>CM031471.1:18956-26456 GCA_018397935.1 Propsilocerus akamusi | reverse complement strand
GCTCAAAGATGCATAATCATGATCATTTGAGTGAAAAAACCTAGCGAGCCTACGTTTGCTTAAAGATGCAAAATCATGATCATTTGAGTGAAAAAACCTAGCCAGCCTACGTTTGCTCAAAGATGCATAATTGTGATCATTTGAGTGAAAAAACCTAGCGAGCCTAAGTTTTATATAAGATACCCATTCATCACTATGTGAGTGAAATAAAACCTAGTGAGCCTACGCTTGCTCAAAGCTGCATAATCATGATCATGTTAGTTCTAAAAAAAACCTAGAGAGCCTACGTTTATAGAAGGTGCAAAATCATCACTATGTGAGTGAAAAAAACCTAGCCAGCCTACGTTTGCTCAAAGATGCATCATGAGCATGTGAGTGAGAAAAAACCTAGCCAGCCTACGTTTGCTCAAAGATGCATAATTGTGATCATTTGAGTGAAAAAACCTAGCGAGCCTAAGTTTTATATAAGATACCCATTCATCACTATGTGAGTGAAATAAAACCTAGTGAGCCTACGTTTGCTCAAAGATGCATAATCATGATCATTTGAGTGAAAAAAAACCTAGTGAGCCTACGTTTGCTCAAAGATGCATAATCATGATCATTTGAGTGAAAAAACCTAGCGAGCCTAAGTTTTATATAAGGTGCACAATCATCACTATGTGAGTGAAATAAAACCTAGTGAGCCTACGTTTGCTCAAAGATGCATAATCATGATCATTTGAGTGAAAAAACCTAGCGAGCCTACGTTTTATATAAGGTGCACAATCATCACTATGTGAGTGAAAAAAAACCTAGTGAGCCTACGTTTGCTCAAAGATGCATAATCATGATCATTTGAGTGAAAAAACCTAGCGAGCCTAAGTTTTATATAAGGTGCACAATCATCACTGTGTGAGTGAAAAAAACCTAGTGAGCCTACGTTTGCTCAAAGATGCATAATCATGATCATTTGAGTGAAAAAACCTAGCGAGCCTAAGTTTTATATAAGGTGCACAATCATCACTATGTGAGTGAAAAAAACCTAGTGAGCCTACGTTTGCTCAAAGATGCATAATCATGATCATTTGAGTGAAAAAAAAAACCTAGTGAGCCTACGTTTGCTCAAAGATGAATAATCATGATCATTTGAGTGAAAAAACCTAGCAAGCCTACTTTTTATATAAGGTGCTCAATCATCACTATGTGAGTGTAAAAAAACCAAGTAGGCGTACGTTTGCTCAAAGATGCATAATCATGATCATTTGAGTGAAAAACCTAGCGAGCCTACGTTTTATATAAGGTGTACAATCATCACTATGTGAGTGAAAAAAAACCTAGTGAGCCTACGTTTGCTCAAAGATGCATAATCATGATCATTTGAGTGAAAAAAAACCTAGTGAGCCTACGTTTGCTCAAAGATGAATAATCATGATCATTTGAGTGAAAAAAAACCTAGTGAGCCTACGTTTGCTCAAAGATGCATAATCATGATCATATTAGTGAAAAAAACATAGAAAGCTTATGTTTTATATAAAGTACACAATTATCACTCTGTGAGTGAAAAGAAACCTAGCCAGCCTACGTTTGCTCAAAGATGCATCATCATGATCATTTGAGTGAAAAAAAACCTAGTGAGCCTACGTTTGCTCAAAGATGCATAATCATGATCATTTGAGTGAAAAAACTAGCGAGCCTAAGTTTTATATAAGGTGCACAATCATCACTATGTGAGTGAAAAAAAACCTAGTGAGCCTACGTTTGCTCAAAGATGCATAATCATGATCACTTAAGTGAAAAAACCTAGCGAGCCTACGTTTTATATAAGGTGTACAATCATCACTATGTGAGTGAAAAAAAACCTAGTGAGCCTAAGTTTGCTCAAAGATGCATAATCATGATCATTTGAGTGAAAAAACCTAGCGAGCCTAAGTTTTATATAAGGTGCACAATCATCACTATGTGAGTGAAATAAAACCTAGTGAGCCTACGCTTGCTCAAAGCTGCATAATCATGATCATATTAGTGAAAAAAACCTAGTGAGCCTACGTTTGCTCAAAGATGCATAATCATGATCATATCAGTGAAAAAAACCTAGAAAGCTTAAATTTTATGTAAGGTGCACAATTATCACTCTGTGAGTGAAAAGAAACCTAGCCAGCTTACGTTTGCTCAAAGATGCATAATCATGATCATGTTAGTGAAAAAAACCTAGAAAGCTTAAGTTTTATATACGGTGCACAATTATCACTCTGTGAGTGAAAAAAACCTAGTGAGCCTAAGTTTGCTCAAAGATGCATAATCATGATCATTTGAGTGAAAAAACCTAGCAAGCCTACGTTTTATATAAGGTGCACAATCATCACTATGTGAGTGAAAAAAACCTAGTGGGCCTACGTTTACTCAAAGATGCATAATCATGATATTTTGAGTAAAAAAACCTAGCGAGCCTAAGTTTTATATAAGGTGCACAATTATCACTCTGTGAGTGAAAAGAAACCTAGCCAGCCTACGTTTGCTCAAAGATGCATAATCATGATCATTTGAGTGAAAAAACCTAGCGAGCCTAAGTTTTATATAAGGTGCACAATTATCACTCTGTGAGTGAAAAGAAACCTAGCCAGCTTACGTTTGCTCAAAGATGCATAATCATGATCATGTTAGTGAAAAAAACCTAGAAAGCTTAAGTTTTATATACGGTGCACAATTATCACCCTGTGAGTGAAAAAAACCTAGTGAGCCTACGTTTGCTCAAAGATGCATAATCATGATCATTTGAGTGAAAAAACCTAGCAAGCCTAGGTTTTATATAAGGTACTAAATCATCACTATGTGAGTGAAAAAAAAACCTAGTGAGCCTACGCTTGCTCAAAGATGCATAATCATGATCATGTTAGTGAAAAAAACCTAGAAAGCTTAAGTTTTATATACGGTGCACAATTATCACCCTGTGAGTGTAAAAAACCTAGTGAGCCTACATTTGCTCAAAGATGCATAATCATGATCATTTGAGTGAAAAAACCTAGCAAGCATACGTTTTATATAAGGTGCACAATCATCACTATATGAGAGAGAAAAAACCTATCCAGCCTACGTTTACTCAAAGATGCATAATCATGATCATTTGAATTAAAAAAACCTAGCGAGCCTACGTTTTATATAAGGTACTCAATCATCACTATGTGAGTGAAAAAAAAACCTAGTGAGCCTACGCTTGCTCAAAGATGCATAATCATGATCATGTTAGTGAAAAAAACCTAGAAAGCTTAAGTTTTATATAAGGTGCACAATTATCACTCTAGGAGTGAGAAAAAACCTAGCCAGCCTACGTTTGCTCAAAGATGCATAAAAATGATCATTTGAGTGAAAAAAAAAACCTAGTGAGCCTACCTTTGCTCAAAGATGAATAATCATGATCATTTGAGTGAAAAAACCTAGCAAGCCTACTTTTTATATAAGGTGCTCAATCATCACTATGTGAGTGTAAAAAAACCAAGTGGGTGTACGTTTGCTCAAAGATGCATAATCATGATCATATTAGTGAAAAAAACATAGAAAGCTTATGTTTTATATAAAGTACACAATTATCACTCTGTGAGTGAAAAGAAACCTAGCCAGACTAAGTTTGCTCAAAGATGCATAATCATGATCATTTGAGTGAAAAAAAAAACCTAGTGAGCCTACGTTTGCTCAAAGATGAATAATCATGATCATTTGAGTGAAAAAACCTAGCAAGCCTACTTTTTATATAAGGTGCTCAATCATCACTATGTGAGTGTAAAAAAACCAAGTGGGCGTACGTTTGCTCAAAGATGCATAATCATGATCATTTGAGTGAAAAACCTAGCGAGCCTACGTTTTATATAAGGTGTACAATCATCACTATGTGAGTGAAAAAAAACCTAGTGAGCCTACGTTTGCTCAAAGATGCATAATCATGATCATTTGAGTGAAAAAAAACCTAGTGAGCCTACGTTTGCTCAAAGATGAATAATCATGATCATTTGAGTGAAAAAAAACCTAGTGAGCCTACGTTTGCTCAAAGATGCATAATCATGATCATATTAGTGAAAAAAACATAGAAAGCTTATGTTTTATATAAAGTACACAATTATCACTCTGTGAGTGAAAAGAAACCTAGCCAGCCTACGTTTGCTCAAAGATGCATCATCATGATCATTTGAGTGAAAAAAAACCTAGTGAGCCTACGTTTGCTCAAAGATGCATAATCATGATCATTTGAGTGAAAAAACTAGCGAGCCTAAGTTTTATATAAGGTGCACAATCATCACTATGTGAGTGAAAAAAAACCTAGTGAGCCTACGTTTGCTCAAAGATGCATAATCATGATCACTTAAGTGAAAAAACCTAGCGAGCCTACGTTTTATATAAGGTGTACAATCATCACTATGTGAGTGAAAAAAAACCTAGTGAGCCTAAGTTTGCTCAAAGATGCACAATCATGATCATTTGAGTGAAAAAACCTAGCGAGCCTAAGTTTTATATAAGGTGCACAATCATCACTATGTGAGTGAAATAAAACCTAGTGAGCCTACGCTTGCTCAAAGCTGCATAATCATGATCATATTAGTGAAAAAAACCTAGTGAGCCTACGTTTGCTCAAAGATGCATAATCATGATCATATCAGTGAAAAAAACCTAGAAAGCTTAAATTTTATGTAAGGTGCACAATTATCACTCTGTGAGTGAAAAGAAACCTAGCCAGCTTACGTTTGCTCAAAGATGCATAATCATGATCATGTTAGTGAAAAAAACCTAGAAAGCTTAAGTTTTATATACGGTGCACAATTATCACTCTGTGAGTGAAAAAAACCTAGTGAGCCTAAGTTTGCTCAAAGATGCATAATCATGATCATTTGAGTGAAAAAACCTAGCAAGCCTACGTTTTATATAAGGTGCACAATCATCACTATGTGAGTGAAAAAAACCTAGTGGGCCTACGTTTACTCAAAGATGCATAATCATGATATTTTGAGTAAAAAAACCTAGCGAGCCTAAGTTTTATATAAGGTGCACAATTATCACTCTGTGAGTGAAAAGAAACCTAGCCAGCCTACGTTTGCTCAAAGATGCATAATCATGATCATTTGAGTGAAAAAACCTAGCGAGCCTAAGTTTTATATAAGGTGCACAATCATCACTATGTGAGTGAAAAAAAAACCTAGTGAGCCTACGTTTGCTTAAAGATGCATAATCATGATCATTTGAGTGAAAAAAAAACCTAGTGAGCCTACGTTTGCTCAAAGATGCATAATCATGATCGTTTGAGTGAAAAAACCTAGCGAGCCTACGTTTTATATAAGATACTCAATCATCACTATGTGAGTGAAAAAAACCTAGTGAGCCTACGCTTGCTCAAAGATGCATAAACATGATCATGTTAGTGAAAAAAACATAGAGAGCCTACGTTTATAAAAGGTGCAAAATCATCACTATGTGAGTGAAAAAAAACCTAGCCAGCCTACGTTTGCTCAAAGATGCATCATGAGCATGTGAGTGAGAAAAAACCTAGGAAGCCTGCGTTTTCTAAAATATGATATTATATACTAAAAAAAACCTTGACAGCCTACGTTTCATTTGAAAGACGCTCTTAAATTATGTTGCACTTTAAGATTTCGTGCAACTAAAAACTTTTGTTTCAGACAATTTGTGTGTGGATTAGTGGAGTTTTTTGAATGCTGGGTTATATTCTTATAATGGTCTAGTTATTGTTGTGGTCAAGTTATTTTGTTTTTTTAAATTAAACTTAGGGCATATTTGCAAAACAGGGCGACAGAAAAAAATATAATTTCAATGTGATCAGGATGTTTTTGTTCACGTACTTGTACAAATCCGTTAATATGAACGAAAAGAAACAAAACAACATAAAAAATGAAAAATGCAAAATCATCATTATGCGAGTGAAAGAAAACCTAGAAAGCCTACGTTTACTCAAACATGCATAATCATGGTTATGTTAGTGAAAAAAAACCTAGTGAGCCTACGTTTATAGAAGGTGCACAATCATCACTATGTGAGTGAAAAAAAACCTAGTGAGCCTACGTTTATAGCAGGTGCAGAATCATCACTATGTGAGTGAAATAAAACCTAGTGAGCCTACGTTTGCTCAAAGATGCATAATCATGATCATTTGAGTGAAAAAACCTAGCGAGCCTACGTTTGCTCAAAGATGCATAATCATCACTATGTGAGTGAAAAAAAAAACCTAGTGAGCCTACGCTTGCTCAAAGATGCATAATCATGATCATGTGAGTGAAAAAAAAAACCTAGTGAGCCTACGCTTGCTCAAAGCTGCATAATCATGATCATGTTAGTGAAAAAAACCTAGAGAGCCTACGTTTATAGAAGGTGCACAATTATCACTATGCGAGTGAAAAAAAAACTAGTGAGCCTACGTTTATAGAAGGTGCACAATCATCACTATGTGAGTGAAAAAAACCTAGTGAGCCTACGCTTGCTCAAAGATGCATAATCATGATCATTTGGGTGAAAAAAAACCTAGTGAGCCTACGTTTTTATTAGATATACTCATTCATCCACTATGTGAGTGAAAAAAAACCTAGTGAGACTACGTTTGCTCAAAGATGCATCATGAATCATTTGAGTAAAAAAAACCTAGCGAGCCTAGGTTTATATAAGGTGCACAATCATCACTATGTGAGTGAAAAAAAACCTAGTGAAGCCTACTTTACTCAAAGATGCATAATCATGATCATGTTAGTGTAAAAAAAAACCTAGAAAGCTTTAAGTTTTAATACGGTGCACAATTATCACTCTGTGAGTGAAAAAAAACCTAGTGAGCCTACGTTTGCTCAAGATGCATAATCATGATCATGTTAGTGAAAAAAACCTAGAAAGCTTAAGTTTTATATCGGTGACAATTATCACCCTGTGAGTTGAAAAAACCTAGTGAGCCTACGTTTGCTCAAAGATGCATAATCATGATCATTGAGTGAAAAAAACTAGCAAGCCTAAGTTTTATATAAGGTACTCAATCATCACTATGTGAGTGAAAAAAAACCTAGTGAGCCTACGTTTGCTCAAAGATGCATAATCAGATCATTTGAGTAAAAAAACCTAGCGAGCCTAGGTTTTTATATAAGGTGCCAATCATCACTATGTGAGTGAAAAAAAACCTAGTGAGCCTAGGTTTGCTCAAAGATGCATAATCATGATCATTTGAGTGAAAAAACCTAGCGAGCCTACGTTTATATAAGGTTCACAATCATCACTATGTGAGTGAAAAAAAACCTAGTGAGCCTACGTTGGCTCAAGATGCATAATCATGATCCATTTGAGTGAAAAACCTAGCGAGCCACGTTTTATATAAGGTGCACAATCATCACTATGTGAGTGAAAAACACCTAGTGAGCCTACGTTTGCTCAAAGATGCATAATCATGATCATTTGAGTGAAAAAACCTAGCGAGCCTAAGTTTTTATATAAGGTGCACAATCATCACTATGTGAGTGAAATAAAACCTAGTGAGCCTACGTTTGC
>CM031471.1:0-18856 GCA_018397935.1 Propsilocerus akamusi | reverse complement strand
GGACGAGAACTGGTGCTTTCAACATGGTATGGTCGTTGACGATAGGTTTGCTGAATAAAACATAAATTGAATAGTGTTTATTTAATTAGGTACATGATAAATATAACAATAGTTCTACGTAGATTTTGAACTGTGAGGGCGAAAATATTTCGAGTCCCGAAACTCGAGATTCATCTGGCAGCTCATCGCAAACCGAAATTTCAAAATGTCCATCAGAGCTGGTCATCAAAAATTATTGAAAATAAACTCTCAACTGTATGAGGAAGCAGTTGCCAGATGACCATTGTTCAGCCATGTTTGGATCAAAATCATTTGAAGCTCTCTTTCAGCCACTGGAAAGAAAACTTCGAAGACGGTTTGGTAGCCCCGCTCAGAACATTGTAAATTTTTCTAAATTTAAATTCTGGAGAAGGCCTTTATCCAATTATGGATTGTTCATGACTCAATAAAAACAATAATGATATAATAATAGCAGCATTCCTTAATTCCAGTTAAATGGCAGCAAATTTGATAGTGAAGGGGAATCCCGTTAGCTTTTTATTTTACGGTATAGATATTATGAAAATATTATGAATGTTAAATTAAAGTTATTAAATAAATTTTAATTTTGAATTAAATTCAATTTAAATTAGTTAGGTTAACGACTTTGTCACTAGGATCTTAATAAACGAACAAAATAAGAGCTTGTTTTCTTTGAAAGTCGAAAGCACATGCATTGTCCAAAATTATGGGTTCAAGGTTATCAAAGCTTTTGGTTCGTTCATCTTTGCTTTCCTTTGCTTGAAAAAAATTATAGAGCGGATTTCCTGATTTCGCCCATTAAAGAGTCTTCGAAGGGTGCCCATTCAAAAACGATTATATTACTTACTCAACAAGGATTATCGAGGACTATAAATTTCTATTTGCGAAAAATGTTCCAATAAATTAATTCGGTTTGATGAAACATTACCCTACGTAAAACGTGGGTAATTACGTAACCCTTTTTTGTATATTTCGCACCCCTGCACCTGCGAACCCCTGTAACGCTCTTTTGTGTATGGTGGCAACCATTTTCTTCAGACCCGCTATTGCAATTCTTAATTAAAGTAGGTTCCCTTAGAGAAAAATGCGCGAATTTAATTCAATTTATAATCTTATAAGCATCATACTTTTCGTCAACGACCATACCATGTTGAAAGCACCAGTTCTCGTCCGATCACTGAAGTTAAGCAACATCGGGCGTAGTTAGTACGAGTAGATGGGTGACCGCTTGGGAACGCTACGTGCCGTTGACCTTTTTTGATTAATAATTAATTAACACAAATTTTTTTATATTATTTAAGCTTTTTATGAAGCTTTTGAGAGAAGAAGCTTTTAAATATGAGGCGCTTAAAGGTGTGAATTTTGTGTGAATTTCTTTGAAAGAGCCATGATTTTGCTCAGAAATCTTGCTCCAAACAGATCCAGAAATTCATGCACAGCTTTATTAAGTTTTTTTGTACAGTTTTTTAGCTGACAGGGATTTTTGTTCGAATTTATAAGAGCTAACAGGATTAATTATCGCTCAAAAAATAATATATTGCGTTGCTTTTTAATCTGCTTTTCCTGCAAAATAATTAATAACAAAAAAAAGATGTCAACGGCACGTAGCGTTCCCAAGCGGTCACCCATCTAAGTACTAACTACGCCCGATGTTGCTTAACTTCAGTGATCGGACGAGAACTGGTCGTTGACGATAGGTTTGCTGAATAAAACATAAATTGAATAGTGTTTATTTAATTAGGTACATGATAAATATAACAATAGTTCTACGTAGATTTTGAACTGTGAGGGCGAAAATATTTCGAGTCCCGAAACTCGAGATTCATCTGGCAGCTCATCGCAAACCGAAATTTCAAAATGTCCATCAGAGCTGGTCATCAAAAATTATTGAAAAATAAACTCTCAACTGTATGAGGAAGCAGTTGCCAGATGACCATTGTTCAGCCATGTTTCGGATCAAAATCATTTGAAGCTCTCTTTCAGCCACTGGAAAGAAACTTCGAAGACGGTTTGGTAGCCCCGCTCAGAACATTGTCTAATTTTTCTAAATTTTAAATTCTGGAGAAGGCTTTATCCAATTATGGATTGTTCATGACTCAATAAAAACAATAATGATATGATAATAGCAGCATTCCTTAATTCCAGTTAAATGGCAGCAAAATTTGATAGTAAAGGGGAATCCCGTTAGCTTTTTATTTTTACGGATATTATGAATGTTAAATTAAAGTTATTAAATAAATTTTAATTTTGAATTAAATTCAATTTAAATTAGTTAGGTTAACGACTTTGTCACTAGGATATCTTAATAAACGAACAAAATAAGAGCTTGTTTTCTTTGAAAGTCGAAAGCACATGCATTGTCCAAAATTATTGGGTTCAAGGTTATCAAAGCTTTTGGTTCGTTCATCTTTGCTTTTCTTTGCTTGAAAAAAATTTTAGAGCGGATTTCCTGATTTCGCCCATTAAAGAGTCTTCGAAGGGTGCCCATTAAAAAACGATTTATATTACTTACTCAACAAGGATTATCGAGGACTATAAATTTTCTATTTGCGAAAAATGTTCCAATAAATTAATTCGGTTTGATGAAACATAATACCCTACGTAAAACGTGGGTAATTACGTAACCCTTTTTTGTATATTTCGCACCCCTGCACCTGCGACCCCCTGTAACGCTCTTTTGTGCACTATGTAGTGTATGGTGGCAACAATTTTCTTCAGACCCGCTATAAAGATTCTTAATTAAAGTAGGTTCCCTTAGAGAAAAAGTGGGCGAATTTAATTCAATTTATAATCTTGGGCTAATCTTGGGATAATTAATTAACACAAATTTTTTTATATTATTTAAGCTTTTTATGAAGCTTTTGAGAGAAGAAGCTTTTAAACATGAGGCGCTTAAAGGTGTGAATTTTGTGTGAATTTCTTTGAAAGAGCCATGATTTTGCTCAGAAATCTTGCTCCAAACAGATCCAGAAATTCATGCACAGTATTAAGTTTTTTTGTACCTCTGCTGACAGGGATTTTTGTTCGAATTTATAAGAGCTAACAGGATTAATTATCGCTCAAAAAATAATATATTGCGTTGCTTTTTAATCTGCTTTTCCTGCAAAATAATTAATAACAAAAAAAGATGTCAACGGCACGTAGCGTTCCCAAGCGGTCACCCATCTAAGTACTAACTACGCCCGATGTTGCTTAACTTCAGTGATCGGACGAGAACTGGTGATTTCAACATGGTATGGTCGTTGACGATAGGTTTGCTGAATAAAACATAAATTGAATAGTGTTTATTTAATTAGGAACATGATAAATATAACAATAGTTCTACGTAGATTTTGAACTGTGAGGGCGAAAATATTTTGAGTCCCGAAACTCGAGATTCATCTGGCAGCTCATTGCAAACCGAAATTTCAAAATGTCCATCAGAGCTGGTCATCAAAAATTATTGAAAAATAAACTCTCAACTGTATGAGGAAGCAGTTGCCAGATGACCATTGTTCAGCCATGTTTCGGATCAAAATCATTTGAAGCTCTCTTTCAGCCACTGGAAAGAAACTTCGAAGACGGTTTGGTAGCCCCGCTCAGAACATTGTCTAATTTTTCTAAATTTTAAATTCTGGAGAAGGCTTTATCCAATTATGGATTGTTCATGACTCAATAAAAACAATAATGATATGATAATAGCAGCATTCCTTAATTCCAGTTAAATGGCAGCAAAATTTGATAGTAAAGGGGAATCCCGTTAGCTTTTTATTTTTACGGATATTATGAATGTTAAATTAAAGTTATTAAATAAATTTTAATTTTGAATTAAATTCAATTTAAATTAGTTAGGTTAACGACTTTGTCACTAGGATATCTTAATAAACGAACAAAATAAGAGCTTGTTTTCTTTGAAAGTCGAAAGCACATGCATTGTCCAAAATTATTGGGTTCAAGGTTATCAAAGCTTTTGGTTCGTTCATCTTTGCTTTCCTTTGCTTGAAAAAATTTTAGAGCGGATTTCCTGATTTCGCCCATTAAAGAGTCTTCGAAGGGTGCCCATTAACAAACGATTTATATTACTTACTCAACAAGGATTATCGAGGACTATAAATTTTCTATTTGCGAAAAATGTTCCAATAAATTAATTCGGTTTGATGAAACATAATACCCTACGTAAAACGTGGGCAATTACGTAACCCTTTTTTGTATATTTCGCACCCCTGCACCTGCGACCCCCTGTAACGCTCTTTTGTGCACTATGTAGTGTATGGTGGCAACAATTTTTCTTCAGACCCGCTATTGCAATTCTTAATTAAAGTAGGTTCCCTTAGAGAAAAAAGTGGGCGAATTTAATTCAATTTATAATCTTGGGCTAATCTTGGGATAATTAATTAACACAAATTTTTTTATATTATTTAAGCTTTTTATGAAGCTTTTGAGAGAAGAAGCTTTTAAATATGAGGCGCTTAAAGGTGTGAATTTTGTGTGAATTTCTTTGAAAGAGCCATGATTTTGCTCAGAAATCTTGCTCCAAACAGATCCAGAAATTCATGCACAGCTTTATTAAGTTTTTTTTGTACCTCTGCTGACAGGGATTTTTGTTCGAATTTATAAGAGCTAACAGGATTAATTATCGCTCAAAAAATAATATATTGCGTTGCTTTTTAATCTGCTTTTCCTGCAAAATAATTAATAACAAAAAAAGATGTCAACGGCACGTAGCGTTCCCAAGCGGTCACCCATCTAAGTACTAACTACGCCCGATGTTGCTTAACTTCAGTGATCGGACGAGAACTGGTGATTTCAACATGGTATGGTCGTTGACGATAGGTTTGCTGAATAAAACATAAATTGAATAGTGTTTATTTAATTAGGTACATGATAAATATAACAATAGTTCTACGTAGATTTTGAACTGTGAGGGCGAAAATATTTCGAGTCCCGAAACTCGAGATTCATCTGGCAGCTCATCGCAAACCGAAATTTCAAAATGTCCATCAGAGCTGGTCATCAAAAATTATTGAAAAATAAACTCTCAACTGTATGAGGAAGCAGTTGCCAGATGACCATTGTTCAGCCATGTTTCGGATCAAAATCATTTGAAGCTCTCTTTCAGCCACTGGAAAGAAACTTCGAAGACGGTTTGGTAGCCCCGCTCAGAACATTGTCTAATTTTTCTAAATTTTAAATTCTGGAGAAGCCTTTATCCAATTATGGATTGTTCATGACTCAATAAAAAAAAAAACAATAATGATATAATAATAGCAGCATTCCTTAATTCCAGTTAAATGGCAGCAATATTTGATAGTGAAGGGGAATCCCGTTAGCTTTTTATTTTTACGGATATTATGAATGTTAAATTAAAGTTATTAAATAAATTTTAAGTTTGAATTAAATTCAATTTAAATTAGTTAGGTTAACGACTTTGTCACTAGGATATCTTAATAAACGAACAAAATAAGAGCTTGTTTTCTTTGAAAGTCGAAAGCACATGCATTGTCCAAAATTATTGGGTTCAAGGTTATCAAAGCTTTTGGTTCGTTCATCTTTGCTTTCCTTTGCTTGAAAAAAATTTTAGAGCGGATTTCCTGATTTCGCCCATTAAAGAGTCTTCGAAGGGTGCCCATTAAAAAACGATTTATATTACTTACTCAACAAGGATTATCGAGGACTATAAATTTTCTATTTGCGAAAAATGTTCCAATAAATTAATTCGGTTTGATGAAACATAATACCCTACGTAAAACGTGGGCAATTACGTAACCCTTTTTTGTATATTTCGCACCCCTGCACCTGCGACCCCCTGTAACGCTCTTTTGTGCACTATGTAGTGTATGGTGGCAACAATTTTTCTTCAGACCCGCTATTGCAATTCTTAATTAAAGTAGGTTCCCTTAGAGAAAAAAGTGGGCGAATTTAATTCAATTTATAATCTTGGGCTAATCTTGGGATAATTAATTAACACAAATTTTTTTATATTATTTAAGCTTTTTATGAAGCTTTTGAGAGAAGAAGCTTTTAAATATGAGGCGCTTAAAGGTGTGAATTTTGTGTGAATTTCTTTGAAAGAGCCATGATTTTGTCAGAAATCTTGCTCCAAACAGATCCAGAAATTCATGCACAGCTTTATTAAGTTTTTTTGTACCTCTGCTGACAGGGATTTTTGTTCGAATTTATAAGAGCTAACAGGATTAATTATCGCTCAAAAAATAATATATTGCGTTGCTTTTTAATCTGCTTTTCCTGCAAAATAATTAATAACAAAAAAAGATGTCAACGGCACGTAGCGTTCCCAAGCGGTCACCCATCTAAGTACTAACTACGCCCGATGTTGCTTAACTTCAGTGATCGGACGAGAACTGGTGATTTCAACATGGTATGGTCGTTGACGATAGGTTTGCTGAATAAAACATAAATTGAATAGTGTTTATTTAATTAGGTAACATGATAAATATAACAATAGTTCTACGTAGATTTTGAACTGTGAGGGCGAAAATATTTGAGTCCCGAAACTCGAGATTCATCTGGCAGCTCATTGCAAACCGAAATTTCAAAATGTCCATCAGAGCTGGTCATCAAAAATTATTGAAAAATAAACTCTCAACTGTATGAGGAAGCAGTTGCCAGATGACCATTGTTCAGCCATGTTTCGGATCAAAATCATTTGAAGCTCTCTTTCAGCCACTGGAAAGAAACTTCGAAGACGGATTGGTAGCCCCCGCTCAGAACATTGTCTAATTTTTCTAAATTTTAAATTCTGGAGAAGCCTTTATCCAATTATGGATTGTTCATGACTCAATAAAAAAAAAACAATAATGATATAATAATAGCAGCATTCCTTAATTCCAGTTAAATGGCAGCAATATTTGATAGTGAAGGGGAATCCCGTTAGCTTTTTATTTTTACGGATATTATGAATGTTAAATTAAAGTTATTAAATAAATTTTAATTTTGAATTAAATTCAATTTAAATTAGTTAGGTTAACGACTTTGTCACTAGGATATCTTAATAAACGAACAAAATAAGAGCTTGTTTTCTTTGAAAGTCGAAAGCACATGCATTGTCCAAAATTATTGGGTTCAAGGTTATCAAAGCTTTTGGTTCGTTCATCTTTGCTTTCCTTTGCTTGAAAACAATTATAGAGCGGATTTCCTGATTTCGCCCATTAAAGAGTCTTCGAAGGGTGCCCATTCAAAAACGATTTATATTACTTACTCAACAAGGATTATCGAGGACTATAAATTTTCTATTTGCGAAAAATGTTCCAATAAATTAATTCGGTTTGATGAAACATAATACCCTACGTAAAACGTGGGTAATTACGTAACCCTTTTTTGTATATTTCGCACCCCTGCACCTGCGACCCCCTGTAACGCTCTTTTGTGTATGGTGGCAACCATTTTTCTTCAGACCCGCTATTGCAATTCTTAATTAAAGTAGGTTCCCTTAGAGAAAAAATGCGCGAATTTAATTCAATTTATAATCTTATAAGCATCATACTTTTCGTCAACGACCATACCATGTTGAAAGCACCAGTTCTCGTCCGATCACTGAAGTTAAGCAACATCGGGCGTAGTTAGTACTTAGATGGGTGACCGCTTGGGAACGCTACGTGCCGTTGACATCTTTTTTGATTAATAATTAATTAACACAAATTTTTTTATATTATTTAAGCTTTTTATGAAGCTTTTGAGAGAAGAAGCTTTTAAATATGAGGCGCTTAAAGGTGTGAATTTTGTGTGAATTTCTTTGAAAGAGCCATGATTTTGCTCAGAAATCTTGCTCCAAACAGATCCAGAAATTCATGCACAGCTTTATTAAGTTTTTTTTTATACCTCTGCTGACAGGGATTTTTGTTCGAATTTATAAGAGCTAACAGGATTAATTATCGCTCAAAAAATAATATATTGCGTTGCTTTTTAATCTGCTTTTCCTGCAAAATAATTAATAACAAAAAAAAGATGTCAACGGCACGTAGCGTTCCCAAGCGGTCACCCATCTAAGTACTAACTACGCCCGATGTTGCTTAACTTCAGTGATCGGACGAGAACTGGTGCTTTCAACATGGTATGGTCGTTGACGATAGGTTTGCTGAATAAAACATAAATTGAATAGTGTTTATTTAATTAGGTACATGATAAATATAACAATAGTTCTACGTAGATTTTGAACTGTGAGGGCGAAAATATTTCGAGTCCCGAAACTCGAGATTCATCTGGCAGCTCATCGCAAACCGAAATTTCAAAATGTCCATCAGAGCTGGTCATCAAAAATTATTGAAAAATAAACTCTCAACTGTATGAGGAAGCAGTTGCCAGATGACCATTGTTCAGCCATGTTTCGGATCAAAATCATTTGAAGCTCTCTTTCAGCCACTGGAAAGAAACTTCGAAGACGGATTGGTAGCCCCCGCTCAGAACATTGTCTAATTTTTCTAAATTTTAAATTCTGGAGAAGCCTTTATCCAATTATGGATTGTTCATGACTCAATAAAAAAACAATAATGATATAATAATAGCAGCATTCCTTAATTCCAGTTAAATGGCAGCAAAATTTGATAGTGAAGGGGAATCCCGTTAGCTTTTTATTTTTACGGATATTATGAATGTTAAATTAAAGTTATTAAATAAATTTTAAGTTTGAATTAAATTCAATTTAAATTAGTTAGGTTAGTGACTTTGTCACTAGGATATCTTAATAAACGAACATAATAAGAGCTTGTTTTCTTTGAAAGTCGAAAGCACATGCATTGTCCAAAATTATTGGGTTCAAGGTTATCAAAGCTTTTGGTTCGTTCATCTTTGCTTTCCTTTGCTTGAAAAAAATTTTAGAGCGGATTTCCTGATTTCGCCCATTAAAGAGTCTTCGAAGGGTGCCCATTCAAAAACGATTTATATTACTTACTCAACAAGGATTATCGAGGACTATAAATTTTCTATTTGCGAAAAATGTTCCAATAAATTAATTCGGTTTGATGAAACATAATACCCTACGTAAAACGTGGGTAATTACGTAACCCTTTTTTGTATATTTCGCACCCCTGCACCTGCGAACCCCTGTAACGCTCTTTTGTGTATGGTGGCAACCATTTTTCTTCAGACCCGCTATTGCAATTCTTAATTAAAGTAGGTTCCCTTAGAGAAAAAATGCGCGAATTTAATTCAATTTATAATCTTATAAGCATCATACTTTTCGTCAACGACCATACCATGTTGAAAGCACCAGTTCTCGTCCGATCACTGAAGTTAAGCAACATCGGGCGTAGTTAGTACTTAGATGGGTGACCGCTTGGGAACGCTACGTGCCGTTGACCCTTTTTTGATTAATAATTAATTAACACAAATTTTTTTATATTATTTAAGCTTTTTATGAAGCTTTTGAGAGAAGAAGCTTTTAAATATGAGGCGCTTAAAGGTGTGAATTTTGTGTGAATTTCTTTGAAAGAGCCATGATTTTGCTCAGAAATCTTGCTCCAAACAGATCCAGAAATTCATGCACAGCTTTATTAAGTTTTTTTGTACCTCTGCTGACAGGGATTTTTGTTCGAATTTATAAGAGCTAACAGGATTAATTATCGCTCAAAAAATAATATATTGCGTTGCTTTTTAATCTGCTTTTCCTGCAAAATAATTAATAACAAAAAAAAGATGTCAACGGCACGTAGCGTTCCCAAGCGGTCACCCATCTAAGTACTAACTACGCCCGATGTTGCTTAACTTCAGTGATCGGACGAGAACTGGTGCTTTCAACATGGTATGGTCGTTGACGATAGGTTTGCTGAATAAAACATAAATTGAATAGTAATTAGGTACGTGATAAATATAACAATAGTTCTACGTAGATTTTGAACTGTGAGGGCTAAAATATTTCGAGTCCCGAAACTCGAGATTCATCTGGCAGCTCATCGCAAACCGAAATTTCAAAATGTCCATCAGAGCTGGTCATCAAAAATTATTGAAAAATAAACTCTCAACTGTATGAGGAAGCAGTTGCCAGATGACCATTGTTCAGCCATGTTTCGGATCAAAATCATTTGAAGCTCTCTTTCAGCCACTGGAAAGAAACTTCGAAGACGGTTTGGTAGCCCCGCTCAGAACATTGTCTAATTTTTCTAAATTTTAAATTCTGGAGAAGCCTTTATCCAATTATGGATTGTTCATGACTCAATAAAAAAAAAAACAATAATGATATAATAATAGCAGCATTCCTTAATTCCAGTTAAATGGCAGCAAAATTTGATAGTGAAGGGGAATCCCGTTAGCTTTTTATTTTTACGGATATTATGAATATATATTATGAAATATATTATGAATGTTAAATTAAAGTTATTAAATAAATTTTAATTTTGAATTAAATTCAATTTAAATTAGTTAGGTTAACGACTTTGTCACTAGGATATCTTAATAAACGAACAAAATAAGAGCTTGTTTTCTTTGAAAGTCGAAAGCACATGCATTGTCCAAAATTATTGGGTTCAAGGTTATCAAAGCTTTTGGTTCGTTCATCTTTGCTTTCCTTTGCTTGAAAACAATTTTAGAGCGGATTTCCTGATTTCGCCCATTAAAGAGTCTTCGAAGGGTGCCCATTCAAAAACGATTTATATTACTTACTCAACAAGGATTATCGAGGACTATAAATTTTCTATTTGCGAAAAATGTTCCAATAAATTAATTCGGTTTGATGAAACATAATACCCTACGTAAAACGTGGGTAATTACGTAACCCTTTTTTGTATATTTCGCACCCCTGCACCTGCGAACCCCTGTAACGCTCTTTTGTGTATGGTGGCAACCATTTTTCTTCAGACCCGCTATTGCAATTCTTAATTAAAGTAGGTTCCCTTAGAGAAAAAATGCGCGAATTTAATTCAATTTATAATCTTATAAGCATCATACTTTTCGTCAACGACCATACCATGTTGAAAGCACCAGTTCTCGTCCGATCACTGAAGTTAAGCAACATCGGGCGTAGTTAGTACTTAGATGGGTGACCGCTTGGGAACGCTACGTGCCGTTGACACCTTTTTTGATTAATAATTAATTAACACAAATTTTTTTATATTATTTAAGCTTCATAAGAAGCTTTTGAGAGAAGAAGCTTTTAAATATGAGGCGCTTAAAGGTGTGAATTTTGTGTGAATTTCTTTGAAAGAGCCATGATTTTGCTCAGAAATCTTGCTCCAAACAGATCCAGAAATTCATGCACAGCTTTATTAAGTTTTTTTGTACCTCTGCTGACAGGGATTTTTGTTCGAATTTATAAGAGCTAACAGGATTAATTATCGCTAAAAAATAATATATTGCGTTGCTTTTTAATCTGCTTTTCCTGCAAAATAATTAATAACAAAAAAAGATGTCAACGGCACGTAGCGTTCCCAAGCGGTCACCCATCTAAGTACTAACTACGCCCGATGTTGCTTAACTTCAGTGATCGGACGAGAACTGGTGCTTTCAACATGGTATGGTCGTTGACGATAGGTTTGCTGAATAAAACATAAATTGAATAGTGTTTATTTAATTAGGTACATGATAAATATAACAATAGTTCTACGTAGATTTTGAACTGTGAGGGCGAAAATATTTCGAGTCCCGAAACTCGAGATTCATCTGGCAGCTCATCGCAAACCGAAATTTCAAAATGTCCATCAGAGCTGGTCATCAAAAATTATTGAAAAATAAACTCTCAACTGTATGAGGAAGCAGTTGCCAGATGACCATGTTCAGCCATGTTTCGGATCAAAATCATTTGAAGCTCTCTTTCAGCCACTGGAAAGAAACTTCGAAGACGGTTTGGTAGCCCGCTCAGACATTGTCTAATTTTTCTAAAATTTAAATTCTGGAGAAGGTTATCCAATTATGGATTGTTCATGACTCAATAAAAACAATAATGATATGATAATAGCAGCATTCCTTAATTCCAGTTAAATGGCAGCAAATTTGATAGTGAAGGGGAATCCGTTAGCTTTTTATTTTTACGGATATTATGAATAATATTATAATATTAAATTAAATTAAATATAAATAAATTTTAAATTTGAAAATTCAATTTAAATTAGTTAGGTTAACGACTTTGTCACTAGGATATCTTAATAAACGACAAAATAAGAGCTTGTTTTTTGAAAGTCGAAAGCACATGCATTGTCAAAATTATTGGGTTCAAGGTTATCAAAGCTTTTGGTTCGTTCATCTTTGCTTTCTTTGCTTGAAAAAAATTATAGAGCGGATTTCCTGATTTCGCCCATTAAAGAGTCTTCGAAGGGTGCCCATTCAAAAACGATTATATACTTACTCAACAAGGATTATCGAGGACTATAAATTTTCTATTTGCGAAAAATGTTCCAATAAATTAATTCGGTTTGATGAAACATAATACCCTACGTAAAACGTGGGTAATTACGTAACCCTTTTTTGTATATTTCGCACCCTGCACCTGCGAACCCTGTAACGCTCTTTTGTGTATGGTGGCAACCATTTTTCTTCAGACCCGCTATTGCAATTCTTAATTAAAGTAGGTTCCCTTAGAGAAAAAATGCGCGAATTTAATTCAATTTATAATCTTATAAGCATCATACTTTTCGTCAACGACATACCATGTTGAAAGCACCAGTTCTCGTCCGATCACTGAAGTTAAGCACATCGGGCGTAGTGGTCTATTAGTTTGGGTGACCGCTTGGGAACGCTACGTGCCGTTGACCCTTTTGATTAATAATAATTAACACAAATTTTTATATTATTAAGCTTTTTATGAAGCTTTTGAGAGAAGAGCTTTTAAATATGAGGCGCTTAAAGGTGTGAATTTTGTGTGAATTTCTTTGAAAGAGCCATGATTTTGCTCAGAAATCTTGCTCCAAACAGATCCAGAAATTCATGCACAGCTTTATTAAGTTTTTTGTACACTTTGCTGACAGGGATTTTTGTTCGAATTTATAAGAGCTAACAGGATTAATTATCGCTCAAAAATATATTGCGTTGCTTTTTAATCTGCTTTTCCTGCAAAATATTAATAACAAAAAAAAGATGTCAACGGCACGTAGCGTTCCAAAGCGGTCACCATCTAAGTACTAACTACGCCCGATGTTGCTTAACTTCAGTGATCGGACGAGAACTGGTGATTTCAACATGGTATGGTCGTTGACGATAGGTTTGCTGAATAAAACATAAATTGAATAGTGTTTATTTAATTAGGTACATGAAATATAACAATAGTTCTACGTAGATTTTGAACTGTGAGGGCGAAAATATTTCGAGTCCCGAAACTCGAGATTCATCTGGCAGCTCATCGCAAACCGAAATTTCAAAATGTCCATCAGAGCTGGTCATCAAAAATTATTGAAAAATAAACTCTCAACTGTATGAGGAAGCAGTTGCCAGATGACCATTGTTCAGCCATGTTTCGGATCAAAATCATTTGAAGCTCTCTTTCAGCCACTGGAAAGAAACTTCGAAGACGGTTTGGTAGCCCGCTCAGAAACATTGTCTAATTTTTCTAAATTTAAATTCTGGAGAAGGCTTTATCCAATTATGGATTGTTCATGACTCAATAAAAACAATAATGATATGTAATAGCAGCATTCCTTAATTCCAGTTAAATGGCAGCAAAATTTGATAGTAAAGGGGAATCCCGTAGCTTTTTATTTTTACGGATATTATGAATGTTAAATTAAAGTTATTAAATAAATTTTAATTTTGAATTAATTCAATTTAAATTAGTTAGGTAACGACTTTGTCACTAGGATATCTTAATAAACGAACAAAATAAGAGCTTGTTTTCTTTGAAAGTCGAAAGCACATGCATTGTCCAAAATTATTGGGTTCAAGGTTATCAAAGCTTTTGGTTCGTTCATCTTTGCTTTCCTTTGCTTGAAAAAATTTTAGAGCGGATTTCCTGATTTCGCCCATTAAAGAGTCTTCGAAGGGTGCCCATTAACAAACGATTTATATTACTTACTCAACAAGGATTATCGAGGACTATAAATTTTCTATTTGCGAAAAATGTTCCAATAAATTAATTCGGTTTGATGAAACATAATACCCTACGTAAAACGTGGCAATTACGTACCCTTTTTTGTATATTTCGCACCCCTGCACCTGCGACCCCCTGTAACGCTCTTTTGTGCACTTGTAGTGTATGGTGGCAACATTTTTCTTCAGACCCGCTATTGCAATTCTTAATTAAAGTAGGTTCCCAGAGAAAAGTGGGCGAATTTAATTCAATTTATAATCTTGGGCTAATCTTGGGATAATAATTACACAAATTTTTTTATTTATTTAAGCTTTTTATGAAGCTTTTGAGAGAAGAAGCTTTTAAATATGAGGCGCTTAAAGGTGTGAATTTTGTGTGAATTTCTTGAAAGAGCCATGATTTTGTCAGAAATCTTGCTCCAACAGATCCAGAAATTCATGCACAGCTTTATTAAGTTTTTTTTGTACCTCTGCTGACAGGGATTTTTGTTCGAATTTATAAGAGCTAACAGGATTAATTATCGCTAAAAAATAATATATTGCGTTGCTTTTTAATCTGCTTTTCCTGCAAAATAATTAATAACAAAAAAAGATGTCAACGGCACGTAGCGTTCCCAAGCGGTCACCCATCTAAGTACTAACTACGCCCGATGTTGCTTAACTTCAGTGATCGGACGAGAACTGGTGATTTCAACATGGTATGGTCGTTGACGATAGGTTTGCTGAATAAAACATAAATTGAATAGTGTTTATTTAATTAGGTACATGATAAATATAACAATAGTTCTACGTAGATTTTGAACTGTGAGGGCGAAAATATTTCGAGTCCCGAAACTCGAGATTCATCTGGCAGCTCATGCAAACCGAAATTTCAAAATGTCCATCAGAGCTGGTCATCAAAAATTATTGAAAAATAAACTCTCAACTGTATGAGGAAGCAGTTGCCAGATGACCATTGTTCAGCCATGTTTCGGATCAAAATCATTTGAAGCTCTCTTTTCAGCCACTGGAAAGAAACTTCGAAGACGGTTTGGTAGCCCCCGCTCAGAACATTGTCTTTTTTCTAAATTTTAAATTCTGGAGAAGCCTTTATCCAATTATGGATTGTTCATGACTCAATAAAAACAAAAAACAATAATGATAAATAATAGCAGCATTCCTTAATTCCAGTTAAATGGCAGCAAATTTGATAGTGAAGGGGAATCCCGTTAGCTTTTTATTTTTTACGGATATTATGAATGTTAATTAAAGTTATTAAATAAATTTTAATTTTGAATTAAATTCAATTTAAATTAGTTAGGTTAACGACTTTGTCACTAGGATATCTTAATAAACGAACAAAAAAGAGCTTGTTTTCTTTGAAAGTCGAAAGCACATGCATTGTCCAAAATTATTGGGTTCAAGGTTATCAAAGCTTTTGGTTCGTTCATCTTTGCTTTTCTTTGCTTGAAAAAAATTTTAGAGCGGATTTCCTGATTTCGCCCATTAAAGAGTCTTCGAAGGGTGCCCATTAAAAAACGATTTATATTACTTACTCAACAAGGATTATCGAGGACTATAATTTTCTATTTGCGAAAAATGTTCCAATAAATAATTCGGTTTGATGAACATAATACCCTACGTAAAACGTGGGCAATTACGTACCCTTTTTTGTATATTTCGCACCCCTGCACCTGCGACCCCCTGTAACGCTCTTTTGTGGCACTTGTAGTGTATGGTGGCAACAATTTTTCTTTCAGACCGCTATTTGCAATTCTTAATTAAAGTAGGTTCCCTTAGAGAAAAAAGTGGGCGATTTAATTCAATTTATAATCTTGGGTAATCTTGGGATAATTAATTAACACAAATTTTTTTATATTATTTAAGCTTTTTATGAAGCTTTTGAGAGAAGAAGCTTTTAAATATGAGGCGCTTAAAGGTGTGAATTTTGTGTGAATTTCTTTGAAAGAGCCATGATTTTGTCAGAAATCTTGCTCCAAACAGATCCAGAAATTCATGCACAGCTTTATTAAGTTTTTTTTGTACCTCTGCTGACAGGGATTTTTGTTCGAATTTATAAGAGCTAACAGGATTAATTATCGCTCAAAAAATAATATATTGCGTTGCTTTTTAATCTGCTTTTCCTGCAAAATAATTAATAACAAAAAAGATGTCAACGGCACGTAGCGTTCCCAAGCGGTCACCCATCTAAGTACTAACTACGCCCGATGTTGCTTAACTTCAGTGATCGGACGAGAACTGGTGATTTCAACATGGTATGGTCGTTGACGATAGGTTTGCTGAATAAAACATAAATTGAATAGTGTTTATTTAATTAGGAACATGATAAATATAACAATAGTTCTACGTAGATTTTGAACTGTGAGGGCGAAAATATTTCGAGTCCCGAAACTCGAGATTCATCTGGCAGCTCATCGCAAACCGAAATTTCAAAATGTCCATCAGAGCCGGTCATCAAAATTATTGAAAAATAAACTCTCAACTGTATGAGGAAGCAGTTGCCAGATGACCATTGTTCAGCCATGTTTCGGATCAAAATCATTTGAAGCTCTCTTTCAGCCACTGGAAAGAAACTTCGAAGACGGTTTGGTAGCCCCCGCTCAGAACATTGTCTTATTTTTTAAATTTTAAATTCTGGAGAAGCCTTTATCCAATTATAGATTGTTCATGACTCAATAAAAAAAAAAAAACAATAATGATAAAATAATAGCAGCATTCCTTAATTCCAGTTAAATGGCAGCAATATTTGATAGTGAAGGGGAATCCCGTTAGCTTTTTATTTTTACGGATATTATGAATGTTAAATTAAAGTTATTAAATAAATTTTAATTTTGAATTAAATTCAATTTAAATTAGTTAGGTTAACGACTTTGTCACTAGATATCTTAATAAACGAACAAAATAAGAGCTTGTTTTCTTTGAAAGTCGAAAGCACATGCATTGTCCAAAATTATTGGGTTCAAGGTTATCAAAGCTTTTGGTTCGTTCATCTTTGCTTTCCTTTGCTTGAAAAAAATTTAAGAGCGGATTTCCTGATTTCGCCCATTAAAGAGTCTTCGAAGGGTGCCCATTCAAAAACGATTTTATTACTTACTCAACAAGGATTATCGAGGACTATAAATTTTCTATTTGCAAAAATGTTCCAATAAATTAATTCGGTTTGATGAAACATAATACCCTACGTAAAACGTGGGTAATTACGTAACCCTTTTTTTTATATTTCGCACCCCTGCACCTGCGAACCCCTGTAACGCTCTTTGTGTATGGTGGCAACCATTTTTCTCAGACCCGCTATTGCAATTCTTAATTAAAGTAGGTTCCCTTAGAGAAAAAAATGCGCGAATTTAATTCAATTTATAATCTTATAAGCATCATACTTTTCGTCAACGACCATACCATGTTGAAAGCACCAGTTCTCGTCCGATCACTGAAGTTAAGCAACATCGGGCGTAGTTAGTACTTAGATGGGTGACCGCTTGGGAACGCTACGTGCCGTTGACATCTTTTTTGATTAATAATTAATTAACACATAAATTTTTTTATATTATTTAAGCTTTTTATGAAGCTTTTGAGAGAAGAAACTTTTAAATATAAGGCGCTTAGAGGTGTGAATTTTGTGTGAATTTCTTTGAAAGAGCCATGATTTTGCTCAGAAATCTTGCTCCAAACAGATCCAGAAATTCATGCACATCTTTATTAAGTTTTTTTTTATACCTCTGCTGACAGGGATTTTTGTTCGAATTTATAAGAGCTAACAGGATTAATTATCGCTCAAAAAATAATATATTGCGTTGCTTTTAATCTGCTTTCCTGCAAAATAATTAATAACAAAAAAAGATGTCAACGGCACGTAGCGTTCCCAAGCGGTCACCCATCTAAGTACTAACTACGCCCGATGTTGCTTAACTTCAGTGATCGGACGAGAACTGGTGCTTTCAACATGTATGGTCGTTGACGATAGTTTGCTGAATAAAACATAAATTGAATAGTATTTATTAGGTACATGATAAATAAACAATAGTTCTACGTAGATTTTGAACTGTGAGGGCGAAAATATTTCGAGTCCCGAAACTCGAGATTCATCTGGCAGCTCATCGCAAACCGAAATTTCAAAATGTCCATCAGAGCTGGTCATCAAAATTATTGAAAAATAAACTCTCAACTGTATGAGGAAGCAGTTGCCAGATGACCATTGTTCAGCCATGTTTCGGATCAAAATCATTTGAAGCTCTCTTTCAGCCACTGGAAGAAACTTCGAAGACGGTTTGGTAGCCCCGCTCAGAACATTGTCTAATTTTCTAAATTTTAAATTCTGGAGAAGGCTTTATCCAATTATGGATTGTTCATGACTCAATAAAAACAATAATGATATGATAATAGCAGCATTCCTTAATTCCAGTTAAATGGCAGCAATATTAGATAGTGAAGGGGAATCCCGTTAGCTTTTTATTTTTACGGATATTATGAATGTTAATTTAAAGTTATTAAATAAATTTCAAGTTTGAATTAAATTCAATTTAAATTAGTTAGGTTAACGATTTGTCACTAGGATATCTTAATAAACGAACAAAATAAGAGCTTGTTTCTTTGAAAGTCGAAAGCACATGCATTGTCCAAAATTATTGGGTTCAAGGTTATAAAAGCTTTTGGTTCGTTCATCTTTGCTTTTTCTTGCTTGAAAACAATTATAGAGCGGATTTCCTGATTTCGCCCATTAAAGAGTCTTCGAAGGTGCCCATTAAAAAACGATTTATATTACTTACTCAACAAGGATTATCGAGGACTATAAATTTTCTATTTGCGAAAAATGTTCCAATAAATTAATTCGGTTGATGGAACATAATACCCTACGTAAAACGTGGGTAATTACGTAACCCTTTTTTGTATATTT
>CM031470.1:15031999-15341088 GCA_018397935.1 Propsilocerus akamusi | reverse complement strand
ACTTTGAGGAGTACTTCTGTAAACAGTGAGATAATCAACGAGGAGATCGTCTTGCAGTTTGACCCCTTCATGTGGCTTATTTTGCAAAGATTTTTTAATACACTTGCTTTGTCTCTCCACTAAACCGTTAGCTTGTGCAAATTTTGGGGGTGTGAAAATATAATTAATGCGCGGCTCGAGAAAATGATTTGAATAAATCTGACGCGAATGGCATACCATTATCACAAGTGATGCTGTCGGGGAAGCCAAATGTTGCGAATGATCTATCGCAGCTTCTCATTGTTTCCAGGTTTCTGTGCTCGATTGGCAGCTTATTTTACGTATCTTGAAAAATAGTCCACCAAGAAAACAGTTTCTTGTTGTACACTGAAGCATCTGTGAAGTCAATGGCCAAATCTTTCCACGGAGCCAAAGGCATTCTTCTTACCTGCATTGGAATGACCGGTGGAAACGGAGCTACTCGAGCGCATTCTAAACAAGAATTCCTGCGAGTTTGAGTGCATCTGCAGTCATCATGGCCACCAGACTCTGTCTCTCAAGCGATTTATAAATTTGTTACGCCCTGGGTGACCCTCGTGGCCCAGTCGTTAGAATTTCGTTTCGGAGAACTGCAGGAATGAAAACTCGGGAACCTCTGATCAGTAAACGTTGACTAATGCAAATTACACTTCTAGATTCTTCCATTTTTTTCATCCCGCCAGTCCAGACACCCTTTTCTAAAATTTCTTGAAACAATTAAATCAGCGTCATTCTCCGATTTTTTCCTGATGTGACCAACTGCGCTGATTCGGTAACCTTTGTTCCATGACTGCATATACGTAGTGCTCTGCATCTTCATCAAATTCCGATGGTTCTGAATCAACTGCTGCTAGCCCGACAGCGGATCGGCCACGTTTCCTACCAGCTTTGTAGATCACGTCAAAGTCATACTCTTGAAGTCTGAGAATCCACCGTTCGATTCGTGCAATTGGTTTTGCACGAGGTTGGAACATGAACGTAAGCGGTTTGTGATCTGTTACTAGCTGGAAACTTAACTCCACACAGGTAGTAGTGAAAAACGTTCAATCGCCCAAACAATTGCCAGAGCCTCGCGCTCTGTTGGCAATAACGTTTTTCAACCGGCGATAAGCTTTTCGCCGCATAAGTTATAACGCAAACGTTTCCGTCTAAATCTTTTGTGTTAGCACCGCCCCAAAGCTACGGGACTTGCATCAACAATGACAATTATGTCTAATCCTTCTGAAAGTAGCTCAGGCAGGAATCCGCTTGAATTTCCTGTTTCAACAGTTGAAACTTTCCTCTGCCTCTGCCGACCAACTGAACTTTCCGCTTTTGATCAAACTACGTAAGTAATTGGTCTTTGTGGCCAGATCTGAGATGAAACGACGACATAAGTGGCCAGGCCTATAAAGCTTCGCATTCTTCTAACGACAGCGGCGCTCGGAACGTTGGATCGCTTCAACTTTACTGATTGATGGACGAATTCCTTCAGGCGAAATTATGTGACCCATTTCTTCTCATATCAATACAAATTCTAACTTCACCGTTAGACTTTCTTATAACACCATCGGGGACACCCATTGACTCGGCTCTGTAACTCGTTCGATAATTCCGCTCTCAATAAAATTATTGAGCGTTCTCTCAGTTGCTTCCTCGAGATGAATGGGACTCTCCTGTAGGGCTGAGATATGGCTTCACTCCTGGGTCAACCGGAATAGACAGTTTTAACATCTGGAACCAAATTAAAATTTCAACTCTAATCTTTGCCGTCGAGCTTTATTCCCCTAACTTTAACTTTAGTTTATTTCCCTTTACAACCAATCTTTACCTTTAATCTTTGGGAAATGATTATCGACTGCTAAATATGTTCGCCGATCTTCAACAATCCATGTTGAGTTGCCGCCAGGCGGCCCAGCAAAAAGCGTTACCTTCATTCGCCACATAAAACTCTTGAATTTATTTATTCCGTTACCCACCAGCTCGGCTTTAAATCGGCCTGATATATCCAATGGTTTGTTTGGCCATATGCAAGGAACTTTATATCTGAGCCTTTGTTCTGTTCAAGGACCGAGACTTATGTTTTTCAAAACTGACCAGGCTGAGTGGAAATCATATTTTTTATATGCCTGAATCTATGATAACTTTAATTTCACTCCGCCAACCATGCAATCGACCTTAATCCTCGACGTTCGTACAGAATATATAATCGGTTCAGTATCTTCCGATCTTTCTTCGAGTCCTGCGACTGCGCGTACATTCTTTTTTTATTGCTTGCCTTTATAACCAGATGCTCCCGCCTGAAATTTCGCTTATCGTTTCGGCAACAAACTGAAAAATGTCCTTTCTGCCACATCTCAAACATTCTTTGCCCTTAGCTAAACACTTTTCATCGCCTCGTAAGTGCCCGGTTCGGTTGCACGCAAAGCATCTCGCTATATTGTTATCATTCGTTGATGCTTTTTTCCCGAACGTGTTCAGGTTCTTCTTGTTAGACACCCAGAGAAATCCTTGCGGTTCTTCATCTACAAGCTTGGAACCAGTGTTTCCAAACGATTTCGACGACATATTCTTTTCGTACGCCGTCGCCTTTTCGAGTGCGAGTGCCAATTTCAGGAGATGTTAAGTGGACGATCTTCCTTCCAAATTGCTCGTTTTACTTTCACCGATGTGCCGCCTTCAATAATTTGATCCTTGATCAATTGTCTTCCAATATGAGAAGCCAAACCCACAGAATTGTGCTTGTTTCACGAAGGCGAGACACGTATGCTAGAATTTGTTCTCCGTCTTTCTGCTTAATACGCCGAAAGATTGCTCGCTGGAATGCCTCATTGTCTTGGCTTCCAAACTCTTCATCCAATATGCGAACTGCCTTCGCATATCCGTCATCACTGACCAACCAACCGTGATTCTCCTTCGATTATCTTTCCGATCTTTTGCTCGAAGATCCTCTGAACTTCCGGGCCAGCTTTTAACAACAGCATAGCCTTACGACGTTCATCATTCTTGATACCTTGGCTTGCATGAAAAATTCTAAATTTCTCTTCCATATCAACCAGGCTGTACCCAACTGATTCGGGTCGCCGTATGGGTTGAAAACTTCCATCTTGTGGTCTACCATCTTCAATGAAAGCCAAAACCCTCTTTATTAATTTAGTCAATTAAATTTAATTTCGAGAAAATTGTTTCAACCTCTGTCCCAGCATTTAAGCGCGACTCTGATGTTAAGTACTCTGTTGTCCCAGCATTTAAGCGCGACTACGTCTTGTCCAAGCATTTAAGCGCGACTCTGGCGTTAAGTTCTCTTTTGTCCCAGCATTTAAGCGCGACTACGTCTTGTCCAAGCATTTAAGCGCGACTCTGACGTTACTCTTTGTCCCAGCATTTAAGCGCGACTACGTCTGGTCCAAGCATTTAAGCGCGACTCTGACGTTACTCTTTTGTCCAGCATTTAAGCGCGACTACGTCTTGTCCAAGCATTAAGCGCGACTCTGACGTTACTCTTTGTCCCAGCATTTAAGCGCGACTACGTCTTGTCCAAGCATTAAGCGCGACTCTGACGTTACTCTTTGTCCCAGCATTTAAGCGCGACTACGTCTTGTCCAAGCATTTAAGCGCGACTCTGACGTTACTCTTTTGGTTTATATTTTAAGATTTGAATCGAACATCCAGTAAAACGGATTTTCTCGATCCTCTTTAATTTTATTTTTCTTTTTTATACCACAACTTACATTTCTTATTCTTTTTCAATGTTTGCCTCTTCACCTCGTCGCCAAGTAATAATCCGAGTGATATTATAAGAAAGAAGTTTTATCCCTTTTAAACAATACTTTTTTATTTTAGAATCCGTTTCTCCAATGTGCTCTTTTTCTAATTCCCTCGTCCGCCTCCCCTCGGCCATCATTTGAATTCCCCTGATCGTTACATCCTTCCTTTGTGATAAATTTTGCTTGACTCGACGAACGTAGTCTGATAATGCCATTGGCGCACGATGTACTCTCTTGGGTCTAGGCGGCGGAGATGGGATATAGCTGGAAAGAGATGAACGGTTAACAGGTTGAAGTTCTCCTCCGGATGACTGGGGCCGATGATTGTGCTGGAGCTTTTTTAAGGAAGGTGACATGGCGGCGGCAAACAATTCCTGACTCGTCGGCAATGATTGTGCAATCGCCCCGGTTCATTGATTGATCGTGTAGATTTGCTTCCGAAATTTGCTACAAGTTTGTTTGACCGATCGGCCTTTAACAGTACTTTGCCTCCAACTCTCAGTTTTGAAACTTTTGCACCGCGATTTCCATCCGCTGTTTCCTTCATCCTTTCCTCTTTTATTGTCGTTTTCGATCGCTTCCGAGAACAACGGTAATCTAAGTGCCTTCTCACGGAGCATCGGAAGTTGTCTTTCATTTTTCTGCCGAACATGAGCTCGAATGGAGATTTGCCGGTTTGTACTTTGAGGAGTACTTCTGTAAACAGTGAGATAATCAACGAGGAGATCGTCTTGCCAGTTTGACCCCTTCATGTGGCTTATTTGCAAAGATTTTTTAATACACTTGCTTTGTCTCTCCACTAAACCGTTAGCTTGTGCAAATTTTGGGGGTGTGAAATATAATTTAATGCCGCGGCTCGAGGAAAATGATTTGAATAAATCTGACGCGAATGGCATACCATTATCACAAGTGATGCTGTCGGGGAAGCCAAATGTTGCGAATGATCTATCGCAGCTTCTCATTGTTTCCAGAGTTCTGTGCTCGATTGCAGCTTTATTTCTACGTATCTTGAAAATAGTCCACCAAGACTAACAGTTTCTTGTTGTACACTGAAGCATCTGTGAAGTCAATGGCCAAATCTTTCCACGGAGCCAAAGGCATTCTTCTTACCTGCATTGGAATGACGGTGGAAACGGAGCTACTCGAGCGCATTCTAAACAAGATTCTGCGAGTTTGAGTGCATCTGCAGTCATGCATGGCCACCAGACTCTGTCTCTCAAGCGATTTAAAATTTGTTACGCCCTGGGTGACCCTCGTGGCCCAGTCGTAGAATTTCGTTTCGGAGAACTGCAGGAATGAAAACTCGGGAACCTCTGATCAGTAAACCGTTGACTAATGCAAATTCACTTTCTAGATTCTTCCATTTTTTCATCCCGCCAGTCCAGACACCTTTTCTAAACATTCTTGAAACAATTAAACTCAGCGTCATTCTCCGATTTTTTCCTGATGTTGACCAACTGCGCTGATTCGGTAACCTTTGTTTCCATGACTGCATATACGTAGTGCTCTGCATCTTCATCAAATTCCGATGGTTCTGAATCAACTGCTGCTAGCCTCGACAGCGGATCGGCCACGTTTTCCTTACCAGCTTTGTAGATCACGTCAAAGTCATACTCTTGAAGTCTGAGAATCCACCGTTCGATTCGTGCACTTGGTTTGCACGAGGTTGGAACATGAACGTAAGCGGTTTGTGATCTGTTACTAGCTGAAACTTAACTCCACACAGGTAGTAGTGAAAACGTTCAATCGCCCAAACAATTGCCAGAGCCTCGCGCTCTGTTTGGCAATAACGTTTTTCAACCGGCGATAAGCTTTTCGCCGCATAAGTTATAACGCAAACGTTTCCGTCTAAATCTTTTTGTGTTAGCACCGCCCCCAAGCCTACGGGACTTGCATCAACAATGACAATTATGTCTAATCCTTTCTGAAAGTAGCTCAGGCAGGAATCCGCTGAATTTCCTGTTTCAACAGTTGAAAAACTTTCCTCTGCCTCTGCCGACCAACTGAACTTTCCGCTTTTGATCAAACTACGTAAGTAATTGGTCTTTGTGGCCAGATCTGAGATGAAACGACCGACATAAGTGGCCAGGCCTATAAAGCTTCGCACTTCTTCTAACGACAGCGGCGCTCGGAAACGTTGGATCGCTTCAACTTTACTGATTGATGACGAATCCTTCAGGCGAAATTATGTGACCCATTTCTTCTCATATCAATACAAATTCTAACTTCACCGTTAGACTTTCTTATAACAACCATCGGGGACACCATTGACTCGGCTCTGTAAATCGTTCGATAATTCCGCTCTCAATAAAATTATTGAGCGTTCTCTCAGTTGCTTCCTCGAGATGAATCGGGACTCTCCTGTAGGGCTGAGATACTGGCTTCACTCCTGGGTCAACCGGAATAGACAGTTTTACATCTGGAACCAAATTAAAATTTCAACTCTAATCTTTGCCCGTCGAGCTTTATTCCCCTAACTTTAACTTTAGTTTATTCCCCTTTACAACCAATCTTTACCTTTAATCTTTGGAAATGATTATCGACTGCTAAAATATGTTCGCCGATCTTCAACAATCCATGTTGAGTTGCCGCCAGGCGGCCCAGCAAACAAGCGTTACCTTCATTCGCCACATAAAACTCTTGAATTTATTTTATTCCGTTACCCACCAGCTCGGCTTTTAAATCGGCCTGATATATCCAATGGTTTGGTTTGGCCATATGCAAGGAACTTTATATCTGAGCCTTTGTTCTGTTCAAGGACCGAGACCTTATTGTTTTTCAAAACTGACCAGGCTGAGTTGAAATCATATTTTTCTTTATGCCTGAATCTATGATAAACTTTAATTTCACTCCGCCAACCATGCAATCGACCTTAATCCTCGACGTTCGTACAGAATATATAATCGGTTTCAGTATCTTCCGATCTTTCTTCGAGTCCTGCGACTGCGCGTACATTTCTTTTTTAATTGCTTGCCTTTATAACCAGTGCTCCCGCTGAAATTTTCGCTTATCGTTTCGGCAACAAACTGAAAAATGTCCTTTTCTGCCACATCTCAAACATTCTTTGCCCTTAGCTAAACACTTTTCATCGCCTCGTAAGTGCCCGGTTCGGTTGCACGCAAAGCATCTCGCTATATTGTTATCATTCGTTGATGCTTTTTCCCGAACGTGTTCAGGTTCTCTTGTTAGACACCCATAGAACTCCTTGCGGTTCTTCATCTACAAGCTTGGAACCAGTGTTTCCAAACGATTTCGACGACATATTCTTTTCGTACGCCGTCGCCTTTTCGAGTGCGAGTGCCAATTTCAGGAGATGTTAAGTGGACGATCTTCCTTCCAAATTGCTTCAAGGAGCCAAACCCACAGAATTGTGCTTGTTCACGAAGGCGAGACACGTATGCTAGAATTTGTTCTCCGTCTTTCTGCTTAATACGCCGAAAGATTGCTCGCTGGAATGCCTCATTGTCTTGGCTTCCAAACTCTTCATCCAATATGCGAACTGCCTTCGCATATTCGTCATCACTGACCAAACCAACCGGTGATTCTCCTTCGATTATCTTTCCGATCTTTTGCTCGAAGATCCTCTGAACTTCCGGGCAGCTTTAACAACAGCATAGCCTTACGACGTTCATCATTCTTGATACCCTTGGCTTGCATGAAAAATTCTAAATTTCTCTTCCATATCAACCAGGCTGTACCCAACTGATTCGGGTCGCCGTATGGGTTGAAAACTTCCATCTTGTGGTCTACCATCTCAATGAAAGCCAAAACCCAATGTCAGAACTTTCTTTATTAATTTAGTCAATTAAATTTAATTTCGAGAAAAGGTTTCAACTCTTGTCCCAGCATTTAAGCGCGACTCTGACGTTAAGTACTCTGTTGCCAGCATTTAAGCGCGACTACGTCTTGTCCAAGCATTTAAGCGCGACTCTGGCGTTAAGTACTCTTTTGTCCCAGCATTTAAGCGCGACTACGTCTGTCCAAGCATTTAAGCGCGACTCTGACGTTACTCTTTTGTCCCGCATTTAAGCGCGACTACGTCTTGTCCAAGCATTTAAGCGCGACTCTGACGTTACTCTTTTGTCCCAGCATTTAAGCGCGACTACGTCTTGTCCAAGCATTTAAGCGCGACGACTTGACGTTACTCTTTGTCCCAGCATTTAAGCGCGACTTAACGTTACTCTTGTCCCAGCATTTAAGCGCGACTCTAACGTTACTCTTTGTCCCAGCATTTAAGCGCGACTACGTCTTGTCCAAGCATTTAAGCGCGACTCTGACGTTACTATTTTGGTTTATATTTTTAAGATTTTAATCGAACATCCAGTAAAACGGATTTTCTCGATCCTCTTTAATTTATTTTTTTTTTTTTTATACCACAACTTACATTTCTTATTCTTTTTTCAAAGTTTGCCTCTTCACCTCGTCGCCAATGTAATAATCCGAGTGTATATTAATAATGAAAGAAGATTTATCCCTTTTAAACAATACTTTTTATTTAGAATCCGTTTCTCCAATGTGCTCTTTTTCTAATTCCCTCGTCCGCCTCCCCTCGGCCATCATTTGAATTCCCCCTGATCGTTACAAATTGTTTCAGGGGGAATCCCACCGAAGCGTTTCATTTACCATATTTACATCATTTTGATTTTAATAATGGGCATATTAGCATCTTCACTCTTAATTTGTGATAATAACTTTTTCTCACTTAAACTCTGGATGTTCACACTTTTTCCATGCAATTTTGATGTTCAAATAAATATTGATTGATACACTCCCTTAAAGTTGCACAGTTTTCAGTTTGCACATCATAATTGTCAATTAAATTTCCACGTTCATTTCACGAACAGAATGAGTATCACATTTGGACAATCAGACTACTAAAGGAATGCAATTCTTCCACAACATGCTTCACGAACTGTCTGTACAAACACGGCCAAGGCAGACTAAAACGGACACTTATTGCACAAACAGGCTCCAAAATGTTCATAGGGCATTAATACGTTCACCATACAGGAGAATTGGATAAAAAGGAAACACGCACCAGCGCTCAAGATGCTTTTTCAATGACCCCAATCGCAATATTTTATGCGTATCGTTATAGAAATGTTTTTTTTGTGACTGTGAATTATTAATTGTGCCAGCATAATAAATAATACCATGATGGGTGCTGTAGGGTTCCTGTAATATATAAGAGGGTCTTGGTGCTGGCGATCTCGTGGCCGCCTTTTGGTCTTGTAAATATCTGGAATATTCGGATTCGCGGAGTGCACTCTTTATCGTTCGACGAATATTTCCAACTGTCCCCCTCTCTTCCTCTCCGCCAGATCTCGTACGTACGTCCCCTTTCAAATCTATATTCAAACAAGATCGTTAATTAATAAATAAATAGCTCAACATCCTACATCCCTTTTCTCGTCAAAGGCTTTTGTCCCAATTATTCTTTATTGGACCATATTTATTCTAAAAGTTTTTTTCTTTCTCCGTTAACCTTAAGGACTCCTCATACTCATCTTACTGATATCGCAAAGGCAACTTCGTCTCTCGCCTAGATCGCTTTGCTTCCATCTGTTCCCTTTCGCCTTCTGGTAATTCGACTGTCTCTTCAGTTGCAGCTTCACCACTTTCTCCATCCCCTTGCCATTTTTTTAAATGTGTAATACATCGGCGATAGTCTACTCCCTCGTTTGAACGAATTGTTACATCATTGCCTTTACGACTGATGACCGTATACTGCATTGGAGAGAAATTGGGCTCTAGCTTACCACCAGCCATTTGATTCTTGGTAAAGACTGTGTCCCCGACATTGATGTTCGATTCAGTCGCTTTCCGTCGGCAATCGGCGTACATTTTCCCCATTTCTTTAGCAATGGCATCATTCTCGCGTATCTCCTCATCTTCGTAATATGACTTGATTGACGTAAGAATCGGAAGCAGATCTTTGACTGACCGTCCCGTCATCACTTCAAGTGGAGCTTTTCCAGTAACTGAGTGTGGTCTTATGTTGTAAGAATAGACATACTCGAATTGCTCCTCGATTCGTCTCTCGACTTCTCCATTCATTTGTGGCCAATACGGTATTGTTTTAATTAGCTTCACTCCATTTGTTTCGCAGTAGTTTCCAAATGCATATGCTGAATGGCTGACAATTATCACGAGTCCAACAGGCGATGCATCAACAAAGACTTGTGTCTCGTCCTTAGGATCAAAGTATCCTAGCTTTCGAACTGTCTCTGCGAGTTCGAGGCGTAAGTCATCAAATGCTTCCTTCTGCTGAGGCCCGAATATCTTTACTTCTTCGCGTATCATCATTCTCAATGGCTCTGTTCGTGTCGCTAAGTTTGGAATAAAATGGCCAATAAACTGGACCAGCCCGAGAAATCTTCGCTCCTCTTCTTTGACGCGGGCTCTCTAAAGTCACGCAACGCGGCCACTTTGCTTGGTGCCGGCGAATCCTTTTCCATCAACAAGGAAACCCAAAGATTCAATCTCATTCGCGTGTGATAGCGGCATTTTTTCTTTGTTTAACATCGTGATTAGTTTTTAAACGGCCAAGTACTTTGGCTACCTATCGTCATGCTCCTCCAATATCGACCAAACACGACAATATCGTCGATAAATGCAATTACGCCTTCCAAGCCTGCAAGATATTTCCATAATCTTTTGGAACTTCTGGGAGCGCATTAAGACCAAACATCAGTCGCTTGTAGCGCATCAGTCCCTTGCTGTCATAAATGTTGTCAGATTCGTGAACGCTCACTTAACTCGACAAGATGGAAGGCATTTTTAATATCCAGTCTTGAGAAGATAGCAGCGCCTCGAAGTTTGGGGAGAAAAGTCTCAATCATTGGCATGGATAGCGCTCTCGCTTAATTGCCTTGTTTGGTCCTCGCATATCGACACAATTCGAATATCTGTCTGACCTTTCGGTACAACAAGTAGTGGCGAGATCCACTCTGAAGTACCCATCATCAACCATTTCAATAATGTCTTCGTCGATTAGGCTTTGTAATTGTCTTCAACCAGATTTTCCACAGCTGCCGGAACACGATAGTAAGCCAGCTGCCGCGGGGTGACTGTCTTATCTACTTCGAGATCGACTACGACACCAGGAAACTTAGCAAAGGTTTATTTTGCTCCCGTATCGCCTGAACCGTAATACCAACTTTAATACCTTCAACCGCGGCTTGTATGAAAGCCCAAAAGAGATTGGTCGCACCTCTGACCACAAAGAATTCAGCCGTTGACGATGGCTTCAAACTCATTTACTTCTACCCGTGCGCTAAACACCGACACTACTTCTAGCGGCGTGCATGTTGCGTAAGGCCGAAACTCGCGCAACCATTTATCTCTCATTGAACACTCGCGCTTCTTTTGCTGAATGCGTCGCCATGCCTCTTCAGTAATCGTATTTACCGGACAACCAGAATCTATCATAAATCTAACCCGCACGCCGCAACTTTGCAGTCAATTAGGCACAAGTTTTCTTGTTCCTCCTTAAGCTCACAGCTCATAATCTTATGAGTCTGAAATAAAATCAATTGAATGTTTTTAACTTCTTTATTTATGCTAAATTCATCAAGCCAACATATTTTATTGCCATTCTTGTACCTCGTTAGCTCCCTCCTTCGTGGCATCATTGCTCTTCGGAGTCTCGTCCTTCCATTCACCGCCATTTCGACACGATTGATATTATGGTATTGCGCCGATAGTTTGTACTGACTTTTTGCATTTGACCATTAGAGGCCACGCTGCTTGCAGCCGAAGCATCGCATCTAATGCACGACAGTCCCGGCTCCTGTGCGATGACGCCATGAACAATCCATCGCATAACGACGAATATATCCACTGCCACTCGCTTTCGCGTCGATCCCATCGAGACGATTTACGATCGTCGAATGATCTAGGATCGAACTTTCCACCTCGTGCAATTGCCAAGACGGGTTCAGTTTTTGCAGTCGCTTGCCAATCATCATACCATCTTCTCCTACTTGTGCTGCTCATTTAACATCTCTCGTCCGATTGCATACTGTATTATTTTGTCAAGCGTTATCGTTGCATCTATTCGCTTATCGCGGACCTTTACATCGCTTGCGCCATGCGTCGCCTGGTGGAGAATCTCGTCTTCGGTTCGTACACCAAAATCACAGCGATTTGCTTGGGCTCGGAGTCGCAACAAGAACTGGCTAAAATCCTCTCCCTTCATCTGCTTCAATGCTCGAAATCGGTCTAGTTCCATTGGCGCGTTGATCTTCGAGTGGAAGTTAGTTGAGACGCAAACACGGCGTTGTCGTACTCTGGGACGACTAAGCGCGGAGCTTTGATCTCAACTTCCTCATTCTCACTTGGCGCTTGATTCTTGTGGATCTGGTGTATTGCTTGCACCACGCGTCATCAGCAACGCAAACTTCTCTCGCTGCGTCTCGACCCCTTCGACTCAAGAACCAGTTCAAAAGTCTCGAGCCATTCTTCCGCGAGTGCTTCAAGGTATGGACATCTGCCTCAGTATTGAAGTTTTCAAGAGGCCAATCCCTTCCACCGTCTTTAATTTTGTCTACCATGCCACCTTGAAATGCAAACGAAATTCTTCAATTAATTTTACTGCAATCGGACCCTCGAATAATCGCATCATATAAAATCAGCCCGCGAACGCTCGCAAATAAGGGCACAGTGTCAAATAAACTTGTACATATGAGCCTTCTCATATCAACAGCTCATGCAAAGATCATCTTTATCTTCTCGGTCGTCAACCGCTTTCACTTCATCATCAATATCCTCTCGGTCATCAACCGCTTTCACTTCTCGGTCATCAACCGAATTTATTTTGGACCATCAATCCATGAGCATCAACATCTTCTCGGTCATCAACCGTTTTCTCCTCTTGGTCACCAATCGAATTTATTTTGGATCATCAATCCATGATCTCAACATCTTCTCGGTCATCAACCGCTTTCACTTCTTGGTCATCAACCAAATTATTTGGATCATCAATCCATGGTCGTCAACAGGTATCAAAGATCATCAATCTCTTTCGGTCATCAACCGCTTTCACTTCCTGGTCATCAACCGAATTTTTTTTGGATCATCAATCCATGGTCATCACCTTTAAGCAACTTGTATCTTTTTTCCCTACTTCACATTATCGCTGACGCTTGCTTTGCTTTTCCCTCATTTTCTACCTGCTTTCTCTTTGACTTGACTAAAGAAAAAGTTAGCGTCTATCCCTATCTCACTCTCGTCAAAATGTGCATATTAATTTCATCTTTTTCCCCGATTTTTACGATTAATCACGCTTCCAACCATCTTGTAAACTGTAATTATGTCTGGTTTCCTATACTTTAAAGCTAGACTGGAGAGCTGTATCATCGAAATGACTTCGATTTCGATCGTTATAAGAAAAATTTTTTTTCTTCTGTTCTTTTTCCTCTCTAAACCAATTTTTTGAAAAATAAAACTCACCGCTGACACCAATGTAGGGTTCCTGTAAATATATAAGAGGGTCTTGGTGCTGGCGATCCCGTGGCCGCCTTTTTGGTCTTGTAAATGTCTGGAATATTCGGATTCGCGGAGTGCACTCTTTATCGTTCGACGAATATTTCAACTGTCCCCCTCTCTTCCTCTCCGCCAGAATCTCGTACGTACGTTCCCCCTTTCAAATCTATATTCAAACAAGATCGTTAAATATAATAAATAGCCACTGTAGGATGGTGCCGATAGAAAGTTTTGTCATTGTGACCGAAAAATAACTCTGTGTCATGAAATGTCGCACAATAAGCTTCGTTATAGAAAAACAAAAACAATTTTATAAAATAAATGATCTGCTGAATAAGCCTTTGTCTAATTAGTCTGTGATGGTGTCTACTAACGATAATCAGATCTTAAAATATTAAAATTATTTTCATTTCCAATTAGACGAATAATTATTAATATGAAGCAACAAGTGACTATTTAAATTGTTTGGTTCATTATCAATTGCGACGATTTAGTTTTTCTTATCATAAGTATAATGGTAATAAATGAAAAGCAAGCAAAGAAATGACTCAACTTAGCGAACAATTTTTTTTTTTTAATTTGTCACTGATGCCAATTTCGAGAAACGCGACAACGATAAAAATAACTGATAAGAAGCTAAAAACATTTAGAAATTTTTCAATTTTGGGTCGGCTATGTAGTTCATGAAATTATTTGTAAAATTCGCTTGTATATATATATAGGTCAATAATCTAGATATACTTTTCTAATTTTCTTTTTTAACTTTTTCATTTTTCATAAATGATTGCGGTCTATTTTTGTCGCAAAATACTAAAAGGCAATCAGTTATAATTTTTTTTAGAAATGTTCTGGAAACTACAAAGAAATGTGCAAATCAAACTTCGGGGATCAGTAAATGATGAAAGCGAAAATCTTCAGTTCAGTATATATTAAACCAGATGTACCTGATATTAAATATCAAGAATAGCGCCATTGATAATTCCTTTGAAATGCAAACAGCTCGCCATTTAGCGATAGGCGTAAAGCAGTCGATATAATCTCGCGAAATTTTTAAGTAACGATCGATCGGTGATATATATTGCAAAAATTTAAAAAAATTAAGCTTCGTAGAACTGTCGATCGATTCCCACTTAGCGACCCATTTCCAACAAACATAAAGCCAACCGGCAAATGGAAGAAATGACATTGCCAATTCGAAATGTTGTGAATTGGTCGAAAACCTAACAGAGCGAAATTATCGATGAATACAATCTATTCCTAATGTGGATTCAATGCGGGTGACTTTCCCTTTTACAAAGAATTAAAATTAGGACTGGAGAACTGGATATTTCGAAAATGACGGACTCCTCAGTGGATGTGAGACTGTCAGCATTCTGGATTACGATAAACAACTACGTCAATATGCAAGGAAGCAACAACTTGGCGATAGGGGAAAACCTTTATTCGTCCCTCGACAATCTCCAGCAAAATCATGGAGATAAAATTCGATACCAACGGAATAAAAGAACACGGTGTGAAACACCTCGACAACCTGATAAAATGTGGACGCTGTGGATTTCCGAGTCAGGAAACAAGGCAGGCAAATGCCCGGCTCGGAAAAAAAATTTGAATTCAATGCAAAGCCGTGGGCCATTTTAGCAGAATGTCCAGAGCCACGACGATCAGGCAAAATATAGAGGGGTGAAGAAAAGATACAGGATGAATCATTGGCATTTCTATCGGTTACTCAACGCCATAAGCATGCCGATCGACTCTGGTTCAGTCCTGAATATCATATCAAGCAAAGGCTAGGAAAAATTACGAGGGGAGGTAACTAAAAGAGAACCAATCATTCACGACGTAAAAGAAAATCCTCAGCAAAGGACTGATTCGCCGTTGAAACATGGCATGGATCTCCCGAAAACTAAAAGACAAACGCAAATAATTTGCAGAACTATTCGTGGTACCAAAAGCGGAAGATCCACCCTAGGAAGAGAAACATCGATCAAGATATACAGGTACATCTGAACTGAAATTTCTAAGAAAAATGCAAATTTTTCCCCGTCACCCAAACTTTGGTTTCGGATTTTTGCATTTTATCAACGTTCTGGACGAGTTGCCTTTTTCTCAATACTGAGATGATTACAGGCTATAATAAAAAAAATATATTGGTTCAGAAGCTTCGGGTAAACCTGAACGGTTTTATATAGTAACCAACTTTGGCCAATAAAGCTTCATTACCTAAGTTGCTTTTTATATTGTCCCACATAAACAGATTACGATAAACAGATAAACACTGACCGAGATAATAGTATGAACCGACATTAAATCATAATGTTTAAATTTTATTGTGTTTTTTACACTTACTTTAATATTTTGGACTTATGATTCACGAATGTACTAATACTTTAACCAATATGTTCGATATCGTCATAGATTTATAGATATTTTGGCGGCTGATTAAAGGACCGATGGCACTTCGGATAATATAATTTATTCATTAATTTCCTACAAAACTGAGAAGGATACTTATTTTCCCTTCCTGATTTACTTAGATATTTAAACAATCGAGAAATTGACCCCACCTTTGTAGGTATGTCAAATACAAACGATTTAATATTATTATGGCAGCGTTTATGCATCAGGTAAAATAAAAAGAAGGCGGTATTTATTTCTTATCCACCTTATTGAAATTGTATCTCAAAAAAGCCCTCAAATTATCCTCGGTATCATCCCATAAAATATGTTTTTATCAAGAAAAATTCGTTATTAATTTTAAAGGTGAATGTTGTCTAATACAACATAAATTCTTATGAATTAAAAAAAAATATGGAGAATATATATAGGGTACCGACATCCTAGAAAATGCAAATGACGCAAGAGTATTTCAAGCAGAAGAAGATGAGAAGCAAAAATCTCCTCCTGGAAAAGGAAATGTGAAGAAATTGAGAATACAGATGATTGCTCTCGCATTTTAAAGTTACTTTCAAAAGGACCATCCAAACAAATCGGTTCATTCAAAGAGTCGACGGAACACGAACTATAAGCATTAGAGATAGTCTAACGACTCTACTCCGTACACATTTCCCGGGTTCAGAGGAAATCAGGGATAATGAGCAACCACAAGAAGACGAGGAAAATTCTACAGTCTCTGCCTCAAGTGTGAGAATAGCAGACACGCTGTAACAAAAAACAAAATAAATGGACTATAAATTCGTTCAAACCTTTCAAGTCACCAGGGCTGGAGGGAATCAGTATCAGCATTAAAACCACAAGAGGCTGCCCACAGGGCGGATGCTCAAGCCCCCTACTATGGTGCCTCGTGGTAAATGACTTGATAGACAATACTAAAACAAAGCTGGAGGTATATACGCACAGGGCTACGCAGATGACATTGTCATCTTCGTAACAGGAATGTGCAACTCCACAGTCAAAGTATAATGCAGAAAGCATTAAGAATAACAGAAAAATGGTGTACAGATATAGGACTTTCCATTAATCCAAACAAATCAACACTATTCCATTCACAAGACGCAACATCAAAACCAAAGATGTCTTATGGGTTTGCTCTCAAGTCATATTACCAAGAATCACTTACGGGTCCTTAATATGCAGGAGAAAAACGGAAACAATATCCGAAAAATAAAATTAGGAAGCTTGCAAAGAATGGCGGAATTAGCCATCACGGGTGCGGAAAAGCACACCATTGCAGCTCTAAACATATTGCTTGAGCTACCCCACTGCACATTGTGTTGGAGGCATCAGCTCGATTGGCAGCCTCACGACTTGCCTCCACAAACATGTGGATGGGCAAAGACAAGCATACTCTTGTTAACAAATTTCTAGAAGAAGAAATGATAAACGGAAATACGTCGGACAAATTAACTATACGATACTGTTTTGACCCCGAGTTCAAAGTGATAATCAAAAATCGCGAAGAACTCACGACCGAAACAGTAAACTTCAAAAAAGAATCGGTCATCTGGTTCTCAGATGCCTCTAAGAATGAAAAAGGAACAGGAGCAGGAACTGTGAAAACCCAAGAGTGAACATCTCGATAAAACTCGACAACAACACAAGTGTATTCCAGGCAGAAGTCTATGCAATTGAACGCTGTGTACAAGAAAGCTTAGACCGGTCCCCTAATTTGAAAGAAATCTTTATACTAAGTGACAGTCAAGCAGCCCTAAAAGCACTAAGTCAGCAAAGATAAAAAGTAAAACGGTTCACAATTGCCTGCAAAAACTGAAGGTACTCGGTACAAAAAATAAGGTTAAACTTATGTGGATACCGGGACACCGCGAATTTGTAGGCAACGTAACAGCGGATAGCCTAGAAGAAACAGACGTAAACCTTCCAGTAAATGAGTCCATTATAAAAGAAAAAGTGACCTACTGGATAAAGAAAGAACGCTTAAAACACTGGAAAGAACAGAAAGAAATGAGAATCTCAAAACTGTTCATAAGAGCTGTCATTGAAAAACGAACTAAAGAAATAATCAATATGAACCGAAGAAATCTCGGCATTTTGACAGGTTTACTAACAGGCATTGCCGCCTACGCTACCACCTGTTCAATATGAATTTGGTAAAAAATCCAAAATACAGATTCTGCAATGACTCAAATGAAACAGTAGAACATATACTCTGTGAATGCAAATCATTAAATGCAACACGCGTCAAACACTTCAAAGATATAAACATGGGTATCAACAAGTATATCAAACAAAGCCACAAAAACTACTAAATTTCATTAAAGATCTGAAAATAGAAGAATTTACAGAAACCCTATAGGGAGTGGGGTAGGTACAACAGAACTCCGGATCGCAGGGCCATCGACTGTTTACGCAGTCGCCCTAAAATTTCTATCTATCTATCTAGATGAGACTGAATGTAAAATGCTCAGAAACGTAAATGCTCAGAAATGTATAGACTGCTTTATTTGGTCGAAGAGATATACATACTAAGTGACAGTCAACCACCACTGAAAGCTCTTTACTCAACTAAGACAAAAGGTAAAACCGTGCTCAACTGCCTAAAGAAACTAAAAGAGATCGGTACGAAACCAAGTTGTGCTCATGTGGATCCCGGATGATCCCTGAATAATAACAGACGAACTTGCAAAAAAGGGCCCCGTATGGCGGAGGCGGCCCTTACGTTAGGAATGAGTCATTCACAAAGGAAAATGTAGCACACTGGGGGAAGAAAGGATTTCAAGGAAAGGATTTTAAAATTTTTTATCAAGACTGATGGAAAACGCACTGAGGATGCCCTCACTGTGAATCGACGAAACCTAAATATACTGACAGGCATACCAACAGGTATCATCTGTTTAACATGAAGATACAATTGCAACAAATCCTAATTGCAGATTCTGCACATGAGGCAAACGAAACGATTGTGCACATTCTCTGCAATTGTAAATCCTTGAATTAAAGCAAAAAAAAGTACTTCAGCAATAGCAATTTGGACATTAACCATGTCCACAAAGTTAGAATACCAAAGTTACTCAATTTCATGAAAGACTTAGATATGCCAGAGTTTACAGACACCCTTTAAGTTTAGGGTAATTAGGAAGTACAATAGATCTTCGCGAGTCGAAGTGCCATACTGCCATCTATTGAGTTGAGTCGAGGCTGTGTAATCAGCTACCCAACTATCTCTCTAAGTGCCCTGCATTTCGGCGTCGGCTGATAAAAAGAATGTTATTTGAGGATATGAACCAATATCGTAAAATGAACTAAAATTACTTTGTCTTGAAATCTATTTATTTCTCTGAAATAAACATGGAAATAATTTATCGAATTTCTTATCATCGAATGCAATTTGATCATACCGAATTCCAAATTGCTGCTATTTATGATCATGCCTTACAATCAACTGCACCAATCGCTGTTGAGTGATTGAATTTAAATATAGTCATTTATTTTCTTAAATTTATTTCAGACCAAATTTTCCATTAATAAATAAAATGGTATTCTTGTCAAATTAAATCAATCGCTCCTGATTTGAACTATATTTTATTATTTTATCAAATTTTATCTGCCAATCTGATGCGAATGAAAGATTACATAAAATTTTGTTACAAGAAACTTTATTTACCGGATTTTCATCAATGATAAGCTTTAGATCTTCATCTTGGAAACTCCGACACCACTGCGAGCGTTCTTTGCTCATCGCTAGGGTTTCTAACAGCTGTTTACTGTTACTGTTTAAACCAAAACTGATTTTACTGTTATTTCTTAAAAATATTTTGCTTAATAATTAAAATTAAATATAAATTGTTTAAAATGTTTTTGTCTAATAATATAAAAGTGAGGTTACGTAACATAAGAAGTGTTGGTGTGACTTTCCGTTGTGACGGATGTTTTCAAAGTGGACTGTATATTTGCATAGGATGATTTCTTTATCACATCAACAAGTCGAATGCTTCTTCCAAATTGTAACAATATATATATTATTCTCCCTTCAATGTTTCAGTAAGGTCACATACATAATACCGATAAACATCTGCCAATACACATATAGCAAATGCCACAAACGCCACAATACAAGCCTATGAATGATTGAGGTTAGAAATTTGCATACAATAATGAGAACTGTGTTTTACCTATTCTAACTCGTGTGTCTAACTATGGCGAATGTTACTGAGAGCCCACTATGATTACGTTTTATGATTGATTTGATACGTTCTAGATAACGCCTTAAACTAGAAATGAATCAGTATCAGATTTGTGCAATATGACGCCATGTTATGAAATTCACCTTTCGTGTCTTGTCGTACTGGAAGTAACCGACCAAGACTGCTTTAACCGCTGTTTTCTTCAACAATGTGCAAACTAATGAGCTTTACCGAAATGTGTTCTAGTGGACCGGAAGTCCCAACTAGATTGTGCGAGGCCGTGTGGCGGCAACTCCTAAATGATTGCGTGGCTCTTGTGGACCGGAAGTCACCAACAAGAGAAGCTTCAACTGCCTTTAGTTAACAGCGTGCCTTTGCTTTGTAAGAGTGTAATATTGCACGTTGATCTGTCTGCGATACTGACTGACTGCAAGACTGACAGTTTTATAAAGTTTTGTATGGATTGGTGCCTGAGAGGCCTAATCTACCTAGCTGATGTTTCGAGAATGTTTTGAAATTAATGAGAATGTTGAAAATATTATGTACAAGAATGAATTAAATAAGTTGCTGGTCCAATTCAAATTCCGTCAGGAACACACTGCCGGGACGAAATGATGATTTCTGCACGTTGCTGTTGTCACCCATTGGGAGGAAACACAATTACTTGACATGTCTGTCCTTTTCACCATGTTGAGTGACCACTCGTACGTTTCTACCAATGTGGTCATGCTTCGAAGGGAATGTTTTGATAATTCTTCCCATGAGCCACTTTATCGGTCGAAGATTTTCATCCTTTAATAGAACTATCTGACCAATGTTGTAGTGGTGAATGTTTAGAAAGTCTTGTGGTCGTTGTTGAAGTTGATGCAAATAATCATGGTACCAGCTGTGCAAAATCGCTGTGAATTTGTTGTAGACCTTCCATGCTTTCAGACGGTTTGGTGGAGTTTCTCGCGCATCGCGGTGTGGGGCTGAAATGTTAGAACTCGAATATCTGTGGGTCATCACTTAATGATCACAAATCATCACAAAACAATATGATCACAAATTGTTCGAACGTGTATACTGTTGTCATGACTCTTTCCAAATGGTGTTTCATGTTTTTAATGCCGCTTTCGTAAATTCCGCCTGCTGCATGCGATGGTATATTGTGTATTGTGTATTGCCATTTGATTGCTGTTCGATGCAATATTGTGCATAGTTCTGTCGAGTGTAGAAAATACCTTATTAAATCCATGTCGGCCCATGGAAGCAAGTTCCGTGTCACTGAATATTGTTGAAGGTTTCCCTCTTTGTGATGCAAATCGATCCAAAGCTTGGCTGTAAGATCTGAAACCAGTTCCAGATGAATGGCTCCAGTGCACATACACTTGAAAAGTGGAATATAACATTTTGTGTGAGGTGCGTTTCTTGTTGTTCGAGAGCGAATTGTGTAGAAGCCTGCGTACTCAACTGCTGTATTCACGAATGGTCTTGTTAATTTCACTCGAGCTTCTGGCAAATCGCTCATCATTTGATGACTAGTACGAGGTTTAACTTTAAAGCAAGTGTGACATTGTGTGTCAAGCTCGTTGATTTAGCTTTGAGTGGCCAGAAGTGCTGTCGAGTGATTGACAAAAGCATAGTAGGGCCTGGATGGAGATGTTGATGATGCAACTCTCTAATGATAGTTGTCGTGAAGGTACATTGAGGCACAATGATTGGATGTTTCTGCTCAAAACTCATTTCAGGACAATGTGTGAGTCTTCCTCCTACACGTATGATTTCGCTGCCATCAATGAATAGAGCTAATGACCGAACAGGCGATCTCTTGGGAATATTGTTTTTGGGTGTATCATCAGACGAATAATGAGTTTGCTTGAGTGCAGTGTATTCATCAGGAAAAAGTTGCTTCTGAATGATTCGGATGATGCTTGCTTGTGACTCTTCTCTTTCCGTTCTCTTCTTTCGGGCATTGTTTATGAGCCTCTTAACGAAAACCGTAACGTTGATGAGAGTGCGAGTGTTGCTGAAGCGATTTTGAATGTGCACGAACATGTCATTAGGAATGGTGACGACGAATGATTTCTTTGTTTCAGTCATGATTTCAGGATCATCAGACGAAACTGTCATAATTGTTTCTGGCCATTGTGTTTCAGGGAGTTGAAAGAATGACGGACCGTTCCACCAGATATCATATAGTTCAAGTTCGTTCGGTTTGAGCCCTCGCGAGATGATGTCTGTAGGATTTTCTTCTCCTCTGATGTGTCTCCAGGTGAATTCATGAGTTAATTTCTGGATTGTAGCTACTCGGTTCCAACAAATGTTTGAAGTTTTGCTGGTGAATTTGTTATCCAATGAAGAACGATCATCGAGTCGCTCCATAAGTGATGCTGTTGATTGCTACTGACAAATTTTGAATTGTCCTCGAGATGAGTTTAGCCTGCAACACTGCTGAGCATAATTCCAACCGAGCTAAAGTTTGTTGTCGTTTCGGTGCAACCCTAGATTTTACCCAAAGTATTGACACTTGACTGGTGCCCTTTTCATTGATGGATCGAGCATAAACTACTGCTCCGTATCCAATAATCGATGAGTCGCAAAAGCCATGTATTGCGATCTTGACTAGGCTTCGAATGATGCAAAGCCGATTGATTTGATGCTGTTGAGTGCTAGAAATTGTTCTCGGAAGTCATCCCAAATGATTTGTTGCTCTGGCGAGATTTCATCCGTCCATTTCATTGGAATGAGCCATAGAGACTTCATGATGAGCTTTGCTTCTAAGACAACTGGTCCAAGCCACACATTGGGTCAAAAATGCTAGCGATGTTTGATAGGACGTTTGCTTTGGTACTTGGACCTTCAGTCATTGGCTTAAGTTGGAACGGGATTTTGTCGCTTGCTGCATTATAATTGATCACAAGGGCTTTCAATTGTCTTACAATTGCTTGATCATTAGACACGATTTTACATAAATTCATGCCTGCTTTTTGTAGCATGTAGCGTGTTTGCTTGAGGATTTTTGCAGCTTGCTCTCTCGAGTCGGTACTAAAAAGTAAATCGTCTACATAGAACGAGTCGCGCATGACTTTTGATGCTTCTGGAAATTGCTTTACATTTTCAATAGCAATTTGTTGGATTGATCGTGTTGCAAGATACGGTGCACTACCTGTACCGAACGACACTGTGTTGAGGCGATAGTAATGAAGAGGGCCATCGAGCTCTGGTCGCCATACTATTCGTAGCAAATCTCGTTGTGAAGGGTCTATCCAGATTTGCAAGTATATTTGGTGATGTCTGCCATCACGATGTATTTTCTTTCACGGAAACGCAATAGGATGTCGACGAGTTCCGGTTGAACAGCTGGTCCAACGCAAAAAATGTCGTTCATAGAAATATCGGTTTCACTGACCGATGACGCATTGAAAACTGGGCGCAGTTTTGTGGAGCTGCTTGACCATCCATGATGCGGAAGGTAATGAACGGGTTGACCTGCTGGTCCAACTTCTGTCATATGACCCTTTTCGATTAGGTCTGTCATGTATTTTGAATATAATTTATTGTATTCCTCATTCTCTTTCGTTTCGCATCAATCCTGAAGTTCTAATGAATCGCTGTGTTTAGATTATTACCAAGCATAAGTGCGTTTTGCTTGATTGGCATTTTAACAATGAATTTTCCGCCATCGTCTCTTGTCGTTGTTTCGATGCAATGACTTTCGCAATATTTCTCTTCAGCTGTGAGCACTGGCCGAGTTGAGTCGATGTTTTCTGCGGAAAAGAACTGTTCTAACTTCTTATCAAGAACGAGTTCCTCATTTGATTCTTCCTTGTTGAATCTTGAAAACAATGTTGTTGCTTTTTTATGTCCGATGCTGACTTCACCACCAATGAGCCATCCAAATGGTGTGTGTTTTAATGTGGGCCCATTGTGAATCTGATAAGTCTCCATTGAACAATCCCAGAAAACTGAGTTATCGAGCAGCATGCCGATTGAACCTGACTTGTTGAAATCTGGGTCAGCCATGCACTGCATCATATGTTCGGGAATGTTTAAATGTTCGCCGCTGAATGAGCGAGATTGTCGGCTGTATTCGGCATTAGATGGAATTGGCATTGTTTTCATAGTTGCTACACGTGATCGAATTAATGCTTCCGCTTTGTGCTTGAGAAGCACTACTTTTCCATTGATGCCAGTGACAGCCATCATTGATTCTTCTTGTTTGAGGCGCAGCTGATTGGCGAACGAAGTGGTCATGAATCGAGTAATGCTTGTCCCAAATGTAGCTCTCCGTGTTCGTCAGTCACATTTACCAATACAATTGATAACATTGTTGACTTTCTTGCTGTGAAAGAATGATTCGAAACCGTAGTCATCGATGTATGATTCCCACTGACTGGTTGCTTGTTCAGGTTCATTGGATTGAATGGCTGAGATGCAGGTGACAACTGCGTATACTGGAGCTGAGCATATTGTAGCTTCGGTGTTTATTCAAATTGAAACATTGTGCGATGAGGCTTATTGCACGTATGACATTTTAACTTATTTCGGCAATCACGAGCACGATGTGACGGCGACAAACAGTTGTTACAGAGATTATTTTCTTTAACGACTGCAAATCTTTCGTTGACCGTCATGGATTGGAATTTTTCACACTTATGCAACCGATGTGGTTCGAAACAAAGCGCACATTTGATTGCGTTGTCGTTATTAAATGATGAACTGTTGTTTGTGAACTTGGAATCTGACTTGTGGAATGCTGGTTTCATCTCAAGTGTTGATCATCCATACTGCGTTGCAATACATCCAGAAAGTCGTGGAGATCTTGCCAAGTGCTGAAGTCATCTGTGACATCCTTTCTCCACTGCTTAAGTGTTTCATTGTCGAGGCGTTCCATAACGATGTGAGTGATGAGCAAATTTCCGAACTCGTTAGATTCGTGGAGTTCAAATCCTTGGTGATGTAATGCACTGAGCGTTGATGACACTGCATCGATTTATTTGCGTAGTTCTGATGAACTGCCGTTCAGCATTTGTTTTAAGCTGAACAATTTGCTGACATGATGTTTGACGATTTTTCTCTTGTCGTGGCAACTCCTAAATGATTGCGTGGCTATTGGAAGTCACCAACAAGAGAAGCTTCAACTGCCTTTAGTTTGCAGCATGTACTTTGCTTTGTAAGAGTGCAATATTGCACGTGTGATCTGTCTGCGATACTGACTGACTGACTGCAAGACTAACAGTTTTATAAAGTTTTGTATGGATTGGTGCCTGAGAGGACTAATCTACCTAGCTGATGTTTCGAGAATGTTTTGAAATTAATGAGACTGTTGAAAATATTATGTACAAGAATGAATTAAATAAGTTGCTACATAGTCGAATTCAAATTCCGTCAGGAACAAGAAGAATATATTAATTGCGTTGATTTTGAAGCATTGAAAGTTCTAAAAAATGTGCTAAAACCAGTTGAGCTTGCTGTCAAAAATTTAAGCAAAGAAGATGCCACATTGTTGTCTACAGATGTAATAATCAAGTTTATGCTTCAAAAACTCTCAGACATCGATCGTGACATCAGTTGAGCGCATCATGGCAACATAAAGCGACGCATTGATGAGCGAATTAACAACGATGTAATGAACCTTTTATTTATTTATAGCCCATTTTTCATCTCAGTATTGAGAAAAGAGCAACTCATCGAGAACGCTGTTGAATACAAAATTCCAAAATTAAAAGGCCTTTAATGACGGGGAAAAAGACAGATTTGGCTTCCGTGATCGGCACCCAGTATTGAAACTGCACGCAATTCTTCTTTTGATCCTAATTTCCTCCTCCGGCGATGAAAATTTCGGAGAATCAAATTTGACAAATTGACGAAAAAAACCGTTAAATTTGATGAAGTTTGACGTTCCCGGGAGCTTTAAAGGCCATACTCTTCCACGCGGGCCAAGTGCGGCTTGGAAGAGCCATAAAATTTGCAGCAAAATTTCCGGAGCAAAAAATTTTGAATATTTGTCAGCCGAAAGCAAAACTTACTTTATAAAATTACCTTTTAAAATAAACCTTTTACGATCACTTAAAGATCCTTCTGTTTCGCCATCAAAATACTCACTCATATTTGCCGCCAGTCTTGCTTCTCGCTTATTCTGTGTTGTTGGCAATGACATGGCAATCATCATCGATAAAGAGAAACAATCTGAAACTCTTTCAAATGATGCCGAAGAAAGAACAATGTCAATGTCACTTCAAGAGGAGCTGAATTGGAAAGTTCAAGAGAGTATCATAACCACTAACGCTGCTCAGGATAAATTCAAATGGTTCTTAAAAACACTGGTATACGAACAGATCATCTTCAAAAGCTTTATGATGCTCTAATATCGACCAAACCCACTTCAACTGACGTGGAACCTGTTTTCTCCGTGAGTGCTAGCTTTTGCACTAAAATCAGATCTCGCTTAACTGAAAAATCGCTGAATGCATTGGTCTTCCTCAAATTTTTTTTATAATAAGTCGAAGAAGAAGTAAAAAAAAAAGTTTTTAAAACATGTCATTCAAAACATATGAATAAAAATTTTGCAGAACAATATTTTTTATTTTAATGCATTTAAAGGAAAAACAGTAAAACAGCTGTTTCTTTAAAAGTATCATCGCCTAAAGAGAAACTCGTTGACTTTGACAGTTGCTACAGATTTCTGTTCGATTAACTTAGACAGCTCAATGACTTTTTCGTGAATGTTGCAAATTCTTGATGCGTAATATTGACACCAGAATTTATTAACATGCAGAAATGTGTCTTTAGGTATTTGAGCTCTACATAGCAATACATTATACTGAGAGCACATCAAGCAATATCGGACGAGATTTGAAAACTCAACCTTAAGCGGAAATGTTTTTGAATAGCTTCAACACTCCAACAATCACTCGTTGGGTCGTGTTAAAATACTTTTATACAGTCCACTAATACCAACATACGAAATAAATTTGTATTGATGTCAAGATAAGAAGTAAAGAAGCGTTTTTAATCGCGTAACAGAAAAGGTTCGTAAAAACCTAACATTTTTGGTCCATTCGATCACCGGATCGTCAAGAAAAGTCCCTAGCGACCTAAGGATCAGTCTACAACTGAAGAAAGGTACAATTCTTCGGAGAAAATAGCTGAAAATCAGCAAAAACCGAAAACTTGGTTTGCAAAATTGCGCGTCACTATCGAGTGAGAAGCTGCAATTCATCAGAATTCGATTAGCCGTGTCGAGTACTTACAGTGCATCAGCATCCTCTAACAGGTACTCACACAAAACATTTATTGAATTCATTCTCCGCTGCCTCATTCTCGTGTTCAATTCGTATTTTAGCATCGTTCAATTCGATCAATACAATCGAGCAGCTCTACTACATCCCTAGAGAGCTGAGGCAGCTCGGAAGCTACGGTTCAACAAGCAACAAATTACAAGAGTCACTATCGAGTGAGAATTTGAAATTCATCAGAATTCGATTGACTGTGTCGAGTATTTTCAGTGCATCAGCATCCTCTAACAGGTACTCACACAAAACATTTATTGAATTCATTCTCCGCTGCCTCATTCTCGTGTTCAATTCGTATTTTAGCATCGTTCAATTCGATCAATACAGTCGAGCAGCTCTACTACATCCTTAGAGAGCTGAGGCAGCTCCAGAAAATTCAACAATCAACAAGTTTCACAAACGTGTGAAAACGATTGGTCGCCTTCACAAAGCAAGGAACATTGCGTCAGCAATCAATTTACGCTCTCATCACAGGCAACATAGGCTAAATCAGGGCAATTTTCAAACAAGCAATGGCCCCTGATACACGCGATACGGTTGCAAGTCTCAAAAGACGGAGACGACTGCTATTAGGCATTGTGGACGAAATCGAATCGTTCATTCAGAACTTTGATATCAACAAAACGACTATATATCAAGTTCATCAGCGACAGCTACAACTAGCTGAAACACTAGCTTCAGTTACCGAGATACTGAAAGATCTTGTAGCAGAAGTAGAAGAGGAAGATGTTGACGAGCTCATTCAAGACAATCGTGAGTTTAATGCAAAAGTTCATGAAATCCACTCAAATATTGCTAAGCTTTGCCAAGAACATGACACAAATCGAGACAATGGAAATGACACTGACAGCGAAAGATCAAGGAATTATGACAACATGCCAACATTCAAAGTTAAACTTCCAAATATAGAAATTCCTCAATTCGATGGCGAATATGAGAAATGGCCTGCATTCCGAGATTTATTCAAGACATTCATACACGACTCAAAGTCAATCCCCGAAGTCGCTAAATTTTCCACATTGTTGAGCAAACTTGGCAAAGAACCGAAAGAGGTAATTGGCAACATCGATCTTTCAGCTGATGGTTACGCAAAAGCCTGGGAAGATCTGAAAGGTAGATATCAAAACAAGCGACTCATTGTCGATCATCACATTAAAGGTCTCAACAAGCTTCCTATTTGCAACAAAAGTTCGTCAATAGAACTTCGTAAACTCCTGGATACATTAAATGGACATCTATCTGCTCTAAATGTATTAGGATATCCTCTAGATGCACTGTCTGAACGTCTCGTAATTCACAGTGTATTGTCACATCTTGATTCCTCGTCGAGACTTGATTGGGAGAAAACAAATTCAATGGAAGAAGATCCACATCTTGAAGAAGTCACAAAATTCATCGTAAAACGCTATCGAGCGCTCGAGATGGTGAATATGAATTTTCCTGTTCCAATCAGCAATCAACCAACAAGTCAAAAGCAAATCAAACAAGTAAGATCATTTGCAAATACGGAATTACCACGATCAAATTCGCATTCATCGTTAAACAAGAAATCAAAATGTGTTTTGTGCAATCAAGATGGACATCAGATTCATCAATGTGAAATTTTCAAGAAATTGTCACAACCTGAGCGATTTGCCAAGGTTCAAGGCTTGAACCTCTGTTTAAATTGCCTTCGCAATGGACATCTTAGGTCCAGCTGCCCATCTAAGTACACCTGTAGGTTCTGTTCTCTTAATCATCATACATTATTGCATAAAACAGAACAAAGTGCAACATCACAATCGTCAAATCATGTTCATCAGAACAACAAATGTGCTTGCCAAACGAATTCGGCTTCATTCACATCTGGTTCAAGACAACGCTCATATGGCCTAGATGGTGAAAATAAACAAGTACTACTATCAACAGCATTAGTATTAATAAAATCAACTTCAGGAAGATTCATCGAGGCTAAGGCATTTTTGGATAATGGCTCTCAGCCAAATTGTATTACAAACCAAATGGCTGAGAAGCTAGGCCTCAAGCAAATTGGTAACGCTTCATCTATCAAAGGACTCGATAATCTTAGCACAATGTCACAAGGACTGGTGCGCACGACAATCAAATCGAAGACTTCAAAATTCTCAGAAGAACTAAATTTTATGGTAGTTCATAACATTGCAGATAAAATGCCGCCTGAGTTTTTCAAAATAACTCATTGGGACATTCCACGCCATATACAGCTAGCGGATCCAGCATTTTACATTCCAGCTGAAATCGATATTTTACTAGGTGCTGAAACTTTCTGGAATTGTCTAATGAATCGCACCATTGAGCTGAAGCCAGGGCTTCCTAGCTTACATCTGACCAAGCTAGGATGGATTATTGGAGGAAGCGTAATTAATCCCTCTATACAAAGTAACTTCAGTTTCTGTTGTTGGGCTCATGATACAGAAGAATCAAATCTCAGCAATCAGTTACAGAAATTCTGGGAGTTAGAAAAAGTACCAACAATCAAGCGTTGGTCACAAGAAGAACAAGAAGTCGAAGATCATTTTATTGCAACAAAATCTCGCGAAGAATCTGGAAGATACGTTTTGAGATTACCAGTCAAAGAATCCATCAATCAATTGGGCAATTCAAAAGATCGAGCTGAACGTCAATTTCGATGGATTGAACGCAAATTAAATCATCCTCAGCATCAAGATTTGAAATTTCAATATCATCAATTTATGAATGAATTTTTGGAACTTGATCATATGAAGCTCATCAATGAATCACAAGATCCTGAAAATCATCAAACATTTTACTTGCCTCATCATGCTGTTCTTAAGCCGACAAGTACATCAACCAAATGCCGTGTAGTATTCAATGGTACAGCTGAAACTGCAACTGGTACTTCGTTGAATCAACAACTCAAAATTGGCCCAACTGTTCAACCTGACATTTTTCACATCATACTACGAGCACGTCAATATCAATTCGTCATGCTAGCTGATATCGAAAAAATGTACAGAATGGTCAAAATTCATCAAGATGATACAAAATATCAAAGAATTCTGTGGAGATTCAACGAAAATCTACCACTTCAAACTTACGAATTGCAAACGGTCACATATGGAACCTCATCAGCAGCGTACATGGCTACCAGAGCTTTGAAACAGCTAGCAATAGACGAATCAACATCGCATCCAATAGCAAAACAAATTGTTGACAAAGAATTTTATGTTGATGATGTCTATTTCGGTGGCGACAGCATAAAAGATTGCCTAGAAAAACAAAAAGATCTCATCTCTCTTCTGTCCAAAGGTGGATTCAAATTACGCAAATGGAGCTCAAATCACTCACAGCTCCTACAATCTATTCCAAAGGAAGATCGAGAACAGCTCACAGAGATGGGCACTGAATCAAAGGTAATCAAATCACTTGGTTTACTTTATCATCCACAGAATGACAGTTACTACTTCACCTTCAAACCTTCAAACAAGTCAATCGCCACTATGAGAACTGTATTATCGCAAATATCCCAAATTTACGATCCGCTTGGAATTTTGTCTCCCATTATTATCACTGGAAAAATGTTTTTTCAATCGCTTTGGGCATTAAAAATACACTGGGATGCCGACTTGGATGAAGATCTTACAGCCTGGTGGATCGATTATCGTGACAAACTTTCTGCAATCAGTGAAATCAAATTTAATCGTTGCGTCATCATTCCCAATGCAACAACCACAGAATTACATGGATTTGCCGATGCAGCCCGCGGTGCTTATGGATCATGTATATATGTCAGATCCATTGATGATAACGGAAATGTTTACACAAGCCTCATGTGCGCTAAATCAAGAGTCTCACCTTTATCAATAAATTCCATTAATCGACTAGAGCTTTGTGGAGCTCTCTTATTGGTAAAGCTCATTCAGAAGATTGTCGATGCAACAGAAATCAAATTCGATTCAATCAACTTATGGCTGGACTCGCAAGTAGCACTGGCATGGATTTTTACATCACCGCACAAGTTAGAAATATTCGAAGCGAATCGTTCTGCAGAAATCCAACGTTTGTCAACCAACTGCCAGTGGCGTCATGTTCCTACCAAAGAAAATCCAGCAGATTTAATATCAAGAGGAGTTGAGCCCACACTGCTGAAAAACTTATCAATTTGGTGGCACGGTCCCGATTTCCTACAATCAAGGTTTGAAAAATGGCCAGAACAACCACTAGCCATCAGTGAACTACATTTGCCCGGCATTAGATCATCACATCAACATAAGTTAGTGATGCATATCAATAATGATCAACAATTCAATCTACTGACCAAGTTCAGCTCATATACAAAATTGCTTCATGTCACTGCATACATTCTTCGCTTCATCAATAACTGCAAACCAAAGTCGAACGCGACTCGAATCTTACAACAGAACTGCAATCAGTCATTGGTGCCAGAAGAAATTCAAAATGCAAAACGAGCCATCGTAAAAATTGTTCAGCTTCAAGAGTTCCCACAAGAGGTATTACAGCTGAAAAATAAGAAGCCATTATCTCCAAAAAGCAAACTATTGTCACTTCATCCATTCATAGACGAATTTGGAATAATTCGCGTAGGCGGACGACTTGAGAATGCTACAATCAGTTACGACGCAAAACATCCTATGCTACTTCCTCATAGCAATCACATAACAACAATTATCACAAACTATTTCCATCAGCAGTATCTTCATGCTGGACCTCAGCTGACGCTTTCAGCTATTCATGGCGAATTTTGGCCCATCAAAGGTAAATCTGTTTGTCGAAAGGTTTTCCGTAATTGTATTACATGTTTCAAGCGAAATCCGAAATTACAACAACAAATTATCGGCGATCTACAACCACATCGTGTCGACGGTAATCGTGCCTTTCATTCAGTAGGCATTGATCTTTGTGGTCCATTTCTCATCCGTCACAAGCATCAGCGAAAAGGATTTAATACCAAGATTTGGATTAGTGTTTTCGTATGCGAGCTTACGAAAGGAATACATCTTGAGTCAGTGTCAGACTTATCTTCAGAAACCTTCTTGGCTGCGCTCAAGCGGTTTATATCACGTCGTGGCTATCCAACAATCATTCGATCTGATAACGGTACAAATTTTCATGGCGCTGATAACATGCTAGAAAGAATGAAAAATGCTTTCAATCAAGAAGTTGATGCAACGACGATTCAGGAATATTGCACCGACAAACAAATTCATTGGAAATTCATTCCACCATATTCTCCTTATCAAGGTGGACTTTGGGAAGCAGCAGTCAAGTCAGTCAAAAAACATCTCATTCCATTGCTTCATGGACATATTTTGAACTGCGAAGAATTTTCAACCCTGATCACACAAATAGAAGCCGCACTCAACACGCGACCATTGTGGCCTTTATCAGACAGCCCACACGATCCTGCTCCATTGACACCTGCACATTTCATGATTGGAGGTCCATTGAATGCTATTCCTGAACCCAACATTACTAATATTCCATTCAATCGTCTAAGCTCATGGAACAAAATTACCAAATTATTTCAGTCATTTTGGCATCGATTTTCATCGGAATACTTGAACACGTTGCAACAAAGGAACAAGTGGAAAACTGAAAAACCTGAACTAAACGTAGGTGATTTGGTTCTTGTTCGTGAACAAAATATTCCACCATATAAATGGCCAACCGCACGAGTCATCAATGTCAATTCAATGCGTGATGGACATGCAAGAAAAATAGTAATACAAACGTCAAAGGCCATTACAAGCCGAGCTGTCAACGAGTTATGCAAGATTCCTATTTCGATTTGACTCATCAATCAAAACAACACAACAAGCAAAATTTAACTACAATCATTTACAAGACAAATTTTTTAAAATTCAGATTTATTTTCGTATTATCTGCTTTCCCATAGTTCAATTTATCGCTTTAACTCATGTTATTTTATGAAACCATAAATGCTTTCAAGAGATGGGAAATGTTAAAATACTTTTATACAGTCCACTAATACCAACATACGAAATAAATTTGTATTGATGTCAAGATAAGAAGTAAAGAAGCGTTTTTAATCGCGTAACAGAAAAGGTTCGTAAAAACCTAACAGTCGTTAAATCAGGCTGCATTGTTCAATTTCAGTCATCGAGTTCGGTTGAAAGTAGGCACTGGCGTCGAATGATTTTTTGGTCCTTTTACATATTGGAACTGGCTGAGCGATCCCAGTTCGTTTCATTTTTGAGAACTTTTCTCTTCTATTAACGTAAACTAATCGTGTAAGCATCGTAAAAATTAAAGTTACAGTTAATTTCACCATCTCGTTAGTTCTTGGATCAGTTGTATGCTTCAGAAGCTGTTTGCATGTGTTGCTCAAATCATCAATAAAGAAAATGACGAGAGTGTTGTAATCTTGATCACTAAGCTTTTTATTAAACTGAAGACAATGAGCAATGAGACTTTAGATTTAGCCCAATCAGGCTCGTACATGCTGAACCAATTATCATTATCACCAATTATCATTATCAAAAATTATCATTATCACATGCTCTTCCACAATGTTTTTTTGGTAATTTAAATTCTGTAAAAAAATCGAAATCTGTAAAGGTCGAAATATTATCATATAAAGTATATTCGAATTCGAAAAATTTACCATATTTATTATTATTTATGTTTATTATGGTCCAAGTCTTTTGACATTAATGACCCCTTCTATAGTTTATCTAGTTTAACTACATAATATGTCTAAAATCTATTGAATAACGTATCATATGACATTTGAAAAATTTGGTGTTTTGACTTAAATAATATTTGCAATCCAAGTTACTCTCTTATATTCTGTTTTCTAGGTTAAGATTTTTGATGAATTTTAAAATGTTTTCGTTTTTATCCTCTCTTCCAAGATCTCCTACCCCGCTGATGTCATGTCTAAGTCTAATATTTAGATTACGTGGGCAGTCTTCAAATATATGTTTGACGGTTAGAGGATTCCTGCATTCGCATACAGGCATGTCCGATTTGGAAATAATATGAGAGTGTGTCAGTCTTGTGTGGCCAATTCGTAACCTCGTGAGAATGATTGATTCATTTCTTGTTAGAATTTCGTTTCTCTTCCATTTGTTTACATTACTTTTTATGTTTCTCAATTTGTTTGTGCGATTGGTATTTAACCATTCATTTTTCCACGCAATTTGGATTTTTGCCTAGATTGATCTAAACAAATCTTTGTGATGGTAATATCTTTGTTCAAACAGTTTTTGTATTGATATTTTGATTTTGATAAGTTCGTCTGCTTTCTCATTGCCTGTGATTCCAATATGACTTTGAATCCATATAAATACGAATAATTTTCTAGATCGGTGTGCCTCGTCTTGGACCTTTTGTATAAGCGGGTTACGTGAGTAAATGCCATTGAGGCCTTTTAGCGCTGATAATGAATCTGAGCAAATTAAAAATTTTGATTCACGGCGGGTTATATAATATGCTGTCACAGATTCAGCTGTGAAAATATACGTCTCGTTAGGCAGATGGAATGTTTTACTCTCATCATTTGTGTAGAATGCACAACCCGTTTTAAAATCTATAACTGATCCGTCTATAGATTTTTTTATAATTCTTGTATTTGTGTAGTTCTACTGAATTTGTGGACTTTTTCTTGGTAAAGTTTTTTGAAAATGTGGGCATCTATCTAATGTAGAATCTGTTTTAAACGTCGAAAGGTCTAAATCGACTTTGATTTGCTTAGAATTCCAAGGGTAATGGGAGTGAAATTTTTGTGTCAAATGACAGTTCTGTTTGTATATCATATTTTTTTTTGTTTGTATTGCTCTGTATGATATGGGATGATATCTTTTGGATTTTTTCTTAAATATTTCTGTATTAGATGGAAAAGAAAACATCTTAAAGAGAAGGTGATTTTTGTTAGAGAGTACATTTAACATGTACTAAATGGCCATTTTTTCTCTTCTAAATTTCAATGGTAGAACTCCAGCGTCAGACATCAGACTGTCAGTTGGTGATGTTCTAAAAGCGCCTGTTGCTATCCTAACTCCATTATTGTTTACTACATCTAAAGTTGAAAGGATATTTTTATTGGCTGTTTCGTATATGAATTGTCCGTATGTTCGTATTCTATTATAGGAAGTACGACTGTTTCATGCAGTCGGAGTAGGATTTTTCTATCTGCTCCGTATCTATAATGAGAGCATACGTAATGCGTTCAGAGCTTTAGAAGCCTTTGCCTTCGTGGCGTTTATGTGGGGTACCCATGATAGCTTTGGATCGAAAATTTGTCCTAAAAATTTATGTTGGTCTACGTACTTTAGTTTCATGTTATTGAAAACTAAGTTAGGCATACATATATTTTTCTTTTTCCGTGTAAAGAGCATCGCTACACTTTTTTTTTTTGCTAAATTTGAACCCACTTTTTTGCACCATATTGATATTCTGTTTAGGACATTTTGTAGAATATTTTGAAGCGTTTCTAAGTTTTTGTGAGAGAGGAAAATCGTAAGGTCGTCAGCAAAAAAGATATATTCTACTTCTGTTCCTATGGCTGCAAACATTTTATTTATCGTTACAAGGAAAAGACTGCAGCTAATCACGGAACCTTGTATAATCCCGTTCATTAGTTTTCTAGAATCCGATGTCACGCAACCTATTTTAACTTGAAATTCTCTATTTTTCATTAGATTCTGGATAAAATGCAACAGGTTTCCTTTGATTCCTAGTTCTATCAAGGTTCTATCACGAATCTTCTCCAAGTAATATCGTAGGCTTTTTCTAGGTTAAAGAAAATTGCTATATTTAGTAAATTGGTTTTTGGCGAAAGATGTTGTAATGTAGTTTTCTAAGTATGCTAAATTGTCCGTCGTCGATCTGTTTTGTCTAAAGCCTGATTGCGAGTTGTTTAGAAGGTTATTTCTTTCCATGTACCATATTAATCTTTTATTTATTATCCTTTCCAATAATTTGCATACACAGCTTGTGAGATTTATAGGCCTGGTGTTTGTGGCCAAAGTTGTGTCTTTTCCTGTTTTTGGAATTGGAATAGCATACGATTTTCTCCAAGAATTGGGAAAGACCCTTTCCCTCAAAACTCTATTGTATATGTCAAATCAAAAGGAAAAGCCTACTTCGTTCAGATTTTTTAAGAATTCATATTTTATATTATCAGGGACAGCTGAGGATTGCTTACATTCTGTGATGGCATATTTCAGCTCAAACATGTTAAAAGGAAAATTGTATTCTTCTTGATTATTGTCCTCCGGGAGAAGTAAGGCAATATTGTCGTGGTGGATTTTGTAGTTAAGGAATTCGTTTTCGTAATTTGAGTCACTACTTACGTTGGCATAATGATATGCAATTAAGTTGTAAATTAAATTAGGTTCGGTTTGTTTATGCCGTTAAGCTGTCGTACTTTCTGGAAAATTTCCCTCGAGGATGTTTTCGATGTAATTGAAGAAGTGTATTTATGCCAACAATTTATTTTTGCTTCAAATATAAGCCCTTTAAACTCACAGTCTTTTTTCTTGTAATTTAGACGGTCAACAGTCGCGAATGTAGCTTTGTAAATTCTAAGTAATCGATACTTTTCTTTTATCCGTGACCCAATTTCATCGTTCCACCAAGGGAGTTTCCTTTTCTTTACTTTAGATCCGGTTTTAGGAATCGATTCGTTTGCCGCTTTTATTATAGCATGAGTAAAATTTTCAACTTGTTTTTCGATGTTTGGATAAGTGTTGTTTGGAATTTTTTATTTCTTTTGAGAATTTTGTCCAATTGGCTTTTGAAAGAATCCACGATTTACGCATTGAATCTTCGTTGCTTATCGATTCACAAGTTAATATTACCGGAAAGTGGTCGCTAGAATACGAATCTTCGGAAGCACTCCATTCGAAGAGGCCACGTATGCGTGGGGAGATTATTGTTAGATTAATATTACTAAAGGTAGTACCGTAGCTGTTGCTGAGATATGTTGGTGTGTCTTCGTTCATCACTACAAGATTTTTGGTGTCTATGAATTCTTCTATTATTTTCCCTCTTTTATCCAGGTGTTTAGACCCCCCGAGCGGGTTATGGCTGTTGAAGTCACCTTGGATTATGAAATTATTTCCGAGTTGATCAACAAGACTGACCAACTCATTCATGTCTAACGGCTCATTGCCAGGAAGATAAATATTGCAATTTGTAAATTCAAACGGGAAGGAGACATTCACCGCGACTGCTTGTAAATTTGAGGTCAAATTGACTTTTTCTGCTTTGATGTCATTTCTAACTAGAGAGTCAGAGTTGAGGTTTTGGTGGAAACAATTAAAATTTGAAAGTTGTGGAATGAAGTTAAAAAGTAACTTGGTTTCTTGCAAATTTACAATGATAGGTGAGTGGTCGTTAATAAGAAGTTTTAAGAAGTTAAGTTTAGCAAAAAACCCGCAACAGTTCCATTGGATTATTTTGTTGTTATGGCTCATGAGTTTTTATTCTGACATTTCCGAGTCAATTGTCTTCCCTTTTGCCACTCCGTTTTTCCTCTGGTTGTGTTTTCTGGCAAGTGCATACACAACCACATGCTTTTGGCTTGATGGCTGCTGAGAATGATAGGCGTCCCTGACTTGTATGCATCTGATTATATCGCTTTATTGTTCGGATGCAGTAATCCTGTTCAGAGTTCTGATGGTTTGAATTTCGTTTTGCTTTTTGTATTCTTTGCAGGATATCTTGTTGAGGGTGTGGTGCGATTCCCAATACATTTTGGTTTTTATCGGCTGTTTTGATGAGTATGGTCCGTTTTTGAGCAGCTTCATTTCTTCTGGTTGTGTTCCAATGATGTTGATGACACATTTTTCTATGAGAAATGGTGATACCCCTTTCTGAGTTTTCTTCTCGTCGACACGTTTCATGGTAAGATATTTACTTCCTTCGTTTTTGTTAGTCAACATACGATTTGCATCGATCTTAATCTGTGATGTCATTTCGAGTTTCTCTTTGTCTTTTACTACTTTCTGTAGATGGGACTTTAAATTTCGTTTTTCTTTAAATTTTTCCTGGAGAATTGTTTCAGGGGGAATCCCACCGAAGCGTTTCATTTACCATATTTACATCATTTTGATTTTCATAATGAGCATAAGAGCTGGGGCATATTAGCATCTTCACTCTTAATTTTGTGATAATAACTTTTTCTCACTTTAAACTCTGGATGTTCACACTTTTTCGGAAAAAGCAATTTTTGATGTTTGTTTTTGTTATGTATAAATATTGATTGATTTCCACTCCCTTAAAGTTGCACAGTTTTCAGTTTGCACATCATAATTGTCAATTAAATTTCCACGTTCATTTCACGAACAGAATTGAGTATCACATTTGGACAATTCAGACTACTAAAGGAATGCAATTCTTCCACAACATGCTTCACGAACTGTCTGTACAAACACGGTCAAGGCAGACTAAAACGAACACTTATTGCACAAACAGGCTCCAAAATGTTCATAGGGCATTAACTACGTTCACCATACAGGAGAATTGGATAAAAAGGAAACACGCACCAGCTCTCAAGATGCTTTTTCAATGACCCCAATCGCAATATTTTTATGCGTATCGTATAGAATATGTTATTTTTGTGACTGTGAATTCTTAATTGTGCCAGCATAATAAATAATACCATGATGGGTGCCGATAGAAATGTTTTGTCATTGTGACCGAAAAATAACTCTTTGTTCATGAAATGTCGCACAATAAGCTTCGTTATAAGAAAACAAAAACAATTTTATAAAATAAATGATCGTGCTGAATAAGCCTTTGTCTAATTAGTCTGTGATGGTGTCTACTAACGATAATCAGATCTTAAAATTATTAAAATTATTTTTCATTTCCAATTAGACGAATAATTATTAAATATGAAGCCAAGTGACTTTTTAACCTGTTTGGTTCATTATCAATTGCGACGATTTAGTTTTTCTTATCATAAGTATAATGGTAATAAATGAAAAGCAAGCAAAGAAATGACTCAACTTAGCGAACAATTTTTTTTTTTTTAATTTGTCACTGATGCCAATTTTCGAGAAACGCGACAACGATAAAAATAACTGATAAGAAGCTAAAACAATTTAGAAATTTTTCATTTTTGGGTCGGCTATGTAGTACAGGAAATTATTGTAAAATTCGCTTGTATATATATATAGGTCAATAATCTAGATATTACTTTCTAATTTTTCTTTTTTAACTTTTTCATTTTTCATAAATGATTGCGGTCTATTTTTGTCGCAAAATAATAAAAGGCAATCAGTTATAATTTTTTTTAGAAAATGTTCTGGAAACTACAAAGAAATGTGCAAATCAAACTTCGGGATCAGTAAATGATGAAAGCGAAATCTTCAGTTCAGTATATATTAAACCAGGTGTACCTGATATTAAATATCAAGAATAGCGCCATTGATAATTCCTTTGAAATGCAAACAGCTCGCCATTTAGCGATAGGCGTAAAGCAGTCGATATAATCTCGCGAAATTTTTTAAGAAACGATCGATCGGTGATATATATTGCAAAAATTTAAAAAATTAAGCTTCGTAGAACTGTCGATCGATTCCCACTTAGCGACCCATTTCCAACAAACATAAAGCCAACCGGCAAATGGAAGAAATGACATTGCCAATTCGAAATTGTTTGTGAATTGGTCGAAAACCTAACAGAGCGAAATTATCGATGAATACAATCTATTTCCTAATGTGGATTCAATGCCGGGTGACTTTCCCTTTTACAAAGAATTAAAATTAGGACTGGAGAACTGGAGATTTTCGAAAAATGACGGACTCCTCAGTGGATGTGAGACTGTCAGCATTCTGGATTACGATAAACAACTACGTCAATATGCAAATCGCTTCGGAATTAAACTAGATTCCGAGGTTTTCCGAGTTCAATTTCTGCAGGGCGAAGGACAGAGATCGGCTCGCATCTGAAGAAGGGATAAAGTTTGATGAAACTATAGCGATCGCAACACGCAAAGAAGCAACAACTTTGGCGATAGGGGAAAACCTTTATTCGTCCCTCGACAATCTTCCCAGCAAAATCATGGAGATAAAATTCGATACCAACGGAATAAAAGAACACGGTGAAATAACATCGACAACCTGATAAAATGTGGACGCTGTGGATTTTCGAGTCAGGATCACAAGGCAGGCAAATGCCCGGCTCGTAAAAAAATTTGAATTCAATGCAAAGCCGTGGGCCATTTTAGCAGAATGTCCAGAGCCACGACCGATCAGGCAAATATACGAGGTGGAAGAAAAGATCCAGGATGAATCATTTGGCATTTCTATCGGTTACTCAATGCCAATAAGCATGCCGATCGACTCTGGTTCAGTCCTGAATATCATATCAAGCAAAGGCTAGGAAAAATTACGAGGGGAGGTAACTAAAAGAGAAACAATCATTCACGACGTAAAAGAAAATCCTCAGCAAAGGACTGATTCGCCGTTGAAACATGGCATGGATCTCCACGAAACTAAAAGACAAACGCAAATAATTTGCAGAACTATTCGTGGTACCAAAAGCGGAAGATCCACTCTAGGAAGAGAAACATCGATCAAGATATACAGGCACATCTGAACTGAAATTTCTAAGAAAAATGCAAATTTTTTCCCCGTCACCCAAAACCGTTGGTTTTCGGATTTTTGCATTTTATCAACGTTCTGGACGAGTTGCCTTTTTCTCAATACTGAGATGATTACAGGCTATAAATAAAAAAAAATTATTGGTTCAACTTGGGGATTAGTTCGAAGAAGCTTCGGGTAAACCTGAACGGTTTTATAGTTTTGCATTGCTTTGTCAACCCTTTCTTTAAAAAATAATGATGTTGGTACACCACCTTTGGCTAATAAAGCTTCATTACCTAAGTTGTTTTTTATATTGTCCCACATAAACAGATTACGATAAACAGATAAACACTGACCGAGATAATAGTATGAACCGACATTAAATCATAATGTTAAAATTTTACTTGGCTTTTATACACTTACTTTAATATTTTGGACTTATGATTCACGAATGTACTAATACTTTAACCAATTATGTTCGACATCGTCATAGATTTATAGATATTTTGGGCCGCTGATTAAAGGACCGATGGCACTTCGGATATATTGTACATATAATTTATTCATTAATTTCCTACAAAACTGAGAAGGATACTTATTTTCCCTTTCCTGATTTTTACTTAGATATTTAAACAATCCGAGAAAATTGACCCCACACTTTGTAGGTATATCAAATACAAACGATTTTAATATTATTATGGCAGCTGTTTCTGCATCAGGTAAAATAAAAAGAAGGCGGTTTTTATTTTCTTATCCACCTTATTGAAATTGTAATCTCAAAAAAGCCCTCAAATTATCCTCGGTATCATCCCATAAAATATGTTTTTATCAAGAAAAATTCGTTATTAATTTTTAAAGGTGAATGTTGTCTAATACAACATAAAATTCTTATGAATTTAAAAAAAATATGGAGAATATAATATAGGTACCCGACATCCTAGGAAATGCAAATGACACAAGAGTGTTTCAAGCATGATGAGAAGCAAAAATCTCCTCCTGGAAAAGGAAATATGAAGAAATTGAGAATACAGATGATTGCTCTCGCATTTTAAAGTTACTTTCAAAATGACCATCCAAACAAATCGGTTCATTCAATGGAGTCGACGGAACACGAACTATAAGCATTAGAGATAGTCTAACGACTCTACTCCGTACACATTTCCCGGGTTCAGAGGAAATGAGGGATAATGAGCAACCACAAGAAGACGAGGAAAATTCTACAGTCTCTGCCTCAAGTGTGAGAATAGCAGAATACGCTGTAATTAAAAACAAAATAAAATGGGCTATAAATTCGTTCAAACCTTACAAGTCACCAGGGCTGGATGGAATATATCCAGTGCTGCTTCAAAAAGGGTATGATGAATTAATAACTCATCTTTATGCAATCTTCAAAGCTAGCATAAAATTGGGATACATCCCTAAAGCATGGAGGGATGTCAACGTCAAATTCATCCAAAAACCAGGTAGAGCTACATATGCCGATCCAAAAGCATATAGGCCGATCAGCCTAATGTCATTTCTATTGAAAACTGTGGAAAAACTGGTTGATAGGTACATCAGGGACAAAATTTTGGCCATAAAGCCAATACATAAATCCCAGTATGCTTACCAACCAGGAAAATAAACAGAAACAGCCCTCCACCAGGGCGGATGCTTACCTAAGCCCCCTACTATGGTGCCTCGTGGTAAATGACTTGATAGACAAACTAAACAAAGCTGGAAGTATATACGTACAGGGCTACGCAGATGACATTGTCATCTTCGTAACAGGAATGTGCAACTCTACAGTCACAAGTATAATGCAGAAAGCATTAAGAATAACAGAAAAATGGTGTACGGATATAGGACTTTCCATTAATCCAAACAAATCAACACTAATTCCATTCACAAGACGCAACATCAAAAATCTAGGAACACTAGAACTCTGGAGTAGAAATGATATTTTCAAAAAATGTAAAGTACTTGGGCGTATACCTAGATGATAAACTGACCTGGAACACGCTACTTAATAATGCAGTAGAGAAAGCAACAAGATCATTTTGAGCCTGCAGGCAAATGATTGATAAAACTTGGGGATTAAAACCAAGATGCTCTTATAATACTCTCAAGTCATATTACCAAGAATCACTTACGGGTCCTTAATATGCTGGAGAAAAACGGAAACAATATCCGCAAAAATAAAATTAGGAAGCTTGCAAAGAATGGCGGAATTAGCCATCACGGGTGCGATGAAAAGCAGCTCTAAACATATTGCTTGAGCTACCCCCACTGCACATTGTGTTGGAGGCATCAGCTCGATTAGCAGCCTCACGACTTGCCTTCACAAACATGTGGATGGGAAAAGACAAGCATACTCTTGCTAACAAATTTCTAGAAGAAGAAATGATAAACGGAAATACGTCGGACAAATTAACTATACGATACTGTTTTGACCCCGAGTTCAAAGTGATAATCAAAAATCGCGAAGAACTCACGACCGAAACAGTAAACTTCAAAAAAGAATCGGTCATCTGGTTCTTAGATGCCTCTAAGAATGAAAAAGGAACAGGAGCAGGAATACACTGTGAAAACCCAAGAGTGAACATCTCGATAAAACTCGACAACAACACAAGTGTATCCCAGTCAGAAGTCTATGCAATTGAACGCTGTGTACAAGAAAGCTTAGACCGGTCCCCTAATTTGAAAGAAATCTTTATACTAAGTGACAGTCAAGCAGCCCTAAAAGCACTACAGTCCGCAAAGATAAAAAGTAAAACGGTTCACAATTGCCGGCAAAAACTGAAGGTACTCGGTACAAAAAATAAGGTTGAACTTATGTGGATACCGGGACACCGCGAATTTGTAGGCCACGTAACAGCGGATAGCCTAGCAAAGAAAGGCTCAAATCTGGAAGAAACAGACGTTAACCTTTCAGTAAATGAGTCCATTATAAAAGAAAAAGCGACCTACTGGATAAAGAAAGAACGCTTAAAACACTGGAAAGAACAGAAAGAAATGAGAATCTCAAAACTGTTCATAAGAAGTGTCATTGAAAAACGAACTAAAGAAATAATCAATATGAACCGAAGAAATCCCGGCATTTTGACAGGTTTACTAACAGGACATTGCCGCCTGCGCTACCACCTGTTCAATATGAATTTGGTAAAAAATCCAAAATGCAGATTCTGCAATGGCTCAAATGAAACAGTTTACGCAGTCGCCCTAAAATTTCTATCTATCTATCTAGATGAGACTTAATGTAAAATGCTCAGAAGTGTAAATGCTCAGAAATGTATAGACTGCTTTATTTGGTCGAAGAGATATACATACTAAGTGACAGTCAACCACCACTGAAAGCTCTTTACTCAACTAAGACAAAAGGTAAAGCCGTCCTCAACTGCCTAAAGAAACTAAAAGAGATCGGTACGAAACCAAGTTGTGCTCATGCGGATCCCGGATAATCCCTGAATAATAACAGACGAACTTGCAAAAAAGGGCCCCGTATGGCGGAGGCGGCCCTTACGTTAGGAATGAGTCAGGCATAAAGAAAAAAGTAGCAAACTGGGTGAAGAAAGGATTTCATTCTATTGAGTCGAGGCTGTGTAATCAGCCGCCCAACTATCTATCTAAGTGCCCTGCATTCCGGCGTCGGTTGATGAAAAGAATGTTAGTTGTGGATATGAACCAATGATCATAAAATTAATTTTAAATATATCATCCGGATGTGATTAGACGAATTAGGACCTATATTCGGGTTGAGAGTAGGCTCCGCGTTTGGTTTTGGAACATCAAAATTTTTTATTCCGGAAAGAATATACATAGAATAGAATATTTTGGGACAAAAAATATCGACTTTGAATGGTCTTCTTTGTCCAATTAATATATGAAATTTTGTTGCAAGGTTAAGAAACTTTATTTGCCGGATAATCATCAATGATAAGATTTGATCTTGAAAAATCCGATATCACTGCGAGCAATTCTTTGCTGATCGCCCAACGAGAAAACTTTCACTTTGACAGCTGTTTTTTCACTACCTACTTCAAACTGAATGATATCTAATAATAAATACGTCAGAATGGCTGAAATGGTAAAAAGTGGACTAATTCTAATTACGGCGTCTAATACTCTTCCAAAACTTTCTCTGACGAATTATACGATTTATCTGTAAGAAAAATCTTCCATAATAATTTGATTCAAGGATCTATCTCTGATGAATATAGCAATTTGCCTGTAAGAAAAATCTAAAAGACTTTCGCGTTTGAGTACAAAAACTGGATTGAATTTTATTTGAAATATGAAATAACTAGCGGAAGTACCCAAAGCCAGTTTAGTTAACAACAGAGAGACTTGTCGTTGTTCTGAAGATTCAGCAGCTCTAGAAGTCGATTGTCTTGTACGTTGTTTGCAAGCCGAGTGGTTGTTTGTTCCGCTGTCTCAGCAGCTCTTAAAGCTGCCATTCTTCTTGAAGCTAATGTGCTTCTTCCCAAAATATTTATTTTTTTCAGCGGCAATCGTGAAGATATATATCAAGAAAAAACTATGAAAATAATTCGATCTTTCGAGATACAACAATCGTGAAGATTCCAGAAAAATAAAAATAATTCGATCATTCAAAACACATCATCATCATTCTCTCTCTCTCTTTTTTTTCTCTCTCTCTCTCTCTCTCTCTCTCTCTATCTCTCACTCTTCTACATCTTTGCATACCCCTCCTGACTGACTCTCCTACATGAACACCCCGATAGAATGTTCTAGAAACAGCAATTCTATTGGTCAACTCCAGAGAGCAAGCGAGCGAGCGAGCGGATTTTTTTTTTTTTTTTTCGGAAAAAAGTTGACGTCGACCTTTTTCAGCACCCAGAAAAGAACTGTAGAAAGTTTGGTGACGATAGCTGCAGTAGTGACTGAGTTTATCGCGAACAAACAAACCCACATTCTACTTTATATATATAAATAATTTTTACGATGTTGCACTGATGCAATAAAGAGCAAACAATAATTGGATCAAATTTTGCTTATTTGATAATGGGGAAAACATTGAAGCAACTTTGTCGTAAGCAGTTTTCTTGGCTGGCAACTGCCTATCTAATGAAACCGCGTAACTCGAGAATAGCCAATTGCATCAGCTTTAATAACTTGGTAATTTAAATGCTGATCAAGCAGCATTATTCCTGGGAAAAGCGCTTGCATTTTAGTGAATGTGGGAAGCGCATGCAATCTCATTGCAAGTTGATCTGTTTTTCGTCGCCGTTTTCTCGTAATTTGCAAATTCCATATAATTTTGTTTAGCGAGCCAAAATGGGTTGATTTTGCCGTGAACAATGACCGAAAAAAAGTGCTACAACTACTTTGTCGTTTCTTCAATGGTAATAAAATTAAGGGATGCCATGTTATAATTAATTTATTTTTATTTATTTATTTATTTATAAGCCTATGAACATCTCAGTATTCAGAAAAAGGCAACTCGTCCAGAACGATGACCAGGTACAACCGTCCAAAAATTAAAGGCCTTGGGTGACGGGGAAAAAATGTCATTTTTTTATATCGCTTCCTGTCAAGGGTACTTTTCCCGTTTTGATTTCTTCCTCCGTGTGAGGTGAGAAAAAATTTGAGAAGCGAAATCGAAGAATTGACATAAAAACCCGTGCATTTCGATGTTGCAAAACCAAACGCAAAGCTTACTTTATAATAATATAATAATAATATTATATATAATAATATTATATTATAATAAATGAGGTTTGAACTCGCAATTTTAGCATGAGCACAGATGTAACTGTAACACAGAACCGGTACGATTTTTTAATTACATTTTAAATTCAAATTTAAGCTGCCCATTTTAAATCTTTGGAAGCTTTACGCCATGTTTGGAAGATATAAAAGCATTGTTTACAATTATTTACAATTGGATAACCCACTTGTTAAAAGTGTATAGAAGCGTATAGAGCGGATTCCGTAAATGAACCTTAAAAAATAAATTATTAAACTTGGAATTTACTCAAGGTTCTAAAGGTCCGCTAGATCATCCGACTTATTACTGTTTATCATTCATCGGTATACAATCTTGGATTAACATTTATAAATACTGTTATTGTGTTCTGCAGGGGACTCAGTCTTCGTCAAATTACTCACATTGAAAAAGATTAAAAATTAGCAAAATAGTCGCAGTACTTTCTTGAATATAAAATATATTCATAGGGAAAATAATATTTAATTACGCTAAGTATCAGCAAAATGGGTCTTCTCCCTCAAATGGTTCTTCACGTATTTTGCATTTCAATGCATACATTTCTAACATGTATTATCCATTACACAAAATTTGCGTAAATATTTCTGCTTTGAAGTCTGCGATAATTAAATTTGCTGCACATCTACAAGTTTGTGAGAACAAGTCTGTGGACAAATATGTTCAACGATGTAAATCCTATGTAGTGGATTTATCACGAGACCTGGAAGCCTGCACATACCCGGTTTATGGTAAAGACACCCAATACCAATAACTGAAAATATCTTCCACTACTAACAAAAGTAAACCGATGCACGCAGAAAAAAAATTAGTGTTAGCTTGCTTTAGTAATAATAATAACCAATTTAAAATTTTGCTTTTCATATTTTGACGGTTCATTTTTACCGAATTGTTTTCTGCAAACTTGTTATATAAATACTGAACATTGACAACGAACGACCTTAATAAACAAATTTTACACAAAATTCCTGGGTAGATTGAGGTTGATAGCTAGCTAAACTGCTTTGTTAACGATATGATAGTTCCTATACCCTTGTATTAGAACAAGTTTTAAAACTTAACACAAAGTATATATTGCCTTGTATAAATGAAAGAGAACTGTATATGAATTGTCTAACAATACTCAAGAAAGATTAAGCCTTTATATTTTTTACATCAGTATTGTTTTATTTCTCATGAAAGAAGCAACGGAATTTAAAAATTGGAATAAATACTTACTATATAAAAAACCATAGGTAATGGGCTTAAAATACATAACTAGCAAGGTTATTGCGATTGCTGTGGTTTTGCTAATAAAGAAAAGTTCGGAAATCCCAATAGGCGACCTTGGCGATGCCTTGGGTGACTTTTGTCGCTTAAGTAATGGGGAAACTGGCGAATGTAAACTGGACAAAGATTGCGAAAACTTTGGTGAACTGTTTCGTTTTAAAAAAATTATTAGCTGTGGATTCAGCGGAATCAATCAAATAATTTGCTGTAAGAAAACTTTCATCAGTCGAATCAGCGCGCAATGTGATTATAATGTTAGCAAACGTCCTAGAAAGCCAGCCACATTAAATTTTCACATAAATGATGGTGATAGAAGTTCTGTTGGTGAGTTTCCGCACATGGCTGCGATTGGCTACGATCCGTTTAATAGTTCAGTGATTACATTTGACTGTGGTGGCATTCTTATTTCGGAATATTTTGTACTTACCGCTGCCCATTGTGTCAATATGAGGAACAATGCTCCTAAAATGGTTCGATTAGGAAGGACTAATTTAAATATATCTGATTTATCTCAAGATGATAATCCAGCTGTTGATGTGAAAGTTAAGGTATCGTGCTATGTGAATATTCATTATATTAATTGTAATTTTAGCCTTAAAATTAACAACTTAACAATTAAGTTAGTGCCCAAAAGTTAAGGAACTACTTTTCCAGAAAAAAAAAAATCTTTTCAGAAAATCATTCTTCATGAAAGGTATTCTGTGAAAACCAAAATTGACGATATTGCACTTCTAAAACTGGAGAACCCAGTACCATTCAGTCATTATGTTTTTCCAGCATGTTTATCATCCGAACCCACAGTTTTGGTGAAAAACCTGACAATTTCTGGGTGGGGTAATATGAATACTAGTATGACTCAAAATGTTTATTTTTTCTTCGGTGTAAATGGCAAATGAAAACTAAAAATTTTCTAGATCATCAAAAATCCGATTGGTTATTAAAAGCTGAAGGGCTTAAGGAGCTAGCGATGAAGGATTGTCAAGTTTTATTCAATGATTTGCCTATCTTACAATCAGTTAAAAGTTTCCAAAAGACTCAAGTATGCATTGAAAGTGGTTCCAGGAAAGACACATGCCAAGGTAAATTTAAAAAATTTTAAGGTAATTTATATTTTTTATTCATAATTAATGAAAATTTTACTCATTCTCATTCGGGTCATTTAAAGGTGATTCAGGTTTGTGAACAACCTGGAGCTGTTATTGCAACAATTGATACATTTTTTTATTTCAGGCGGACCAGCCCAATTCATCCATAATGGGACTTACTATATTTATGGTATTACTTCATTTGGAATTGGTTGTGGGTCTACATTTCCATCAATATATACAAGAGTCGATGAATATCTGGATTGGATAGAGAAAAATATAGGCTGAACAGCTAAAAGAAAACTACATAGCATCGCAGAAACTTCTATATTTTTTTTTTATTAATATTTTTTCCGTCTTATTCCATATAACTACTTTTATATTATATATAAATACATATGGTGATGTTCACTTGTTTCACCGTAATGGCCTACCATGAGTACGCCTATTCCTTTCATATGTCATTATTCTTATTGCAATAAATATAAGAAGCTGGTATTAAATTTCTCCAGGCTGGTATTAAATTTAGGCTCCTATTGTTTCTCGTTAATGAGTTGTACTGTTTTGAGTGCAACGTTTACTCGTAACCGAAATGAATCTTAGAAATTTTTCTTGAATCGGCGATCACATGATGAGGGTCGCGACTTCCCTGTGAGCAGAGCAGACTGGGACATGGGCATTTTGTGGAAAGCTGCGTTTAATTTTTGGCTATTTGTCCAAATTTATTTAATGTCTATAGACTAATATTACTAAATGGAAATGGCGACATAATGTACTCGAGCGATGACTCAACAGAATTAAAGCGCATCCAGAGAAAAACTTCGTAGCGGCGCGGCACACTAAAGTTGAGAGCGTAAGATATGAATAACCGAATTTCAGAAATTTTACGGACAAATAATTTTTCTCGGTTCAAAAAAGTAAAGATCTCGGTTCAGAAAAGTAAAATTCCCGGTTAGAGGAAAAAAGTGAAATTCTCGGTTCGAAAAATTTTACTATTTAAAAATTTACATTTTTCTATATTTTCCCAGATATTTCCACTTTTCATGTCTGAATTTCGGGTACTTAAATCTTTGTGAATTTTTATAATTTTCGACACATTATTTAGTAGCGCTCTGTAGATTTCCTATTTCATTTGGGGTCAGTTTGGATATGATTTTGAGTTTTTTCTGGGCTAAATAGAGAACTTCAAGTATGAAACATTTCTTAGTTTTTTTGAAAAAAAAAAAAAATATATATATATATATTTTTTTTCAAATAGCAGAAGCTTAATTTCCGAGTTCGATTTAAATTAGACTCATCAAACTAATGAAAAGGAGACGATTATATGGAAGGCCAACGGTTTACTGATCACGAGGCCAGTAACAAATTTATAATTCGATTTAGAAACAGAGTTTGGTGGTCATGCCTGTAGATGCACTCAAAGTCGCAGAATCTTGTTTAGAATGCACCCGAGTAGCGCTGTTTCCAATGCATGTATGAAGAATGCCTTCAGCTCCGTGGAAATATTTGACCATTGAGTTCACGGATGCTTCAGTGCACAACAAGAAACTTTCAGTTTTTGTAGACTATTTTTCAAGATACTTGGAAATCGAGCTGCAATCGAGAATAGAAACTCTGGACACAGTGAGAAGCTGCGATAGAACATTCGCAACATTTGGCTTCCCGACAGCATCCTATAGTTCAATGCTGCTTACCATTTTTTTTTTTTGAATATTCCCGTATGTATTTAGTATAAAATCTAACGCATATTTAGGGGTTTGTCAAGTATTACATAATTACCCTTTTTGATTTTTTTTTGGCCTGTCCTATTCTTTATTAGTAATTTATTGAAAATACTAAAATTTATATCGTAACAGAAATAAAGCCCTATACCACACCCCTTAAAACTCTCACAAAGTGTTAAGTTAGTACCTACAAATCTCTCTATTCCGCTATGCAATACTTGAGCAACCCCTATTTTTTTAAAGTATGTATATGTATTTATATTTATTTCTCAATATTGCACATTTAATAATTCGTGGTTTTTATATCCTTCATTATGAATTTAGTGGGTAAGTTTTCTAATAAATAGGTTTACTCAATGATATCGGTAATGATTCAATTTAGACACTAATTTAGGGTAAATGATGGTTTTTTATGACTCGTTTCGATTAATTTTGTTTCTATTAGACATTGTTATAATTTCCTATAAATATTTAATCAACTTGGTTTATAGCTTTTGCCATGAAGGTTTTGGAGTCACATTCTAGAATACGCATTTTTGAATTGTGGTGTTACAGCTAAAGCAAATTTCTGTATTATAAATTATTGACCTACTCACTGAAAATTTTGGTTCTTCCTATTTAATTGTTATATTTAGCAATAAAAATCAACAGATTTGTACAGAATGGAAAGCATTCTACACGTATTTTTTTAGAAATGAATTCATTATACTGAATATATATGGTCAGGTCTCTCTCAAAAGACTTGGCCTTGCTGTTTTGCTGCCATAGAAAATATACGAAAATCATGAGCAATAATGGAACAAAAAATTGAAGCGAATGAGAAAGGGTATAGAAAGGGCGCAGTATGCTGGTTTCGGTACACTAGGCTTTAGCACTATTTATGTTACCCAACTATGTATACAAATAACTGTATTATTGACGTTTATGCATCTTCCTTGAGCATGGTTTCACCAAATTATTCCCATGCTTGCAGAACAATTTTTAAGTCGAATCTGGACATTTTTTTTAAATATGGTATTCTGCATGAGCATGAAAAAGGTATGGTATTTGATTATAGGATGGTAATCTTTAAAAATTAGTACACATGGTTTGAATAACTGTGCCTTACATGTTATTCGGTGAAAGAGTACTGGTAACAAACGATAAACTGTTTATCGTGTATGGATTAGTAGATTAAGGTGAAGAAATTAAAGATTATCTGGCAGGAAACATAAAAAAAATGTTTAATTTTGATTTCTTTTAGTTTTGAACGTAAAAAAAATGTTGAGAGGTTCATACAGAAGGTGAAAATAACAATCCAAAAAACGATAATTTCTTTAAACTTAATCTCTGAATCAAATTGTTCCGCTTCAAATAGCCAAACGGTTTACTATTGATTCTAATTTGCTATGTATTTATACTTTATTACATCACTACTGATCATAAGCCGGCTTCCAAAAGAAAATTATTTACGATATATAGTGACCGTAACATTATCAGTAACAAACAATTTCTTCATAGTATAAAATAAATTCAAAATTTTCTACATTTGAATACAAGTGTCATTATGGCCGAAGAGCATCGTTATGCTTGATTGCCAGAAACTGTCATTAAAATTGAGTTTGCGGTTTTCTTAATAAATGAATGGCTTCCATGCTACACAATAGTAGTTTATATATTATGGCAATGACTACGGTGAGAAAATATCATAACAAAAAGAATCGGATGTACTACTGATTCTATCTGTATATAGATCCGTTGGATTTATACTACTTAGATTATTATAAAATCTTTTAAAAATGTTTCACTATCGCTTTCCTCTGCAGCTTACTTGAAATTACCGTTATTGATTAGAAATAATGATTAGATTTGTTTTGTTTGTCGTTAAATTTTTAAAATGCTTCTAATAATAACAGTACATTATGATGGTTAAGAAATAATCTATTCTTGAAAGCTTCTTGTGTATTAAAACCTGGTAGAATGAATCCAAACCTATTATTAAATAACATGTTTTGTGAATGTATTTACAGAAAAAATAATTGGTTAAATACTGTGGAAATATTTCAATTTTCTTCAAGTTATTTTTTGCTTTATAATAATAGAACATTAGTAGAACAAAGGAAGGGGAGCCCTTAAAAACTGACAGGGGTTTGTCATCGCTCCAAAACGTTGATTGCTAGAATTTAAGTTTCTAAAATCCGTATTTATGTGTAATAACAGATCGATCGTGGCAGAATTAAATTTAAAAAGTTGTTTCCTTGATCAAAAAAAAAGCTATTCTGTGTCTTACAAACTAGAACTTAAAAAAAACTTACTCATCACTAAGACTAGAATTTAGTGACGATCAGGATTTGCTCAAATGCTCGTTCTCAGGTCGTCTTTCGGTGGCAATTTGTAATAGATTATTGAATTCCAGCTCTAATGTTTGACGGGCCTGTTGCGACGATAAGCAGATGAGAAAATATGCTGTTTGGAACGAAATTCAACTTACTTGTGTATTTTGAGTAGGAATCTGGAGTGCTAATGCCATTGAACTAGCATCGAAACCTTCATCTAAAGCTACAAGAGCGCCATGAACACCAGATTCAAGTAGATTGCTACCATACTCCTGTAAAATATAAATTATATTAATATTAACTCAGTTAATAAATTTATGACCACTCACCTTCAGTCCAATGTTATTTACCCATCGTATAACTCTTTCATTACTCCACACAAGCACCTCGACATTTGCATTCTCAGAAGCTTTTCGACGTTCTTCTAAAGCATTGCGATCGTAATTTAGACGCTTAAGGCATGAAATGCCGTACTGCAGGCTTGTTCGATGAAAACTATCAACCATCTTAAGCTGTCCTCGTAAATCTTTCTTTGTGAGATGATCTAGCATTCTAGCATCTACTAGACACTCCATAAATGTTGTGCGATACTGAGGTAATCCTAGGCTTGGAAGCCAATAATTTCCGATCCATTCGTGATTCATGTCACCTGACAAACAAGATAAAGTCGCATGAGTGCATGACTAATAAATAGAAATAAATATCATCTTACCGAAAGCAAGCGTTGTGCGCGTAGTTTGAGGAGCAGAGGGGGAAGTTAATGATACCATCTCTTGGATAGCTAGCCTTAGTTTTAGTCTATGAAGCGGATTGCTTATACCTATGTCAGGAATATATAATAAATAATTTGCTTCGTTCTGTATAATAAAACCATATAGAAAATATCATTTCTATATGAATAAAACAAATTTACCTATTTCTCTTTGTATTTCAGTATCACTCAATGCACTCATTATAGCACCAGATTTAACATTTGCTCTGCAAGCTGCTACATACCAAGCAGGCATACCCACCCACAGTTCAAGCCACGCAACAATTGTAGGACCATTCCATAGCGCAAATGGAGTGCCCGCTTTCATTGCCTCCCCAAGAAGATCGTGACGGTAATCATGTTCTCTGTTAGGAAAAATGCAGCATCAAAATCAATGAAAAAAGTTCGTTAGGTTAGCATCGATTGAAATTACTTCTTTTTCTGTCGTCCATAGGCATCCACTTTTGACGTCCCTGAGATATTCATTCTACTACTGATACTCATGGTATCGTAATTCGAGTCAATATCACTCATATTCATTGACAAACCACTCATAATACTGGTTGACCCATCAGGCATTGCATCTTTTACACCCTTAACCTAAGATGAGAGAATTTTTTCATATAAATAGCATCGAAAAAAAAGGTTCTCTCACCTTTTCCTTTTTACTAAAAAACCTTCCTAAACTCGATTTGATGCCCTTCTTTTTTTGTGCCGATGCAACGTCTCTAGTACCAGTCGGAGTTTGTAACATATTCATCGACGACATGCTGCTCAAATGCCTAAGCGACTCTTGGCTACCGTGACGTGAACTAAGTGGTGATGAAGCATAATTTCCAACGGCACTCCTAATGTAACGTTTATAAAGGAATTAGCGTTGAACGAATTGTGGTTAGGTACATCATAGATATTTTGAATATGTTCGAGAATGAAGAGCAGAATGTGTTTTTGTAGCGATAAAAAGGGTAACAGGAAAAAAAATCAGAGAAATTACCAACCAAGCTTAAAACATATTTTCGTGAAATATTGACTAACTCTTATTTTTTGCAATTGCAAGCATCATATTTTTCGATAAAATAAATACGAGATTCGTCTTTCAAGGAATGGTTGTAGCAAATTGAACATTCCATTTTTACGAGGACAAGTTTTAAAAGAAGGAAATATTTGGAACGTCCCTCTTCTTTTCGATTCAATGGGAAAGGTATGTATGCGTCTACAAGTTAAAAGGGCGTGCACGGTAAGCAGATATGAAGTTTCTATCATATTGTGCTTTCTTGTGATAACCACATGGAAAAGTAGAATGTTCCATATTATCTGGACAAAAACATAGATTTTGGATAGATTTTGCATTTACTTCAATAATGAAAATCCTAGAAGGATAAGGATGGCGAGTAATGATGAAGGACTCCTGCCAATTCTTCATCGATGAGGAATTTAGGTGAATGAAAAGAATATTTGAAACAATTTTCTGGTTGTTTTCTTATTTAAGTACTGAACACAATTGTATCTCCCTAGATAAAGGTACTGAGGCTCTGTGTAGAACTTCATTTGAGAATCCTTGTGTATATAGCGATATTTTCTAGAACTATGTATATTTTTTGTGATTTCCTTGCTTCAGGTAACTTTTGATGGTTGTGCTTGATGATAGAATGGGCTTCGGTGTTGCAAATAACCATAATTTTAATTGTAATCTCCAAATAGTCGATAAAAATAATTGTATCTTACAACATAAAAAAAAAAAAACAAGTTTATTTATTAACCTGATATGATTCATATTCTGTGATCCATGCATCGGTGGAAGTCCCATCGATCTAGTTATTTTGTTTTAGGTGCATAAAATCAACGTATTTGACATACAGGTGGTTGCGTGAAAAATAAATTTTGAATATAATCTTGTATGTATATTGTTAAGTTAATGCAAAGCGGAGTTGGCAGAAGCCATTACTTCACGTTAAAAATTGATTTAATTAGGACAAAATCAACAGCAAAGTATAAACATTGATGGAATGGTATAATCAAACTACTCACCTTCTGAGTTCTTCTTGACTATTTGCTAGTGCTTGAGCAAATCGCTCCAAGCGTATTGAACGTGCTGTCAGTGGTGACGCTCCTCCGCCCGAACTCGATTCACCTCCTGAGACAGAGAGACCATGAAGCTCATCACGTGAAATATCTGCGGACATCTGTGCAAGTTGTAGCTAGAAGAGTTAAACATTATCAGAATTGATTTTTATATCAGTAGGGACCATCATGCTACAAAAAATAGCTTCACTGGGATACCATTTAAATTGCCAAATTCATTGAATTATGAAATCGATATATGCATAAAATCAGTGAGAAATGTATGCTGTTACCATGCGAGGAAGCAAAATAAATTATTAATGTAAGCGATCTTGGTGGATAAGCTGCCCACATCATCGCACAAAAGTCAAATAATGCTTTTGATGTGAGTCGTGAATATTAATTGTAATAAGAGAGCAAACATGGACAGTGATTAAAATATGTCACCTGACTAGAGGGTAATGATTCGGAAACTTGCGACGCTGCATATTGATTCAAATGAGCAGGGGACATCGATGCTGGTGCCTGTTTGCAATTTTGCAAGAAAGTATATTTCTCATTTAATTTTTTTTTTGTTTCAAAAAATAACTAAGTAATTTGGTGGTTTTCAACATGTTTTGTGTGAAACTGAGAAGTAACAATTCACGTCAAAATTGGATTCACGGAAGAATATTTCAGATTATAATGTTGTCATGTACAAATTGTGTGCTTATGGACTATAGGCTATTAAACATTTTATACGCCCTTACCGTATGATATTTATGGAGATAATCTCTATTTGGACTATTTGGCGTACTTCGCCCACTCAAATCTGGACTTTGACGATCCGCTGAGCGACCTCTTGAAAGCAAATTCATGTGTTCTAGGCTGCCAACGCGTGATTCAAGCTCTTCAGCGCGAGCTTCTGTTGATTGTTTTTCTTCCTGTATCAATCTTTTCAGTTCAAAGGAAGGAATTTTTGATTTAAATTTCTAATGTTATATAACCAGGCAATTTACCTTATTTCATTATTAATAGCATCTAATTGTTCTTGAAGCATCATGGCAAGAGTTTGAGCATCTGTGTGACCCGTACCGGTGGGTGAAAGCAGTTCTGCTGTACTGAATAAACTTTCAGTGTCTTCTCCGTCGTTTACCATACCATCAACATAAGCTTGCTGAACGTTTGCCATAACGTGAGCTTGCTGCATTTGTTGTATCTTTTCCCATTCCTGTTCGGCTAAGGAGCGATGATATTGTTCCTCATCTATCCTTTGCTGATGCTTCCTTCGTAAGGAATGGGCATCAAAACTGGTATGCGAAGCGCTACGAGAAAATTGAGCTGCTGCTGACAATTGTTGTGGGTCATTAACATTATTTGGTGAAAGGCTTCTGGTAAGAGCTTCGGTTTGTTGAATGTTGAAAGCAATTTCTTGTTGGAGTATTTGACGTTTATAATTTTCCATTTCAAGGCGAGCCTTTGACATTTCTTTTATAATTTCACCCTTTTCTTGATGTAGTTCTTCGGCAAGCTTTCTAGTCTTTTCCAGCTCCTGTGTTAGCTGATTCTTTTCGTCTAAAGCATGCATTCTTTCCTTCAAATGAACCTGTAAGCGATCATTGGATTCCGACAATAGTTTGTCCACTGTTGAAGATAATCTCTGATTGTGCTCCTCATTCATCTTCAATCTTTGGTTTAATCGCAAAACTTCGGCATTTTTCTCCTCAATACTTGTTTCAAGTCGCTGAATCCGATCTTCGGTAGAACCGTGCCTTTCTTGAGCCTATAAAGATTGATTTCATAAATCATATGCAATGAAAAGAAAATGATTGAAAAAATATTATAAGTAATGTTTATATTACAAGTAATGTTTGAAATACGAGTAAAGTGAAAAACAGAAATAAATAGATAGATAAAAAAAAATAGTAATAAAAATAAATGATTTTTTTTTTCACGATGACTTTTTTTGTTAGTTTTGATGAAAGCTTTTTTTTATTTTCTCCTAAACCCAGAAAATATATTGGAAGTAAATTTTCAGGAATTAAATTGTGCGAAACTTTGATTTATCAAGAACTACTACTGACTACCTAATATTTAAATAAAATCGAATTAAAGTAAAAAAAAATCCATTCAAATTTAAAGATATACTCTCCGAGTAAACGAGAAAAGTACACAATAATAAGCATATTTTTTTTTATATGTTATCAGTCCCGTGAATATTTAATGTTGCCGCAATTAATTACACAATGAAATCTTAATATTCGGATTATTATTGAGCTTCTGAAATTTGTGTGAAAAGAGGTTTGGGTAAGCTTCATATTTCTGGAGCCTGTCAAAAAGAGCTTAATCTAATAAAAGTTATCTAAGAGACAGATATAAGAGAACGGATGTTTTTTGTTTCCAGTTGGTCAACATCTGAAAGACCCTGCCTACCTGTGATCCTACCTGCGTTAAGGCTTCCATACGTGCCTTAAGCTCTTCTTCCATTTCGGGCAATTTTGAGTATTGTGCCAGTTTTTGTTCTGAGAGTTCTAACTTTTCTTGAATAGCAGCAATTTTTTCTTCGTGAAGCTGAAGATAAAAAAAATTATATAATTTGTATTCTTATAACAGTTCTTATCACACCTTTATTTGGGCTTCCTTATGTCGCAATTCTTGATCGAGTTTCTCATTTAAATCATGCAATGAAGATGCTTCTCTTTGTGCATTTAAATATCGTTTCTCAAGAGTTGTAATGCGTTCTTCCTGATCTTCTTTTTGTGCAACATTTTCACGAAGATCGCGTTGCAATTTAACACACATGTCCTGTGATTTTGAAAATTCCTTTTGTATTTTTGTTAATGTTTCTTCTTGTTCACCCATCTTGCTATTCAGATCAGACACTCTACGTTGCCATTGAGACAGCTCTGCAGTTTGTTTTTCAATGATTGTTTGAAGTTCATGTGTTTTCGTAGTAAACTCGGCGATTTCATGTTGCATATTAACATCTCCATTGTTTTTGATTAGAGAATCTTTATCAATTTCCCCATTTTCCTTAGTTAAATCGTTCTGAGCCTGTGGAAAGTTTCCGGATTTGAACTGTTGAAGCTCATCTTTAGTTTGTTGAAGTTCTTCCTCCAAAGTTGTATTCTTCTCTAAGGATACTCGCAACCTCTCCCGAACTTTTTCATCTAATGCTTTGTGATGTTCAAACAAACTCTTTAAAGCTTTCAGAACCTCTACTTCACTAGATACCCCACTTTGTGCTGCTGCTTGTCTTTTAACGACAGTCATGCGGAGAGATCGTTCATGCCGTGACACAAGACATTCCAAATGTTCCAATAATAGCTAAAATGTAAAAATAATTTTAATTTTTTTTTTTTACCATTGAAATGAAATGCATTCTTACTCTTGTGTTATTTCTTTCTGCCTTCAGCTCGCTGATTTCTTCATCTCTTTCCAAAAGCGTCTCTCTAGCCTGAGTCAATTCTTTAGTCAGGGTCGCAAATTCCTATTTTGACAAATATTTACATATATATAGATTTGTTACAGGATACTGGATAAGCACTGGTGAATAATTCCCAAAATAAAATACTTATGAAGAGATGATGTGTAAAGCAAGGAGAAACTATTTCCTTGTCAAATAAAGAAATTTGAACCTCTTATTCCGATATTTTTGAACTACATAGTTAGTTATTTCAGACTTGAATCAAATTATTATGTAGATTATGCTTGATAATAGCGCTAAGTATTTGATAAATTATCTGGCGCAAAAACTTCTAAATATATTGAGATAGAGAATATTTAAAAATATCGAGCAATGATAGTCTCAACTGTTTATGAATAGTATTTGCAAAATATGATGTCCTCTCACTGACAAATTATTATGCATGTGCAGCTACTTAGTTTATACAATTTAGGGAGAAAAATTGAACGGATATACTAACTTGTGGCAAATTTGCATTGATTTGTCGCTGCAAGCTATCTCGTTCTTTTTCGCAATCTGTAAGCTTCCCTTCCATTTCATTCAGTCGTTCTTGAGCCTCTCTAAGACTATCCATCAGCTTATCCCGTTCGTCAAGCATCGAGACCATAAGCTGTTCAAAATTTGCATCTTCTCCACTGAATTGTGACGATCGTTGAGAAATAGAATCCTCCGAGATTGTTGGAAGTATGTCACAGACATTCCACATGTTGACGGTTTGATGGTAGTTGAAAACGAAACGCTACCAAAAAAGTGACAATTCTCGTGTAATAAGAACAAATATGTTACTCGCTTTCTGGCGAGAAACTAAGGAAATTTTTTTCCCCCTTTTTGTATGTAGTAGGAGGGTTTTTTTTTGTGCAAGAAAAAATTCTCAATTCCTAGTTTTCTCAAAATTATGTCACTTTTATCAGTCAAAAATGACTGACTTCTACCTATGCACTTGCGATTACTAACTTTCAAAGAAACTATTAATGAATTTTATGCAAATTCCACCGAACGATGAGAAAGACTTCAATTCTTAGGTTTCGCGGGTTTTACTCTGTTTGTGTGCAAATTTTTAATGAATTTTCAGTTGTAGTTTGTTGGTAGCCGGATCTTAAATTGGTTTGGCACAAAAAAATCCATGCTTTTCTGAGTTTTGATGAGCTAAACTATATTTTAGTAGAATTTTCAGAGACTTGTCCTGTATGTAACACGGTCTATCGAGACTACGGTGTAAAACCCTGTAGCAAATCGAACTTATTTCTGCTTAGTGAAAATTTCGTTATTATGTATTATGTACATAAATGTCGAGATAAATGTCAAGATATTAGATTAAATTGGTATTGTTTGTTTCGAAAACCTGGAATTCACCTCTGGAAATCCCGCATAAATCTGTTTTTTTTTTTTTTCTTTATTAATTTAAGCATCTGAAGGTGCTCACTTTTGGAGTGCGTCTATAAATTGTCACTTCGTTAATCACTGCCTACATTAAATAGCAGGATTAATAGCTATATCACATTGAGAAACGTGACGTTGCAATAATAATCACCAGCCGATCCTACTTAGCTCTATGAGAGTATAAAATTCAATACGCTATGGATAATGGTAAAAAATTCAAGTATGTCTTTTTTTCTGTTTTTTACTTTTGACCACCTCCTTAGATAATCCACGCGCTTCACCAGCAGGCGATGTCTTCAATGCTCAACGAGCACGTTTCAAAGAGATTTATGTTCAGAAGGAGAACGAATGTAAACAAAAACAACACATAATCAATGATTTAAGATCGAAATTGCATATTGCCGAGTATGAAAGACAGAAAGACTTGGAGGAGCAGAAACTAAGATCTGAACAAGAAATTCAGACTTTTCAACAAATAGTTCAGGAAGCTCTTGATGAGTCTGGACGAGCTGACGACGAAATTGTCAGATTATGCAGTGAAAATGATAAGCTTCGTCAAGAAATACTGGGATTAAAAGAAATTCTAGTTCAGCAGCAGCAACAGGTAACTTTCTATTGCCCTCATCAGCTTCCCAAATTCAAATCCTTTTTTTTTGTAAGGAGGCGAACAAAAGTTTCGACCCACTGCTGAGTCAGTTGGGATTGAAAACATTCGCTAGGAACGTTAAGAAAATAACAGGAAACAATAACAGTAGTCAAGAGAATCTAGAAGATACAACTCGAAAAACTGCGGCATCATCGTCATCAAAATATGCTCAAGAAGATGCGGATACTCTGAGATCACTTGTGATCCCACTGGAAGATGAGATTCAACAACTGAAGTATAAACTTCGAGCTGCCTATGATGATATTGAAAAACTAAAAGGAGAAGATGCAAAATCAAATTCAGCGCTTGTAGGCTTGCTAAACGAAGCTCAGAAAGAATGTGCCACGATTGTACCTAAATATGTACAAGTTCCCTGCAGTATGTGCAGAAACTACGAGATTCAACTAGCACAAACTCGAGAGGAGAATGAAACTGAAAAACAAAAGACGGTCAAGGTGGAAAAAATCGTTGGACGACTGAAGCAGGATTTGCTAAAGGAATCAGATTTGCGTTTAGATCTTGAACGAACATGGCAAGATAAACGTGAAGAGCATAAAGACGAGGTACAAAAACTATGCGATGCGCTTAACCGCAGCGATAGACGTGTAGTGGACCTTGAATCTGAATTTCGTAATTTTAAAGACGACATTAACAACGAACTTTTGAAATTAGCGGACGAGCGCCAAGAAATTCACGAGCACCTCGAAATGCTTCAGCGCGACAATGAATACCTTTCTGGACGTAATTTGCTACACTCTGATATATTGAAAGACCAAGAAATTAATCTACCGCAAAATATCGATGAGCTTCACGAGCTGGTTCTTAAATTGCATGAGAATTTAATAGTATCCAAAGTAGGACAAGAATTCAATGAGGCAAAATGTATAAGCTTCAGAGATGAGTCCAATTTATTGAGAGATCAGTTTCATCAAAAGGAAAAGGAGCGAATGTTCATTGAGCAGAAGTTAAATCATCGAATTCATTGCCTCGAAGAAAAAATAAAACAACAGCATAAGGCGCATCTGAGGACGCTGAGTGAAAAAGAGGATCTACAAAAAGTTGAAAAAGAGAACAAGAAAGAAATTAGCGATTTGCGAATGCAGAATATCGAAATGAGTGAGAACGTTGATCGATTGGAGAAGAAGAACCAGGATTTGAAATATAGATTTACTATGATGCAAAACGAGCTGACCACCAGCGAAACAGTACAAAAAGACTTTGTTAAGTTATCCCAATCGTTACAGGTACGCAAAATTTTTTCATTACAAGGGTGATGCCGGAATGGGAGAGTGAGGAATAAAAAAACACACTTCTTGTTCTAGCTATTCTATAATGTCATTTACTGTTTTTAAGCTCTATAGGTAATCTATTTGTCGTTCCCAGATACAACTGGAAAAAATTCGAACATGTGAAACGCAATTACGCTGGCAGAATGAAGATGATGCATATAAATGTGCGACGTGTGAATTGCTGCACAAAAATTGATCAAAAGGAAAACCGAGCAGTCATTTTTTAATTGCTGTCAGTGCTTGCAGTTTTTTTAAGATCTGAGCATTAGCTCAAAACTAAAAGCAAGACAAACATAAATTGGATTATATACTCTCGAAACATTTTAGAATAAATGCATGCCCTTTCCAGGAAATTTAGCGAGAATTCTTTGGGCTACTTTAATAACTATTTTCAATGATGCATATAAATGTGCCACGTGTGAATTGCTGCACAAAAATTGATCAAAAGGTCTTCCGCCGCTAATAAGGCCTACTTAGTCCCTGTTTAACTGGTTTAAAGTTTAAAGAACTGGTTTAAAGCGTTCTGTGTCATCACATCAGAAGAACTTCCCTGCGAAGCTGCGAAGAATGGTTCAAGTTTGTGAAGCAAAAAATGTTTCAATTTCTTGAGAAAAGACAAAAATCGAACTGGGCAATGAATTTTTTATTGGCTGTCTCGAGTGTATGCTATAGCAGCGTTATGTGAAAGTCCATTGAAAGCAATCAAGTTTGATGCTGAAAACACACCCACTTTGGCTCCGGTTTTCGGCGAAGTATATCCCAGGAAATCAATCAACATTTACAGGAGACCAAATTTTGTTGCAGTTTTACGACTCTTCCAATCCGTACTTGGCCTGCGCGGAGGAATAAATATGGTCATCAAAAACTCCAAAGAACGTCAAAATTTAATCAAATTGCACCGGTTTTTTTTGTCAGTTTTATAGGCTTCTAAAATGTTTTCATCGCACGGATGAAGAAACCAAAAGAAGGAGACATGAATTGCTTGACAGAACTGGAAGCCATGAAAAGGGTGACAATTTTTTTCCCGTCACCAGGCCTTTAATTTTTGGATTTTTGTACCTCATCAACGTTCTGGACGAGATTCCTTTTTCTCAATACTGAGATAATTATAGGTTTACAAATTAATAATGAAATAATTTGCTCTCGTGAAAGTATTGCTTTAATTTCCATCTTTTCACAAAACATCACAAAACAATGACTATACCCCTTTTCAATTAGCTTTATTATTACCTTGAATATTGATATTTTATATTGAATTAATTTCTGTCTAGTAAATAATGATGCGTTTTTGTTCGACCTAATTTTCATTGCTTTTACTAAATATGTAAGTAAGAATAATGGGTTTTGTATACTAAAAAAAATCATATAAACTTCCTAATAATCAATGAGAACAGCTTCTTTGAGAGCGAGTACTTTTCCGTATTCTTCAGGGAGTTCTTCCAAAGTTTGTTCAACGCACATGTCTTCCTCTGGGTCTTCAAAAAGTTCTGCATTGCTGATAGTGGTGACCTTCTTGGAGTGCACCACATTGTAAATAAGTATTTCTAAAACGTTTCTGAAGGCAATGAGTAAATAATTTTTACTGATCATATGAGAAATCAAGCAGGTACCAAAAGAATTTAGAAATGATGAAAATCTTATTTATCGATGGAAACGTATGACTTGCAGAGTCACAAAAATTATCGTAAAATCCAAAAGGTCAGCTGCAAGAGCAATCAGAAAAGATAAGAGAATAAATAACATGTTGTTTACCTGGATTCGATCCGATCTGTACATACATAGGTAATTATTTTTATTTAATTGTAGCAAAAATACTTTAAAACATTTTTTTATTGCAGCAAGCCGCATTTAAATCATAAATCATTTAGGACAAATACGATATTATTAAATAGTATTTAATTATGATTTAATTTTTTGGTTTTTATTGCACCATTACCGTGCGCGTGGTAAAAACGAAGAAAGACTGTAGGCCTTAAGCCAGTAATGACTAATGAGTCTGCTCATACGTGCTAAGTGCACACACTGTAACCGAGACTCGAGGGGCTGCTAATGGCGAGTTGTTCACGTCGAAGGCTCGGTTGTTCACGGTTGTTCACGATTGTTCATGGTTGTTCGTAGTTGTTCACGGTTGTTCTTTTAAAGTTGTTCTTATTTTTTCCCAGTGCGAGCTCAATACATACGAAATCAGTAATTATTTTTGAGGTTTTCGATTAAAGGTGCCAATGTGACCAATGTCATCTTATTATAGAAAAGCTCTTAAACTTTATCTTTAAGGTGTTTTGTGATGGATTCAAGCGCAGCAGCAGCGGAAGACAGCAATGGCACAGGCAAGATGGATGATAACTTTGAAACTCAATCAAAGTCCGAAAGAATGAAATATCTGGGATTTGACTGCCTTAACCTGGAAAAATTTTCCATTATTCAAAAGAACCGAAAAAATATCATCAATGACCCACATGCTATTGCGATACTTTACGAGTCACTTGGATCAGCTCAAAGAGATGGGTCCATCAACAAGCAAACAAGTAATTTGCGTTCTAATGTCTTTGTTGCAGCAAGTCTATTTTTCCATTCAAATTCAGTTCCAGGGATGCTATAAACATTTTTAAATCAATTAACACAATTAATTTAATGTAACTATCAATAATTTTTCTCTTTGATACTATTTCTTGTTAATGTAGTAATAAATTACAAACGCAAAAAATCTGGATTTTTTTAACAACCCTCATGAGCTGTATCAGTATTTTTTAATATCACTTTAGGAAAGAGGAAATATTTTTTAACGGTCATTTAGAATTTGAATTTTTCCAATTTTTTTTTTTTGCTTAAAATGTATTGTCATTGGATCTGAGTACGTGTGTAAAGTTTCAAGTCGATTGGGTTTTGGGAACAGGGTTTAAGTTGAATTACTAGATTTGCAACAGATAAACAAAAATTGTATGGACCTAATGTGAGGGTTGTAATGTAATAAAAAAAATTGCATGGAAATTCTTCTTGTAGACAAATCTATATAAATAAGCCTCTCCAAAATATACACTAACTAAATAAATGAGAATCTCTCCAAATGTCACAATATCACTCATCGATTTGCTTCTGTTTACGAATTTAATTTGAAATGGCTAGATGGATAATGTTTATGCTAAAGAAGGGCCAGGGAGTATTTGGCTCGAGCACGTAGGCCTGAAAGGCCCTTTGTACTACTCTTCTACTTGTGTTTGCTTAAGCAAATCTTCAGACTAGGTAGTCTTAATACTTTCTAATAGAATTTACTGAGCCAAGCTGTTACTACTCTGATTTAAGGTGCTGTTAGGGTATCAAAGGATATAGTTCGAATGAAGACCAAGACCTTAAATTTTTTGTATTGCTCTAACGATAATACATTTTCACCCAGAATTTTGAAGAAAGAAAGGTTATTTTTAAATAGCGTATATATAAACGTATAGTTCCCGAGTGAATTCGTTTTCATGAGATTGCGTATTTTATCAACGAAACTTTTTATATAGGGAATTTTAGTATCGCGGTGCAGATCTGTAATCCTTGTGTAGTATGGTGCATTAAGTACCATTCTTAAACACTTATTTTACATTGTTTGTAACTTATTGAAATGGGTTGGAAAATATTGGACATGTATATGTAATGATAGGTCTTATGTAAGATTTGCATATAATAGTTTTAGAATGAAAACTGACAGTACTGTTCTTTCAAAAGTGGCAGAAAAGAGCAGATATTGATTTGTTAGATTTTGCTAGTGTGTAGTCAAAGTGAGGCTTAAAACTGAGTTTTTCATCTTTTACAACACCTACAGGTGTTAACTGTAGGTATTTAACTGATGATTTTCATTCGAAAATGTTGCCGTTAATGGTTGGTGGATTTTGTGCCATCCGGGTTTTCATGACTCGGGAGTGGGTGAAAATTTATTGAAATTTTTTGATATTTTCCCAAGGAACATCTGAAATAACTGCAGTGTCATCAGCATACATTGCTAATTGACATTTTTTAAGGGTTGGAATATCGTTAATAAAAATATTAAATAAATATGGAGATAAGAAGGAACCCTGAGGAACCCCTGCGGGAATGTCAAATGGATTCGAACAGCAACCATTGTAGAAAACAAATGATTTTCTATCCCGTAGGTAAGATTGGATCATTTTAATCATGTATATCGGAAATTCCAATTTAAATAATTTGTGAATCAACCCGTCATGCCAGACATAGTCAAAAGCTTTCTCAATATCCGACAAGACCATTCCTGTACTACGGTTAGTATTGAAATTCTTAGAAGCACATTCAGTGATTCTGAGAATTTGTTGAACAGTAGAATGAAAGTTCCTAAACCCGAATTGCTGTAGAATGATAATCTTATGTTCAACATCATGATCAATGAATTTGTTCGGAACCAATCTTTCAAATATTTTTCCGATGTTTGAAAGTAGAGAGATAGGTCTACTCTAATGTCTTTGTAAAGAGCATTGTTCCTACTTTCGTTGGGTTTACCGAAAGGCTTACTGATTTGCAGAAGGTTTCTACGATCCGCAGTGGACTTTGCATGCAATCGTAGGAATACTAAATCCGCGTACGGAGATTGCAAAATCGTCTGCAAAGCCTACGGAAAAGAACTTGGCTTTATTAAGCTCAAGTAAAAGGTCATCCGAGATGAGCAGCCATGTAAGTGGCGAGAGTACGCCGCCCTGGGAGCAACCCATGATTGGGCGCATTCGAATGCTTAGGCCATTAAGGGCTGTTCTCAGAATTCGATTCTTTAGCTTGCGACAGATCCATTGTGTTAGGATGGCTCTACGTTGTGTTTGTTAGATGCTTTCCTAAAAGCTTCGACAGGAGCCCGATCAAAAGCTCCCTCAATATCTAAGTAAACAGAAATGGTTACAGATTAAATTTGTTTTTGACATTTAACCATTTCTTGCTACAGAAATTCTTTCGTGATGAGCGCTGAATTTTGATACATATCTGGAACAGAGCAAACATTTTTCATGCAATATATTGTTGTATTTGATGCCTCAGCTAAGGAAATCCTCTCACAGCATTTAAAAGCAGTACAAATTCTCACTATAATATCTGCAGTGGAAGTTTGCCGTATTCGCACAAAATTTTTTGCAAATATTAACGCTACATTCAAGTGAATGGTAGTGGCAGTATTAAATTATGCTGAAATATGTTAACACTATTTAATTTATTTATTTATTATTTCGGCAAAACAATTTTTTAATCCAGTTTAAATATTTGCTAACTCGTGTATAAACTGATAGAAAACTTTTTGGCCAGTAACAAAAGCTCAAATTTCAAGTAAAAAAACACTAAACGTCAAGTAACTCCAAATTACTTTTCCAAGTAACTTTTCGTACAAAATGTCAAGCATCTTTTTTTTACCAAATGTTAAGTAACTCAACCAAATGTAACTAAAATACCTAAAGTCAATCAAGTAAAATACGAAATTTCAAGTAAATATTTTGTACCAAATGTTAAGAACTCAAAATTGCGTATGTCAACTAACTTTTTGTACCACTTTTTGTTGCTTGAAGCTAACTTTTTACTGTTGCTTATGAATTTTTTGATCTACTTAGCATATAATTTTTGTTATTGATCAATATATAAAATTTAAAAACAATTAGTTTATCATATTTATTTTTCCATGCTTTATATTAGCTTGCTTTCTATATATATATATATGTTGTTTTGCCACAAATTTACAAATCGATTTTTTAGTGCCTTTTTCTAAACAATTCTCTTCAAATTTTGAACACTTACTCATTTCCGATGACAGCACATGAAAATTCAAAAATTTGTCCGAAAAAAAAGTTAGTTAAGTTAACTTAAATTCAATTTTCATTTCTCCATACATTTTTCTATGGATGTATTGGTGTCTCTACAATTTTTTTCTCTTATGAAAATGCATAAGTATTCTGCGTACATGGAATGCGTATATACATGCTGATTTCATGTATTTGTATGAAATTTTCCCTTCTACAAAAGATTTAAATGATTACTGTTAATTTAATAAATTTATAAAAATATAATAGTAATTTTTCCTTCTACAAAATTTAAAGAACACTGAATTAATAAAAAAAAATTTAAAAAATGTAACGTAAAAGTTTTTCCTTCTACAAAAATTTCTAGGCCCAATAGAATTCTGCTCGCTTAAAGCATGGATTTGAAAAAAGAATTTTTTTTTTGATTTACTAGTTTAATTATGCATATAATGAGCTAATCAATTGAAAATAAAAGTTCTAGCTCCAGGTTTAAATGTTTATTTTAAGCGATAGTGGAAGAGAAAAAAAATAATAATAAAAAGTTTTTATTTAGCCGGAGACATTTTTTCTTTAGCTTTCTTTTTATTAAGAAGAGAAAAAATAATAAAAAGACTACATTTAATTTATTACAGGAATTAAGCCATTTACTGAGGAATGTCATTACAAACCGCACTGAGCCTTATCAGTGAATCATGCAATAAAATTTGATGTTGCAATTGAATATTTGTATCGGTTAAATTGAAATTCGAATTGATCAAATTATAGTTTGATTGAGTTATCAAAATTATAGTAATTAGTCTCTGGCTGAAACATAACAGCTAACATAACGGTCTTTGAACAAATCTATATATATAAAGTAGAATGTGGGTTTGTTTGTTTGTTTGTTCGCGATAAACTCAGCCACTACTGCAGCAATTGTCTGCTCGCTCGCTTGCTACCAGGCAGTCTATGGAACTGACCAATAGAATTGTTCAGGGATATGATATACGTAATTGTACATTCTGTCAGTGTTGTATTCCCCCGGCACACATCTTAACATTCCCCTGACAGAATGTTCTACTTATACAATGTATATAACTCATCTCTGACAGAATGTTCTAGAAGGCGCTTCTTCTCACCCCTGACACATGTATATATATATACTAGCAAAACGCGCGGCCACTTAGTGGCCCCATTAGAAAAATATACAAAAACTCTCTTGGGTTTTTATTATGTATAAAAATTTGTATGCAAGTCTTAGATGCGAGCGTTCCGGAGCCAGTCGTCACGTGATATATTAGGCGTCCGTTTTAAATAAATAATCAACATTTTCTTTTTTGTTAGTAAAATTTATTGATTTTTATTATTGACTGACTGACTGACTCTCTATCTCTCTCCCTCCCACCCCTCCACCTTCCACCTCTGCAAAAAATTCCCCTGACAGAATGTTCTAGACAAATCTTAACATTCCCCTGACAGAATGTTCTAGACAATGTATATAACTCATCCCTGACAGAATGTTCTAGAAGGCGTATCTTCTCACCCCTGACCCATGTATTCATATATATCGCTACGCGAATATTCGAGTCAGTCGTATCTCAGACGCCGAACCGAAAGCATATAGCTCTGCAATAAAGAACAGTACAACACGTGATTCTTCATTAGTAATCACACACCATTTTCAGGATCACAACAGTCAGGGATATGTATTTCAGGGGTAGAGAGAGAGAGATCATTTAAGTGATTTGCCTTCTTTCAAGAAAACTAACTCATAACAGGGAAGAAACACCCTCACCCGATTTTGTTACATCAAAGGTCAATAATTAGAGAAGGAATTACCCAATAGAATCTAGAACATTCTATCAGGGTGAAAGATTATTTCTAGAAAAAAATTCTTCTAACGGGGAACGGGGTCACGCATTTTAGAGATATTGTTACGAGGGGGTGTCGGAAAAAGCCATGTTTTGCGTTACGGAATATGCGAACGCTCCCCTCTGTTGTTAACTGGCTTTGGGTACTTCCGCTAGTAAATTATAAAAATGCGAAAAAATAATGCAATAGGCTTATCATTTGAATTCATCGAAGTATACAATCGCCAGATTGCTGTCCAGATTGAAAATGTGAAAGTGCAAATGGTAGAATTCAAACTACCAGCACAGAAAAAGTTCTCAGCATTCTTGATTGACCGGATTTGAGGCAGTTGTACGTTTACTGGATGTCAATAATTCCTGGATTCCGTTCCAGTTCCATGAAATCGAGTACAGAGAGATGTTTGTAGTTGATGTGGGGCATCAGCCTTTTTGTCAAGTAACAAAAGCACAAATGCCAAGTAGGGGTAGCTAAATGACAAGTAACGAAAATACCAAACGTCAAGTAACTTTTCGTATCAAACGTCAATAATTTTTCATAAAGCAATTGAGGTTCAGCAGCTTACAAAAGCGATCAAAAGTTGTTTGCCGGTGGAACACACAGCGCATAAATTTGTGATAAAGATGAAAAAAAAAAAAAAAATAACTAAACAGTGTCTAAACAGAGAAACCGAAACGACCGATAAGTTGTATATTATGATGATCAAAAATGCGATGAAACGTATGGAAACACGTTAAGTTTTCACTTACATATTCAATTTCTCAGTTATAATATCCCAATCACTGCCAGATTTTATTCTATGTATACATCAAATCCTACTTCATTTAATGTATTACTTAGTTTTTGCTTTCGTATTGGTGGGCCTGCACAATAAAATAATTTAAAAAAAAATGCGTAGGTAATATTCGATTAAGAATCAACGTCAATAGACGTTATATGAATCTGGATTTAATATATTTCTTGAAAGATTTCCAAAAACGATGGAACGGTGGGGTTTCTGCAATGTTTTCTCGTTTTTATTCTTAAAAGCTTCAAGATCTTTGGGTTTCATTAATTTTTTCTGGTGGTTCGATAAATCTTCAGAGTCAACAGCAACTGCAGGTTTGACTACAATTTCTTTCACTCGTAAATCCATTTTTTTCCATCGACACACACATTTTCATCCTTCGCTTCATATGCACACAATTAAGGAAATTTTAATTCAACAAGAAAATCAAGGTGAACAACAACAAGAAAATCAAGGTGAACAACAACAAGAAAATCGGACATTCTTCAGCATCATTTTTCGATTCGTTAGAGCAATGTACAGTGAGTGATTCGATAGTTTGTTACATACTGCTCTAATAAAATTTTGGGTTTCTCAAATCCATCGACAGTTTGGAGACATGTCCATATATCTACATTAAGAGGCAAAAGCTGACGACAGCAAAAAGTGAAATTTCACATTTCTTTATTTATTTATTTTGTTTTTTCACTTTTGTCGCTCTTTTTTTATTTCGCAAGTGGATGAAACAGTCGCTCAGTCGCTTCGCTCGCAGCGCTCGCATTTTTTTAAATAACACACAGCCAACACGACACAAAGACGTAAAAAGTTACTTGACGTTTGGTACGAAAAGTTACTTGACTTGACATTTAGTATTTTTCGTTACTTGAAGCAAAGTATTTTTTTTACTTAACGTTTGGTCTTTTGTTACTTGACAAAAAGTCCGATGCTTGATGTGGTCACTCGCAAAAGCGCAACATCAGTTGTCAACCGAAATGCCGCCAACCAAAGCAAAACGGTGACAAGAAAACGAGAAAGATCTATATCGGCAAGCGACAATGAAGAGGAAATGCCAGAAAGGCTCATCGAGCCACGAGAAACACGGAAACCACAAGAAAAAGCGAGGACTTGTTTCGACCTATGCGCCGTAAATTGATCTCTGTACGTCCAATCATTGAATCAATTGGCACGTCTCAAGATCAGTATTTTGACAATAGTACATTAACATCAGCAGAAAAATCTAAAGATACCTAAAAAAGGGAGAAATTACACAAGAGCGTTTCGATTAAACTTGATGATCCTAAAAAATTGGCGAAGAAGAAACCAGCTATAGACAATATAACTACTGAGAATGACGACATGCGACAGCAAAAACAACTGACAGCAATTGATTTTGAAGGATTGATGTAACCTGAAAGTCTCCAAGAACAGTGTAAGACAGAGTTGGCTGATCTAAATGAGCTCAAATGTTTGGACTTGAAAAAGGATGATGTTGCCGGGTAAGAAAATCTTAAGATATACTTTTATGGGCCAATAATAAGGTATTTTTTTCTAGATTCATCCTAGATAGTGATTCTCAATTTCCCGCTTTTTGTTATAACGTACGTGTGTAATCTTTAGTTATATGAACTACTTAAGCCTCAGTTCCGTATCACTCATGTTTTTCTTTTCTTGATTTTAATGTAAAATTTGAAATATTTTACCTTATAAAGAGACTTGAAAACTTGCCTATATTTTGGTCAACAGATACCAAGAAAATTTAAGAAAGCCACCGAAAGCTAGGTAGAACTTGATATAATTTTACACCGCTGTACACCTATATCTACTTAGACCTCTCATTTTTTGCGAGAAATCGATCGGGAACGAGCTCCTTGACCGCCTACTTTTTACCACGTTTTTCTTAGTTTGCTTTCTTGTCTGAGTGGATGTCTGTCCGGGGTAAAAAAAGGAATCGATTTTTGAAGCACTTCCCATCATCCGATTTTCTTGAAATTTTGCATGCTAGCTTGCTTCCGGTGACAATACAATATTTTAATACTTACGATACTCAATTCTACTTAATTATAGTAGAATTAAATCACATTAATTTTATATGGAGAAAATAATCCAATGTCATTGATTGCATCAAATTTTCGTTAAAAAATCATTTGGTAATTTTCTCATGGAATTTATTCAAAAAAAATCTGGGCGTTAAACTTAAACATAAACAAAATAATCCACAGCAAAATTACAACAACACAAATTTTAAAAAATTAATTAAATTAATTACAATCAACAAAACATAAACAACATTCAAAACAGTATAAAACAGTGATTAGTAGTGGAATTTAGTGAAAAGGTGATTAACAACAGTGTAGTAAGTAAAATTATTAATTTTAAATTAATTAAGTCAAGAAATATTTGTGTACTAAGAATAACAATGAAAAATTTAAAGTTTAGTGAGAAAAAAAACGTGGTTTTTAAAAAAAAAATTTATATATATTATTTATATTTAAATGGAATCCTTTATGAGAAAAAAAGGGCACGGCCAGGTATACGTTGAAAGATTATGACCCTTTTTTTCTACATGCTTGTAGCTCGTACTTTGTATGCTACTTAATAATCGCGACTTTTTTTTTTTTTTTCAACAAACTTATTTTTTGGGAGCAGCAGCTCCCAGACATACGAACGTTGGTTAGATCTTATAAATTTTTTTTTTTTTTTTTGCTTAACCAGGAGTCAAGAGATGCTTTTTTACGAATGTATTTTTTTTACAAAACTTTCTTGTTTTATTTAAGTTTCCCGTTCCCGCCGGGAAAAAAGCGAAATTGACTAATCCTAGATCTACATACAGATGTTATTGAACTTTTGAAAAATGCTTATGGTATATTTGTTGATCGATCAATTATCATAGGAGGAGATATATTTAATGATGAATTATACTGGAAGTCTTTCGTGAAGTCAGTAAAATCTAAACAGATGAGCAGATTGACATTACTGGACAGGAACTGACCGAAAACGTTGCTTCCGAGGTGTTACTACTTATTTTTGCTTGACGCCATAACATGGGACGCATCACGCAACGCAGCTTGGAATTATTTGATTAAACAAAACGTATTTGATTAAAAATGATAGTGCATTTGTAAATAAGTATTTATGCATCAAAATAAAAAAAATAATTACCTTTAAATTTATGAGGGTACAAAAATTATAAGTGGTTTATAACAGCTATTTTGAGAAATTTTGATCTCAAATCAGATTTGTCTAAACATAAAAATGTCTATATCAAATTCAGAAACCGATGAGCATAAAGAGCTTGAATATGACACTATTAACGATACGGATGATTTAGTAGATGGCGAAGCTGGTGAAAAACCAGTTCCCAGTGAACCAGATGAAGGAACAAGTGTGAAAACAAAAATATAATATAAGGAGTGGCACGAAATTTCAAGTCATGACACACTAGAAGAAGCCGATGAGCACTGAAGACTAATTTGAAGTTAGCATATTACAATAAATCAGGAAAGACAGTTTCGGGCTCCTGTAGTTCCTCAATGTGCGCTAAAATACAACGTGAAACAAACAGATGGTAAATGGATTATCCGCTCAACATTGAATCAGCATGATTGTGAAACGCGCCCGGAAAGAGATAAAAGCAAGGGGTCCTTCCACAAAAGGCTCAAAAATTTATCCAAAAGGTTCCGAAACGAGGTCATGCCGAGCTTCACTCAAAGTGGCGGGGCAGCAAAATTAAAATGCGTCGGATGGCAACATTATATTAAATTCGATACTTTCTCGTGAAGATGAGACGTACTAGAGGATTCAAACGCCAAATGTCCATACATAAATAGGAACAATGATTGATCAGCATTGTCCCTGAGAATGTTGAAGAACATGAAGATGACGACCCTTTTGTGATCGGATATGTCGTCAATTATGGTAATCCTGATGGAGACTGCAGAAAACGATTCTGTTTTTACTCTCCACAAAACGACTGCTTCGGCTTCTGGCATCGGTTGATAAGCTAATATGTGACGGTACATATAAATTGAGCTGGAACGGTTATCCAAGAATTCGTTTTCGGCATGGCAAGCGATGAAACACAACTGACATATAAGAAATGTTTTCAAGTAATATTGCAACAACATCTCAGGGATTTTTCGATCATTCAACTAATAGAGCATTAGAGCTCTTCCTAGAAATTCATTTCTTCAAGTTTTCGAGCTTGATACTCAAACGGTAATGCGCTTCACTCATGTATCATCGAATATTGATAAACGAGTTCGAAGCGAAATCGCAGATGTAGATTCGCAAAAAGAATTCAAAAATGATTTGCGAAAGCTCCAATTGAGTCAATCTATTTGTCTGTGATTGGTATGAGGGTGCTGCCAAAATATGTCCATGTACAAACAACGGACACGAGGGACCCCACAAATTGATAAAAGATATTAATTTCCTTCGCATCCGTCAGGTACCACTTTCCTCTTACCACGTAATCGCATAGTTTTAAATTGAAATTTAAATAAAAAATGAGAAGTTTAGTTGCTTTCATTTTTTTGTTCTTTGTTATGCTAATAAAATTTAATTATACATTTTAGCCAGGAGAATACATTTTAGCTCTCGGTTCTGGGAATTGACACTCTTTGAGTGAATTTAGCCATCAACATAAATTTTTATATTTTTTTCCCACAATCGTATTTGCAAAAGTGTGTTCTTACCAACCGAACAGTACTTTTATTCTAAAGTAGATAGAATGAAATTTCATCCCGTAAAGAGAATACGAATTTTTATTACATAAATGAATTATATAAAAAATGTAATGTAAGTAAACATAGATAACCTTCGTCAAACAAGGTGTGAAATGAATTTTTAGACGCTCATTTTAGACGTCATTTGCCACATTCACTGTTATCATTAATCTCTGGAATAAATGCAAATATTCAATATCAAAGTGATAGCGACAGATTTGAAATTTCTGATTTCGTTTCATTTGATGATTACGAGCTAGTGATACAATTCATCCAAGAAAGTCACATTTATGGTCTGGAAAATAAATATATAATATCCTTTGTATTTAGACTTATTGGATGAAATGCAAATAACTGGTGGTCTCATGTAACATCCTTCACAACTAATAAACAAACTTCCTTTTATTACATAAATATTCACCAAATCATCAAATGGTTTTGAATTTTTAAAAACGTTTCACTAATTGATAATGAAAAGACTTATGGTTTGGAACAAAAAGTTACTTGACGATTGGTATTTTTGTTGCTTGGCATTTGATAATTTTAGTTACTTAACATTTGGTACAAAAAAGTTACTTTACATTTGGCATTTTTGTTACTTGACATTTTACATTTTAGTTACTTGACGCTTGGGCTTTTGTTACATGACAAAAGTCCGATGCCTTAATCTCGTCCGTCCTGACTATAATTGGGCTGTTGTCTTCCATCATTTGATGCTTCTGGGGTTCTTTCATTTTTTTCCTTCAAAACTGTGCTCCGGAGTTTCGTGACCGCACAACCGCGATAATGGAATAATGGATCAGCGATATTGGATTTGCCTTTGCAGTACGCTATCATATATTGAAAAGCCATCATTCTCGAGTGAAAACCCATCACTCGATTCGGGCGATAGGCTTCAATTTCTCACAGAAAAGTTAATAAATAAATTCTGATGCTTTGTGATCTGTATATAGCAATAATAAAATCTTTCAGCGGCCCTTACTAAACATACAACCCCTATGTAATTTACATACCTAATGCTTCTCGTTCGGTTTGCCGTTTTCGTTTTACTAGAAACGCGTTCAGAGGTTGCCAATTCCGGTACATACCGGCTCTCGAATGCTACCAGACCTAAAAAGAACCCCGAACATATTCCGCTGTTTCAGCGATTACGAACTTGATGATGGCGCTTATTTTATCGCGGGACACTTTTATGCCATTTGCTGAGATATGGAATCCCAGAAAATCCCTTTCCCCGTGTAGAATATAATCTATTGCGTTTTGAATCTTTTCTGGTGCTATTGACACAACAAACATCAATCTCGGCATCTCATAATCCGCTTTCCAGGTCCCGCATTGAAAATTGCTACGTATCGACTGTTTTCGTGCAATTCCATTTTACGAAACGCCTTTTTGATATCGAATTTTGAGAAAATTACATAGCCTTGCTTGTGTGCCACAATTTCTTCGAACATAGGAAGCGGATGTTGCTCGCGAACAACCGTCATATTGGCTTCTCTCATGTCTAAACAAATTCTGAATTCATTTTTATTCTTGCGTCATATTGTCATTTCTGATATCCATGATGCTTCCTCAATCATCTTGTTCTTGCCAAATTTATTTTGGTTTACTGTCTCAATGATCCCTTGTTCCTCCATTTTCTTTAATTGCAATGTCACCCCTTTTTACACTGCTAACAGAATCCTCTGGTATCTGGCATGAGCTGTTACGGTGGATTTATCGATTTCAATATATATTGAGATCCCTAAAACGAAACATCAATTTTTCTTTTCCTTTTTTTTTAAGTTTATTTTCCAGGGTTGTGCTCATGTGCGTAACGCTCATTTTTATATGGTAACACTGAATTTCATTCAATTTATAACCGTGATTTTCCCTCGCGGAAAATTTTACTTGATTCAGTTTCTCAGGCGTTTTGCGAGACTTGCTGTCTCAAATAGGAGCATTGCTCATATTTGATGACATGAAATCCTTTTCCTTTCAGTGTAATTCAATCTTGCACACATGAGCTTCAAATCCGACAATTATCATCATTCTGGAAACATTCAATTTTGTTTCCGGCATTAATTTAAAAAATGTTTCTACTGATCATGGAAACATCCAAGTTCCTTACATAAACTTCCTTTTCTTTGCGTACCGTTCTTGATCTGGAGACTGTTGGCGCAACCGATTGTCTTTCACGACACTTCCTTGCATAATGCTCAAACTTGTTGCCTCTCAAACATTTAACCATTCGAGCCAAAAATGATCCATCGTTACTTCCACAACGGTCGCATTCTGTCGCGCCTGAATCATCCTTTTTAAGCGATATTGATTTTAGCTTTTGAATGGAATTCACTTCGGTTTGCCCTCAAAAGGATTCAAGCGTTCAAGGGCTGCTTCTTCCACGACATATGGGCATACGCTAGCTGGATTAATTCTGTTAATGTTCGATCAACAGCTAAAACTTGCTTCTCAATTTCACGTCCCGCAATCTGCTAGACGATCAATTCTATCTTGCTGATCTCCAAAATCACAACGTTCACAATTTTCATTTACCCGCTAATCCATTTCACGGAAAATGTAACGTATGTGACGGCTGTCGCGATACATAGCAGTGTCACATTCAGTTTTATTTTGAATTAGCCATGCTAATCATCTCGGTCCAGGAGAACTGTCTTCATTTTCCACAAAAGGCTCCAACATGATTTCCGCTCAACATCTGGTTCATCCTGTGATGAATCCAAACGCAGCTTATTAAATTCTTCATATTTCAGCACAAATATCTATCAAATATTTTATCTGTTTTCCCCCAGTCCAACTGGCTCATACGAAACTTCCAAAGTTCCTTCTCATCAGATCAACATATTTTTTTAATGACTCCAGTACAACTGGGTCAAGTGAAGCTTAAGGAGTACTCGGCCTCTTCAAAATTTTTCTTCCAGGCAAAAATTAAAATTGTCCATTGTACATTTTTTCTTCGCTTTCGTGTTGTTTTCCAATTGTTTTCGCTCATCGCCACTGTGAGGATTTCGGTGCGACAGGACACCTGTAAACGTATTTCTGGGAGGAAGAATAATAAATAACACGATCCTTCTATCGTTTGGTGTCCCAAGGACTGTTCACTATGCTTTTTTATTTTACTCTAACCGTTATGAATCGTAATAAGACATGACAAAATAAGATGTTTCACAGCACATTGTACATTCAAATCGTCTAATTTAAATATTCCAAAGCTATTGGCAATCAAATGCAGCACATCTATCTAAGCTAGTTTATTCTGGTTCATTCAAGATATCCTATTATTTGTGCAAAAAAATTTACTTTATCAATTGTTATAATCAAAAAGAAGAATTGTTATAGATTTCCTAGTTTTAAAATTTCATTAGCTCTAAAAAATGGAGAAAGAAACCAAAAAGAAGCGGCGTGACAATGTGCAATATTTGCTTGATGATCTTGCTAGGGCAGTTAGGGACGTGAAAAATGGAGAAGGAGCTATGTATGCTGCTGTTATGATATACTCTGTATAATACAATAATACGAAGCAGACTTAATTGTGATCATAAAGGAAACCATGGAAAAGATAAAATTCTTTGTGCTATGAACAATATCAAAATTAACACAACTCAAAGATCCGCTAAGTAGTACCGAACACCTCATGGCCTCATGGTACACCGCTTTGACAGGAAATAACGCAATGCTATAAAAAAAATTGCTAAATATAGCAATGCTGTAAAAAAATTATTGAAATCGGACAAGCCTATCTTCATTTCTGTTATTAGATATAGCTTATTCAATTGCAATGCTAAACGTATTGCATAATCCACTGATAAGGCTCAGTGGAAACCGTACTGATATACCTCAGTAAATGGGTTATTTCCGTTGTTGAAAATTAATAAGATATATTTAGCTTATTGCTTCTTCTCATCGCCTCTGAATTGGTGTCAGAATCATTGAAATCTTTGCGATTTCCATGTAAGGGTTTCGTTCATCGCTGAGCTTTCCTTTTTGCTTTTCAAGCAGTTTTTGCAGTTCAAATTTTTTCCATTATTCCTGAAAATGGAAACTGGAAAAATGTAGTTTACATTGGAAACTGTATTATTTTCTCGTATTCGCAAGACATAGACAAAGTTAGACAAAACAAAAAAAAGGAACTATCAGATCAAGAAGAAAATCCAATGATGTTATTCTCTTTTTTATGTTCATTTTATTTATTTATTTTTTTTTATTTCATTTAATTTTTATTCATTTTCGGAAGCAGGATAGATTTTTTTTAAAGAAAACTGAGGGGGGTGGTCTTTTTAATTTCTTTCTTCTACTGTTAACAATCTTTAATTTGACTTGCCCCAAATTAATTCGTGCTGATGAATAAAATTATAAAAAAATTTCTATTCCAAAATATCACTTTATATTTTACCCAAAGACATTTTCGCACTAATTCACAATAAGATTATAGGGGAAGCTGTAGAAGCATGCAAGAAAAATCCCTCTGGTAATCGCGGGACAAGCTAAATATTTAAATTTGTTTTTAGATTTTATGAGCTGCGAGATTGCTGAATTGATTCCCCCCCCCCCATTAATATTCAGCGTGTAAATTTTAGAGTTATGTCTCTGCTGCTATTTAACTAAGACCACAAAACCACAATATTTCATTTTCCAATTAAAATAATAAATCACTTATTAAGTTCTAAAATTATCAATGTTGAGTTTTCTGTCCGATGATTTGCCATTGCCAATTAATTCAAGAAGTATATTTTCTTTTAATTTGGATAGTGAAATGTTTTTATTTTCATAGAAAAATGAAAATCTTCTTCTTATTAGAGAGCACACTTTCGATTTCACATAGTTTATAATAACTGAACGATCCTTTACAAACATAAGGAATCAAATTTTTATGTGTTGTTCACAATTCAAGCATAATTTATGAGCTTTATATTTGTTTTTAAAAAATAGCGTTGAAGTGCTAGCTAAGTAGAGAGGAAAAAATTTAAGTTTGGACTTCTACCTAGCAATTTTTTACATGTCGACGCATTTTTAAAAGTTTTCTTCCTCCCTATATATGGTTACGCCGCACGATAACTATACTTATTGAGCACCGAGCGTTGTTTAAATTAGACCATAACACACTTGACACAAATCTCGCTTTCACATTTTAACTTAATGTAGCCAACGATTTCTTTATCTTTCAAGACGTTGATCACAATTGACATATATTTAAATACTCACATAATGGATATGATCAAATTTATTCGTAAATAATGAACAGAATATCGAATATTAAATATATAACAGTCGACGTAATTTTGCAAAAAATACTTTTTAAAAGTTTTACTCGATTTCGGTTTCCACTGGTAGTGTGATTTCTGATCGCAATTTTCATTTTTTTCATGCACTCACAACTAGATATATATATAAAAATAAGAAGAGCCTTTACAATTTATTAACTGATCATATTAAAAAAATAAATGTAATTAAAATCATTAAAGAATTAATGTTGAGAATAGTGTTGATATTGTTTCCATACAGATGTTTCCCAAGTTTAACTGTACTCTGTGACAAGTTGAATATGTGATTTTTTTAAAAGTTTCTTTAAACCGAGTAAAGTTTCCTAATTTTAGAATTCTTATAACCTTACTAGATCATTAGATCTCATTCTATAGCTCCCCGTGTAACTTTAAAATTTTAAATGTTCCATTCTATTATTACCGATAATAACGTCCATCAGACCTTACCGTTTTTTTGAGTCGCGACATACAAAATAAAATGGGAATATCATTTTAATTTTCGATCGAATTCTAAAACTCTCATGGCACATTTGCCCACTAAGTAGTGTGCCTTGGAGCACACTTTGTCCAAACACGTTACACACTGCCCTACACCCTTGACGCCTTTACAATTTAGTAAAAATTGTAGTAGAAATTTATCCCTTTAGAGTTTAGACGCATGTTATATATATATAATTGATATCATTATTAATTTTAAACTTATAAGTATAATATATTTTCTGGAAATATTAATTAAGCCACCGCATTACTTAGTAGTACAAAAATAGTTTTAGGATTCCAATCAGTTTGATTATGATCAGCGTTGATTTATCACAGTCTAAGATTTTTCATTATAACAACAGCTTTTTTTAAATACGGCAAAATGGTGAGATTAATCTCTCTCTTAAAAATGTTTTAATTATTTTACGTTCAAAAGCTTAGGGCTATAAAAAAAGTATTTAGCTTTTCGTTTAAATTTGGTTTCTCCAAGGCATTTTTCTTAATAGGTTTGAACCATTTGAACCCTGCAAAACAAAATCTTTCTATGTGGGTGCCAGAAATTCCGAGATCCCCTTTCTCCTTTCCTCTTTTACCACTGATGGAAGACCTTTTAAGCAAAAACAGATTTAATGCTGGCTACATAAGGTTTTCTTTTCTTTTGTTTTTTTTTTTTTTTTTTTTTTTTTTTCATTTTTCCGTGGCGCTTTTTATTGAAGAACATAGAAGGGATGTGCACAAATGACATGGAAAATCTAAATTCCGTTTAGAATGCTTCACATTCGGTGAAAGTGTCATGTGAGGGGGAGAGGAAATTCTGTAGCATTGAGAAAGATATCCATCTCGAATGCGAAAAGAAATTTTTAATCTTAACATTTACATTAATGAATAAATCAACTATATGCATATGATTTAAGCTAAATGATTAATATATAAATTGGAAGAAATTATTGTATTTCATTGGAAAATCAAATACTTAAATATTTAGCTCTTTTTGGAAATCAAAAAAGATGTCAGATGTTATGAACTTCAGTAGACGTGCTTCTAAAATCTTCAAATTCCAAAATAAAATTACTTTAAAATCTGAGATTTATTTTTTCGAAAATCAGATTTTCTCATTTCAGCTGCACACAGAGTTATTCACAGCATTTCTATCTAAATTGGTTTTTGTAAGTTTGATGTGCACGAGCAGCACTCGAAACTTGGGAAACACCGAGATCTTATGATCTCTATGGGCTTGACTCTGTTAATCGATCGCGTTCAGAACTTATGAAATGTAGATAAGCTAAAAAGATATCTTCTTTGCGAAATCACTGGTTTGGGTTGAACTAATAAGATAAACTTCCTTACAACGTGAAGCATTGTTAAATATATATTAAAAAAAAAAATAAAAATAAAAACGATATCACAAATTGAGTTGTCATTTTGGAAGTATTTCGGTTCAACAAATTGTGCACTTTTTTTTTTCGTTTATAGACACAGTTCACCTCTTGGAATCAGTACAAGTCCTCTTACGTATAAATTAAATGTTATGTGTTAGGGTGCAAAAGTCTAAGAACTTTAATTATACAATATTTAGTAAGTAACATCTGCATGAGAAGCTTTCAGATTTGTGTAAAGTTAAATTGAAAGCACAAGGATCAAGTTGAATCATATTTATGTTTTTCGTCAAGAATTGGGGCTCAAATACGTGCGTTTTAAAAAACCGTTTACAAGTGAATTTTCTTACGGCAAAAGAGAAGAATTAACACCTGCATAATATGCTTGATAATTTTTTTTTCTTTTTTTGCAGTGAATCACACCCTATTTGTTATTACGTTATTAGAGCAGTAGGTGTTTGAGGGAGAAAAAGATTGCTTATTAGAGAAGATAAGTTGTCTGACCGAATTTACAATTTGTGATTATTAGCACCATTTCTTGACTGTCCGCTTACATGTTTTCCATTTGACTGTCCGGTGAGTGCACCATTTACCCCTTCAGAAAATTTCTTCCCATTTTCATCGTTACAATTAAATGGCGTGAAGACGATTCGGGCCATTTGAAATTGATTTTCAAACCCCAATTTCTTGTACAAACTCTGAGAAGCATCGTTTTCATGTCTTATGAGCACAAAGGGCTTGTAGCCGCGTTTGATAACCAAACGCGACAAATGTTTGGCCAAATAGATACCATAGCTAAAAAGAAAAAAATTGCCATGAGTTTTCATGAAGTTATAAAATGAAGAATATAAGTTTTACCCCTTTCGTCTGAATGCTGGTTTTGTCTGCATAGAGAACATTGCACCGTAGTAGGATTGAACCATCCAGGCAGCGATTTCACCATCTAATGTAAAAATTCCATAGCCTGGCATATTTTCTGCCAACTTCTCAAAAACTTCTATGCTTTCTATTTCGCTTGCTGGATACAAATCGTGAATGCCTTTTACATCTTCTGAGCGCAGCAAACGCATTTCCTATTAAAATTAACGCAGAAATATTTATAAGGCTATTTACAATAAGAGATAAGCGTCCGAATTTACCACTTCATTGGACGGCAATTCACCTAGTTCCATACAGTCTTCGGTATCATCAAATACATCTGGGTTGCATACAAAAACATCGCCTTGGATGCGCTCAACATCGCCAATGGTTTTCAAAAAAACTTCCATATGATCTACTATTTTTACATGCGTATAGTTCAGGTACATTTTTCGAACAGACCAATCAAAAAGCACATTCTCGGTTTGAATCAATTCAACGCCATCCAAATCATCAACAGGGCAAAAAAAGCCGAAACTTTCATAGATAAAATTATTCGGTGTGAGCGTACATCCGGGAAAATGCAGGCACACTTCTTTTTCCGGCCAATTTTTTGAAACATAAAAGTAAAATTGCCAAACTCTATGATTCAAGTAAGTCCTTATGGTCTGGTGAAACTGGATGATATTCAGAAGAAGAAAAATATATTACAAAGGTTTTAAATAATACATTGCATATACATTTGTATGTTCCGACCCAAATTTGCAATGTCCTTGAAGTTATCCCAATGATTTATTCAGAATTTAGATAGCATTTAGGGTCGATAATGAGATAATAACCAACGATGATTAAGTACAAAGTAACACAAAGGTACATATTTAGATATGCGGCTTCCCGCTTTTCAGCTATTTTATATTTGTTTATCCACCAAGAGAGACAATCTCCACCATTCATATAAATTTGCGTTGCATGCATGCGAGAAATTGAAAATACTGTCGCATTTGAGTAAAAAAAAAAAAAAAACGAAAATAACAATTTTTTTTGTACTGCTAAGTGTCAAGGACAAAAGCTCATTCGCTCATTTATAAAAAAGTTTAACCGAAAAAGTGTGTTGGCACTTTTTTGGTTTGTCCTGCTTCATAAATTTGGTTCATGAAAAAATTTTCATTCCAACACAGTTTTATAAGAGCTAATTACTTATATTTATATGGATCCAAGCGGCGCTAAATTAATATCTGAGCTTTGAACAAATACACACGAGAAAAGTATTTACTTGTGGTAAAGTGTTCTGTACAATTTATTGGTACGAATACTTTAGCTTTGCTGAAAAGCATGCTTTCGTGCTGAAAAGAAAATCGATGTAGAATTTAATCCCGTTTTTTTAGCATTTTTATCCGCTTTGAACTGTTCATAATTTACGCCACGCACCAGATGGAAAACGCTCGAAATAGGCAATAGGGAGATCTTTTTCAAAAATAGCCGGAAAAAATTATATAATTTATGAACAGCAACAGAACAGGCTAACCAATAATACTTATATTGGACAGTTTGTTACGCGAAAACTTGTATTTAATTGTACTAAACGTCTCACGAATCACATGTTATTGCAGAAAAATGGGCACAGACTTGCCAGCAAGCTGTATTTAAAATAAAATATACTAAGAAGTAAGATAAGAAGGTATACATTTTTTTTGTACCTTTTTAAATATTGTGAAATTTTGAGGTTTAAGAAAAAAAAAAAATATTATTGAAAAAAAGAGAGCGAGTAGTTAACATAATTGTATTTTCAAATAATTTCTTACCTTCAAAGAGTACGGCAAATGTTTCTCCACAATATTCAAAATGTACGGTAGTTCATCATCATGTGCCAATCGAAAATTCCTGCCCTCAGGAATGATTTCCATGTCTGGAAAGATTTGAAATCGAATTAAAAATTTATTATCATATTTACCCATCCAATTGTTGAACATGAAGAATAAAGATTTCGGCTACCCTATAAAATTCTAACGACACAATTATTAAATCTACTACTAAAAAAAATAACTTAAGAAGCATAAGGAATTATAAATATTAAATATGATTGCAGAAATATTTCATTAAAAATCGTAGTTTTTAATGTAATGACGGTTCAGAAATTCGGAGTCAGCATTGTAACCAAGGCGAATGCTGGATTGCTTTCAATAAACATTACGAAATCTTAACAAAACTGCAATTTGCCAATTATGTTTAGGTCGTTGAGCATGCACTCCTGTTTAGCGCTGAATGATTAACGAATCCTGAAATTTACTCACCACTTTGTGATTGTGTACACATGGAGAAGTGGCTTTGATCCAAATCGATATTTTCGGTGTGTAGGCCTTTGGCTGGAGAACCACCTACGCCTCTCCAAAATGGAATATGGAACTAGGCAAAATCGCCTTCCGAATTTTTTAGTGCTTGACCCCCGCCCTTAATTCGCATGCAAAAGTTCTTGAACTTTGCTTTTTTTTCCTCCAACCGAATCGCAGTTTCGTGTCTACTCTTCAATTATTTATTACGATCATGAATTATTTTCCGGTTATTTGGGGCCTCTCTACACTGAATGCGGCTCAGTACGGTCCACTTTTTTTTATTACTTTCTATCTGCTTTAACTCCCTTATATCTATCTTCAAAATCTTGGAAACAGAAATCTGTCTCTATCACTCGAAATAGACTCACTCAACACTTATCTATTTTTTTATTTTTTGCTTTAAATTTAACTTAGAACCAATGTTGGAAAAAATCAAAATGGCAAACTTTTTCCCCCGTCACAATCCATTAACTATGTATTCAAGGCAAATGCAGACTATTTCGCAATGTTATTTTTCTCTCTTCAGAAAAAATGCGATTGTTCCTCTTCTTCCTGTCTCGCAATTCTTATTATTAATATATTCTCTCCGTGTCTCTCATCCTACGCTGATATGCTCAAAATTTCCCTCAAGTGGGATGGGGTGGGTGTGGTGGTGGCTGATTAACAAAAAAAAATAAATGTTTCACTAGAAATCTCACGAATAAATCACTGGAACTACTTAACAAATGTATGATATTTAATGTTTCTTGATTCACTGCAGAATTTTCATATTTTAGAATTTCAATACTTGAAATCTATAAGGACATCCGCACCGCTGTGGTTTTTCCTACTTGTCGCTCGGATGACCGTCAAAAAACTGAGCTGCCAACGGATATTCGCTCCTCAATACACTCGAATGAAATCACGCTCCATCGTATTTACTTTTTTCATGCAACTGAATCGAGCTTCGGGAGAATGTTTATACAAAACATCGTTTGAAATTTAATATATAAAACCGTAGCCTCGTCAATTTTTGCTCGTATATATTCTCATTTTTCCAAAACAGTCCATGTCTTGGTCCATATTGCTGAGTACTATTGTTGCGGCAGATACATTAATTGAAAATAAATACGCATAAGGAGCAGGACGAACAAACGTATGCTGTTTTGTAAACAATTGGATATTTGTAGAACTCTCATCGTTTTAAAAAAGTTGAGAGCGATATTTTTCCAGCGTTGCCAATTTTGTTACGCCTTTATTTTTATGGATATTATTAAGAAACAAAGATAAGAACATCTTTAGATAACTCTGCTTTAAGGCATGTGTGGATATTTTACAATGCTGTATTTAATATTGTTACAAACGAAAACTTTTAACAAAATAAATAAAAAAAAATCAAATGCATCCCAAATGCAGTATGAAAGGATATGCCGAATATGCGTATGTGCGCGTTTGCGCAGAATATCAGTGAGTTTGAATGTGCAGACTGTACATGAATGATAAATATTGGTGACAAATTTGAATATACAGGGATCTGCATATTCTTTCCATTTTGTTACCAAAAATTTAAGAAAACAAAATCACCGCTTTTGTTTCTTATATTTATTTTAATGCATCATAAGGAACTTCAGCAGGATTACTTTAACATTCATTACATACTTCATTGCTTTACATTGCTACTTCTTCCAAATTTTATTATAACTTTTAATATAACACAAGCGATTCATCGTTTTTTGAATTAATTTATTGTTCGTCTTCACCACGTCTCATAAAATAAAATGAATTTGTTTACGGATTTTGTAATTTGTAATAAAGAATTATATTAAAGATTCAAAGAATCCAAAGAATAAGAAATCCAACGTACCATTTGAAGCACTATTTAAGTGGGATAATTGTTGTTGCTCTTCAGAGAAGAAAAAAAAATTATACACCAATTATCTGTAACGTCTGAAACAAGTTTCAAATTGCATAGCAAATGCATTTTCTGCAAATCACTGTCTCACTATTCTATTCCAGCAACTGCCCAACCTTACTCTCCGACAGATGCCCTTGGCTGGGATATACCTGTTCTGAAACTTTTGTCTACAGGCCTTATAGAAGCTTCAATTACCTTTCCTGAGATTATATGTGCTTACCTCTAAGTGATTTCACACGGACATACGAGATTTAGTTGATGTTTTATGTTTTTTTTTAAGAAGCTTGTACTTTTTTCGTTTTAGATTCAACAAATCTTATAAAAAGACTGCCGACATGAGACGTAGAGAAGGTGGAAAAGCGTTACATTTTTCTAAAAATTCTTAAATCCGAAGAGGATTTTCAATATATTTTCCAAGTTTTGCGTTAGATATAGTTTTTTTTCCACAATACCATTTACCATGACAGCCTATATATTAGAATATTTTTCCTACTTAGGCGAAACTCCCTACCTAGCATTGTTACACAAACACACTACTATACACAAACTCATAGTACATAAAGATTAAAGCCGTACAAAGGCAGTGTGCTTTAAACAATTTGAATTTTAATTATGTTACAAATGTTTATAATAATACTAATTGAAATAAACTTACTAGGTAGGTATGTATGTATATTAGAATCTCTAGAGCGCCTTTATACGCGCAGTTTTTTATGCCGATTTTAAAAAAAAGCAAGCAAATTTTTATTTTCGAAAAAATAAAATAAAATAAAACCAAACTGGTTTAAATTAAAACTTGTTTAAGTTTGAAAAATTTTCGGATTATTTCGAATTATTTTTAGGCATTTTTATTAAAAAAAAATCTCATTTGTAACTGGAATGAAAGCACTGGCCAAGTAAAAGATATTTTTAGGGTCAACAGAGAGATTTGGGGGCAAAAAAAAGCTTAGCAGCTACAGAAAAAAAAACATCAAAGTCGTTCTACTTTCTTTTGGAACATCAGACTTCTAGGTAAATTTTTTATATGATTTATCGGCCCACATGTCCGACCCTTTTAATTTTTTCTTGTAATGCAATTTTTTCAAACTCATCAGGTATCACCAGGTATTGTATCGAACAATCGAAATTGTATCTATTACAACTTTTACGCATTTCTGCTAATTTCGGCAGCAGATCATATCATGGTGTATATTTGAATGGGCCTCCCTCCCAAAACAACTTTCTTCTCTTCTTGTTTAGGACATTTTTGACTTTGGTTTCAATCCGAATTTTATTACCGACTTTTTCTGTAAGCCTGAATGCCTGCGCTGTGCCACAGATACCTAGCATTTCGTTGTTTCGTTTGCAATCTATAACTTGCGTTCGGTAGTATTCATCAAAATATTGGTCTTTGATTCATTCAGGATTGGTTTTTATTCTTTCTTCTTTTATATCCTCTCTTCCTCCGAAAACATGTCCTTTAAAATGCAAACTTCAAATTTTGCAATCCAGAGTATCGAAGCAAAAAAGCTGTCCACTTCGAGTGAGAAACTCAAACAGTAGAAAGGTAGAAAACCCACCGACAGTATAAATCTATAAATCTCTCAGAAAAGGGAAAAAGACCATGAAACCAATGCTGCTTGTCCACCTTTTTTTTTAATAGAATTTAACCAAAATTAAAACTTGCCTGATATTTTTAAAGAGCAGAATTGGGATTCTCAAATATTGTAAAATATCTACCTAGATACAAAGCTATCCTAGAAATTCTAGGACGGACCGTCTATATAGGCAAGGGAGGCAATTGCCTACCAATTTTCAGGAGAGGGGCGCAAAAATGAATCTTATTTTTGCAAAAAATTTCAGTTTATGCGGATGCGAAAAATAATAATTAGATTAGTCAAGCAAAAACTTAACGGTCTTAAGGTTTTTCAAAGTTTGTTCATATGCATAAGTAGATGGGTTTAAGCAGAAAAACCTATATAGAAGCCGAGATAGAAGCGAAAACGACGGCAAAAAAATCGGTTGACGCCAATATTTGAATTTTCGTTTACGCAAACACAGGGGACACAGTATAGTTCTGCCGCCGACGAAAAAAATCTAAAACGGTCATTACGCGAGATTATGAAATTCACAACAAGATTCACAAGTTGCCATATTACAATACACGTAAGAAGTATACTACGTCGGAAGAAAAAGCGCGAGATTAAAGCGATGCAAAATGGATTAAACTCATTTCTGTCGTCTTCAAGTCAGAAATCATCTTCAATGCTACACGAGACTGATGGTGATAGATCCCAAAGCTCATCAATAGATTTTACATCAATTCGAGACCAAGAGGAGAATCAGAATGAAACCAGTAGCGAGGGGAATCAGAATGAAACCAGTAGAAAGGAGAAATCAAGGAACATCAAGTGGACGATTTTTCTTTACAATTCAAGCTTCAGTGGCAAAAGGAGAACGATCATTCTCAAGTTGAAGCTAATAAAAAACTATCTTCGATCGATGATGACCCAACCGCGTTTTAACGCATTAGTAATCATGTCGATTGAATGGAAAATTTTAAATTAAATTTGAAAGCTTTACCTGTTGATAAACTTGTCGATGAATTTCAAACTGTGAAAGCTCGAAAATTAAAATTAAAATTAAATTCCGCAAAGAAAAATAGTATTGGTTTTTTTTTTTTTTGGGGGGGTGCGCAAAAATTGAACTTGCCTACCCAATAAAATTCTCTAGATCCGTCCCTGCATAGAATATCCAATTAAAGATAGCAATAAATAAAACAACCAGCTCATTCTGGACTTGTAAGCATGGTTGGTAAAACTGGGGATTAAAACCTAAGTTGAGTTTCATATTTTTGAGGTATTTTTTGTCGAGTTGCTGTTAAATAGTGGTGCACAATCGCACAATCACATAGAATATGTTCTAATGATTCTTTCAAATTGTCGCAAAACCAGAAATTGGGGCTGCTTACCACTTTCATGTTGAACATTTTTCTAGGATGACAGTGTCCTTTCTGCATTTAAGTCGGGATATGTATGTGTCTAAAAAGCTGAAATAGGTAAAAAAAGGTCATCCTCTTGAGTTTTACCTCTTGTAAAAAGAAAAGTCATGACCAAAAAAAAGAAAAGAAAAATATCTTCAGGTACACCAAAATGATTAACTAACTATACGGAACTCTCGGGTCTTCTACGAAGCGATAGAGATTTTTTTTTAAATCAGGACGGTTTGTAAATTTTACAAGGAAAATTGAGGTACTCAAGCAATTTTTCTGAAAAGGCTGAAAAGCCGAAAATTTTTTTAAAAACTGAAAATCCGAGAAAAGCTGCAAAGCTAAATAGCCGAGGAGTTCCAACCCTAATTATGTCCAGACCATGTCAAAGGCTATTTCTGGCCGTACGCTCAATCCCAATGATACATGAAAACTTGAAACCTGAAATTCAGTTAAACATCACACAGAAAAATCAAAGAGAAATGCAAGGAGCAAAATAGCTTTATGATAAGGTGATAAGGAGTCTAAAAATTATCCTGATCTCAAAATTGATAAGACATTCATTTTAAGCGCTCATCCACAAAAAGGCCACAAGGACAATCACGGAATAGCTGAAAAATTGAGCATAACTATCAATAGAACTTGGTGATGGCGCATATTTTAGGAATCAAGAGATGACTAAGCCATACCAGCTCAATAAAGACGCACAGAAGTGAAGAAGGCAATGACAAAAACAAACATTTAATTTTGAATCTTCGCAGATTCAAGTTTAGTTGCAACCGGGAGCGAAATGACGTACAGGAACAGGAATGTGTTGAAAGGTCCAGTGCGAGTGGATATGGAAGCACTTTTGAGGACACACATGCGAGCTCCGCTTGCCAAAAGAAATCCGTCAAGAAACTCCTATTTAATTAACAAAGAGTCTTCAAGATTGCGACTTCGGAACTCGAAAAAAAAAATAATAAGATATATGTGCACTTTATTAATGGACAAGGAAAATCAAAAACAACAAACTCATACTGGTGAGGTATTTTGGGGCTCCTAAAATTTCAAAAAAAAAAAAAAAAAAACTTAAAAACTAACAGAATATCTACATAGTGCCAATTGTTTTTTTTATAAATATGTTTATTAAGGCCGGAGGCAATCTTTGTCATTAATGGCCGAACCACTTTCTTCGGTAGGAAAAGCAGAAAAATCTGCAACTAAAACCTACCATCTTTTCAACAATATTTCAAGTTTTACACTGCTCATAAATTATACATTTCATTTTCTGTATTTTCTACATATCTGCTTAGTACTCAAACTTTTTGATGTTACTCTAACCTAATTGTCGTCTCCACGTGTGCCAATTGTTCCTTACGGGGGCCCCCTATTTTGCTCGGGCCCCGGCCATATGGCCCTAATGACCCCTCTCTGCTAGCCCCTGCTGGTAAGTAATAAATTATTTTCAAAACAATTAATTCTCTGAAGTCGCTTGATACTTTTGAGACTGCTTCAGAGATTACGAAAAAAGTTGAATTCGCAGATCCATTGAGATCATTAGAATTTTTGAGCACAATTCCATTATTTTATTGATTATACGCGCGTGATCGGAATTTTTTTGGCGAAAAAAAGTATCTGATGTTTTATTTTCGTCATTTACCTTTAACTAGGTAGTTTTAAATATACCAGTTATTGAACGATCAATGTCCTTTTGCAGTAGAATGTTATCTTTGTCCACCCGGATAATTTTGCACCGTCAGAGATGAAATAATAAGAATTTTCAATTTCTAAATGCATATTGTCTAAGTAGGAAGGATGATATTATTCATTTACTGTGTGTCCGCTCCGTTTCTATGACCAGCAGTCTCACTATTGTTTTTTTTTTTTAAATATAAAAACCTGAAATACCTGAAATTGGAAGAAACCTGAAATAAATTTGGAAAAAACGATAAACTGATTTCGAAATATTTGCTCCTGCTGAATTGACCGAATGGACATTTCTTAAATAATATTTGAGTAAAAAAAAAAAAAACAAAACGTCTATTCCTTTAATAGAACCGTAAATTCAGTCGTCTTTTATTTTGTGGCAGCTATAAATCGTAGGTAATTTAAAACAAAAAATAATATTAAATTATAAATTGAGAAAAATTAGAAGGTATGACGCTCGTATGCACTCGCACATACTTATTGGATTTATGAAATATTTTTCCCCCTATTTTTGTCTATATATCTATCATATTTGATTATGAAAAAATAAAAAGTGTCACTATTTAATTACATATTTCGATTGTGTTGTGGATGTGGGGATGTGGATGATTTTTTCTAAATTGTTCCAGAATTGGCAAAAGTTGTTTCTCTCTGATTTGGAAAGAGAGGAATTCTCAGTTTCTCTTTATAGAGAAATGAGAAAACATTGGAGTCGAGGGGTAATCATGACCTGCAATCCGTTCGCCCGATTCTTGAGATACCTGGAAAGTCGATCTGCGATCTCAGCAAGTTTCGATTTTTTTCATATAGATCTACTCTACTCTTCTAATCTATGTAGAATACCATATCATCCATGGGAGATACAAATTTTATGTATTTTATACATCATTTCTTTCTAGATTTGATTACCCGGTCTATGATTTACCCCTCGCTTGTAGTTGACCTACTTAAGAATATTGAAGAAAACCATAACAACAGAAATTAAAAGAAAATACAGTAAAAATATAGCATAAAATAAATCATTATTGACCAAAATGCGACGAGCATCCTATGCGCAAGTGAAAAGCAAGGAAAATAAAGAAGTTGCCGACCGAAAAGAAGAATTTGAAGTAAGATCATCATTTTCGGAATTCAGTTTGCAGAATAAACCTTGGCGAACTCTGCTTCTGGTATTCTTCTTATTTTTCGGTGGATTAGTGAGTCCTTTAATTAATTGGCATTAATTTTTTCGTATATTTGGATTTTTTTTTTAGACAACATTAGTCACATCAAGCCTTATTCTCATTGGCCATTTGGATAATGACATTTATGCTGATCGAATATATCCGCTTTTGATTTTGGGACTTTTAATGTTTATTCCAGGTTCATATTACATGCGAATAGCATTTAACGCATTTATGGGCAAGCCAGGATACAACTACGGACAAATTCCATCTTGTTATTAAATTTTTGCAAGATTTTTGTTTGAATACAGCTATATTCTGCTATATCTTCTCTTCTATTTATAATACTTAAAATTTTCTTCTACCTATGCTTTAAAAGTTTCCTCGTGATTAAAAAATGGCTTGAATCATGCAATATGCTTGAAATATTATTATACATATGCATTATTAGATACATATGCTTGCTACTTTGACGATATGTTGCAAATACTGTGAGTATAGTATTTTATCCATATCCAGCATAGCGGTCATTAAATACATGTAAATCTATATAGATCTATGTAGATTATGCTTGAAGAATTGTGCGAAGAAAAAAAAGTCAGATTTTGAGAAGTCACTTGATTTTAAAGGTGATAAATTGAATAATTTGTTTGCTTTCATTAAATATGAATGAATTCATTCATTGAAGGAAGATAATCTCACAGTAGCTCAGTAGCTTGTGAGATTTCGTAAAAAATGGACTACCAAGATCTGAATTCAACGCTTTTAGACGAACCAAAAGCGAAGCCGTTGGTTGATTATTTCACTAAAACGAACTTGTGAGTTTAATTGTTTACATTAGTGTGGCGATAATTTTAATTATCACATTTGCAGAATGATTCTGGGTTATGCTATTATGACTCTCTTCCTTACGATTTCCATTGGCTTTAATATCCATTCGATGACTGCAAATTGTCCAGCAGCAGCCAAGCTTATATTTGATGAGCAACGCCTTCCAATACATTCGAAAAGTACCCCAGCGTCGTACAACGGCACAGCCATAATTGAGTGTAAGCGAGAATTCTATTTGTTTCATCAAGATCAAAATCACGTGTGCGAAGTGGCCGATGTCTTGATAAAAAATGATACGGATGTAATCATTAGAGGAAACGACATAACAACTGTTTTACATATCTTTAATTTCGAAGTGTACAAAATACCAAAGGACATTTTCAGCCAATTCAAAAACTTAAGAAATTTAATTGTGAACGGTAATCACTTAGAAATAATCGAAGAAACTACATTTGATGGAGCAAAATACCTAGAGGTTTTGCGACTCTCTAATAACAATCTGAAAGAGCTTAAAAGCCTGATTTTCAGATTTGCTTTAAATCTTAAGACTCTTGACCTCGGACGAAATAAGATTGCAAATATTGAATCGAAAGCTTTTACTGGGCTTGAGAACTTAGAACGATTATATTTGTCAGACAACAATTTGAGACGTTTGCCATCAGATATATTTTATCCGTTGAAAAAGCTTATTTTTCTGAGCTTGGAAAATAACAGAATTGATTTCATTGATGACGATGCTTTTATGAAGAATAGGATGCTGAAATCATTGGGTTTATCAAATAACACTTTTAAGGGTCTTCAAAACGAAATTTTTCACTATTTTGACAATTTGACAGATCTTTCAATATCGGAATTGCGCATAACTGAATTAAATTTGAATGGAACGTCCATTAGTACATTGGTATTAAGAAATACGGATTTGAACAACATAACGCTTTCTAATTTTCCGAAAATTTTGGTTTCTTTTGGAAGTCCGATCGAGTTCTTGCAATTTATCATTAATGAAACAACAGGTGATTTCAATCGTCTTCCGAACTGGGGTGGTATGTTTTACAACAAAAGCATCAGATTTCTGTTCAGAATTCGGAAAGAGATGGCAACACAAGGTACTTAATCCTTCGATGATATAAATAAGTAACCAGTGAATAATATATTTTTTTTGCCTTATTTCTCTTTTCAAAGCAAATTTGGATAAATATGATAATGCTGTTAGAAAGCACATATTTCTACCTGAACTAGATTACACGATGCAGGATGGTAGTCAATATGCAGCGGTGGAATACATTGCAAGGATTCCTACACGATAAGCCTTCAACAAGGGAACTTTTCTAAAAATTCTGTAGCGGTTGTGGGTCGCACATGCGTGAAATGTTATGTTTTTTATGGGTAGTGTTCATAAGTATATTTTAAGTAACCATGTTTTTCGCTGAGCATTTCTTTATTACGTCTCAATTGAAAAGGGGAGGAGTAAGAATTTTGTGACAGCTTGTGACACATATAGTATTATAGTATGTTTATGTATGAAGCTTTGCAACTTTGCAACATAATATATTATTGTATACAGTTGAAAGTTTCTCTTTTCTACAGCATTAAAATACAAATTTGGAAAATAATAAATTTGTAAATTTAACACTTAGTTATTATCATTACATTACATTAGTTACCTTATAATCATCATTACATTTTTTTTCCTTTCTTCTTTTTCCTTTCCACGAAACAACGGAAATGAGTTGATTTGAAGTTTCCAAGGAGTCGCTTTACGTATGTACTTGTCGAGCTTGAGCCGCGATCCGCGATATTCGATTCTGGCAGTAAATGTGTTGCTTGATGTTCATCCATTTCAATTCGAAACTGAAGAAATCTTCATTTCTCTTCTTGTTGAGTGGATCGATAGCGTTCCACTATAGAGTCTGCTCTATCTGACTCGATAATCTCATCAATGCGTTTTTCGTATATTTGTTCATTGTATGTAGATTGTACCCCCGGAAACACGGATCAGAGTTGGAACGGCCTTATCTATATGTTTGATTCAACAACATATATTATGTATTATACAAAATATTTTTATTTATTTATTTAGCCTATAACAATCCAGTATCGGATAAAAGGCAACTCGACAGAAAACGCTGGTAACTGTAAAAACCAAAATTTAAACGCCGCAGTGTGCAGGAAAAAAAGTATTGAATGTAATAGTGCGAATTTCCTTTTTCTTCAGTTCACAAATGTCTCCCTTGCTCGTGAATTATTTTAGGGGCCATCTTCCTCCGTTTGGTTCAGGATTCTTAAATATTCAATTTCTCTTCTTAATTATTCGAAAAAAAAAAAACCTGCTAATTTTGATCAATTTTGACGTGCCCTGTGAGCTTTTGAATACAAAATATGTAACATTTTAAGCGTCATGTTGAATTGTAGAACTTTTTCAAAATGTAATATGCATGTCTAATTTGTATAAATTTTATTTTTATCTTTCTGTTCAAAAAAAAAAGCGAAAAACTCGTTTACTAGAAACAAAAGCAAAGCCACGAGTCATAAAAGAATGTACTGCGCAGATATTCACCAACACAAGGTATCAGAAAACATGAAAAACGATACCACTAAAGCAAGAAGCTGAGTAAAAAACGAAAGACCCGCGACCATGCATTTTAACGGTTTTTGTTTAAATTTTTAAGTTTTAATGTGTGGACGCACTCCATTTTGTTTACAATTGAAAACATTTTTGGACAAATTATGTGTGGTTTTCTTCTTCATTGAAAAAATATTATTTAATTTTATTGAAATAGTACTGCTTAGTTGAAAGAACAAAATATAATAAATTAAGTTCTAAATTACGAGAAAAGATGAGAGCACTTGCACTTATAGTTGATTTCGGAATCTTTTTAGTCCTCCTTTTTTGCGATTGTAACGCTAGTGATATATCTGACTCAGCATTTGCAAAAAATTTAAACGATGCAATCCCAGCTGCGTATGGAGACTTCAATAGCGATGAACTGACGGATGTGTTTGTGCTGCGTGACAATTTTAGGACTATTGAAATTCTTTTGGCTTCTGAGGTTGAGCCACTTTTAAGAGGAGGCAATCTTCGCTGTCATTTCCCAAACATGAAGATCACTAGTGTTGTGCCTGGCGATTTCGATGGTGATGCATTCATGGATGTGATGTTCACAGTGAAGATGAGGGAGGATGATGAGAGCAATCAGGAGATAGGAATTTTTATCAACTGGGGGGGTTCGGACTACATAAATTGCACGAAGAACGATTCAGATCCCATCATTAGAATGATTGGAGAACCATTGGCGCTTGATTTTAACGATGACATGATAATTGATCTCTTTGGGATGGACGAGAAAAATCCACGAGTCATTTGGGCTTTCAAAGAGGATCGAACTGCACCAGCCTACATAACGCTGCGTCGTTCAGAACCACCAACTGAAATTCCAAAGCTCAGAATACCTCATTCGCATGCAGTGGTTGACCTAAACAATGATTTTCTGCCCGATTTATATGTGACAACCGAGCGAGACATTGAAATCTGGTATGCTTGGCCAAATAATAAAAATCGATACGAGTTCAATCGAACTATACAATTCAAACCGGATGGCAGCAGCAATTTATATGGACAGTCATTATTCCTAGATTTAGAGCTAGATGGAAATCTTAATCAGCTGATGCCAGTTTGTCAGGACACTGAATGTAGGAACTGTACAATTTGGGTCCATTCTCTAGAACACCAACACGACCTGAACATTAACTTTTTTCAAGATGATAATAAAACGCAATGGGGATTTATGCCGCCACATGTCAAAGAAGCGTCATATTTGCTGTTTTCTAAAGATCATCACGAATTCTTCAGACGATCCATAACATTGCGTGGCGGCGATTTCAACAATGATGGATATCCTGATTTGCTGGTGACATTGCAGAAGACTGATGGCTCTGGTGGTATCCAAACATTCTTAATGGAAAATATCAAGAACCCTAATGCGCGCGAAACAGATCGCTTTAAAAGGACATTTGTCGTTAGATGGAATGCTTTAGCGCCCTTTGGAGACTCTGTCATGGGCTCATTTTATGATTTCTATCAAGATGGTATACTTGACGTAATATTATTGCAGCGGAATGGAGAACAGTTTAAGCCTCTAGCATTTCGTAACACTTTGGATTATGATGCGAATTTCGTTAAAGTAATCGTTATGACGGGATTAACAAATAAACACCCTCGGGCAAAAGGGGCTCCATTTGGATCCAAGCGCAGAAATGATGGTTAGTTGGTTATCACCTTATTAAATATGTTAATCCTAAATGAATCGTTAATTTTCAGGAACAAATTTACCGGGGCCCAGAATCGAATATCATACAACAACTCAAGATGGTTTACCTCAGCATGGAGGATCAACTCAGCTCCCGCAATCCGCTTATTTCTCACTTCATCTACCCTATACAATTTTTGGCCTGGGCAGAACTCCTAATTTTGTAGACGAGGTGCAAACTGGCCTCGCTGGACATCACCGAACGTGGCTACAAGTCATTCCAAACTCTCAAATATTTGTAATTCCAGCTCCGCCAAACGATCCGAATAGCTGGAAGGCACAGCTTTTTGTCACACCCAGCAAAATTATTATTAAGAGTGTCTTCGCACTGTTGGGAATATGTCTTTTGATTCTTATTATAATTTTGGGCTTGCATATCAAGGAGCGCCGCGAGGACAAACTCGAAAAGCTTCAAGAAGCGCAGCGCTTCCATTTTGATGCAATGTAATTTCGAAATGACATGATATAAATTAGTAACATTTCAGTAACACATAATAACAACAAAAGTCTTTCTTTTGAGTGATATATTTTCATAGGTAGGATACGTTTTTTTATGATTCTCTACCACAAGGTTCTGTTGAAATGTCGTCTTTCCCGCAAATAAAAGGCCGCGGTCTTAAAACCGAAACCTCTGCCGAAACCTTTCGGATTTTTGAAATTTGTGTCCGCAGATTCGATATACAAGACCTTTGTAAGTCTTATCCCCGAAAATAAGACATACATTGGCATTATTCCTTTTAATGACGGTGGTGGAAGACAAGTAAGTTAATCCTGAAAGAAAAAAAAACGTCTACATAGAATTTAAATATGCTTAATTTTTAGTATGGTGTCGAAGTCTGTAACCACTCGAAAATGCTTTTGTCTGTCTATTTTCTTAAATTTTAATCGTAATTGACGTCATTTATTCATATCCTTAACTGTTTACATCTAAAAATAATTACTCATTCCTTAAAAATAATTCCATACTCGTAATGGAATTAGCAGCTGAAATGGATGCACCGCTCCAGGATTATTTGGGAAAGTGTCGGTGCTGCTTTCGAATGCTGATAGATGAAAGTAAATCACTAGGCATAACAGAAAATATAAAAAAAAGTTTTTTCGAACTGACCCAGCTTGAACTGATCCAGTCAGAACTTTTGTCCAGTAAGATATGTTGGCTATGCAATAATGATATAGAGGTATTCTCGACATTTCGGAAAGATTTGATCCAAAAGCAAGAGAGATTATATCAAGCGATAGATGCATCTAAACACCGCAAGCTGTGTTTAACAGCAATTACTGAAAACCAGATGACACCGATTAAAACTGAATCAGACGTGTTCATCAATTGTGAAGGAAGTGTAGATAGCATACCGCCACAAATTGTTATTAAATCAGAAAACGAGCACGACTTTGACATTGAATCCTTGAGTCCCTTTAACATGTCGCTCAAGACAAAAATTTCGCCCAAAAATAAATTGTAAGACCGATTCAGATAATTCATTTAAACTTAGTTTTCATATTTGAAAAAATGAATTTTTAAATCACTTTTGAATTGTCTTCATTAAATATCATATTCAATTTTTAAATAATCCATTTTTCAGGATATGTATAGAGAGAAGACAGCAAATTCAGAACAATCCAATCGAGAAAAATAACGAGAAGAAGAAAGTAATATGCCCAACATGTGGTTCCTTAGTACGAGAGCTTAGTAGACACATCCAAAAAGTTCATCTAAATATCCGAAATCACTGGTGCGATATATGTGAACACGGAACCTACTTTAAATGTGATATGGAAGTTCATATGAGAACCCACCTTAAGAAAACTAGTACGATAACCAGCACAACATACTTTTGTGAATGCTGTGGGAAAAATTTCCCTAAGAGGCATCTTCTAAATCGCCACATTAAGTTGAAACATACTGAGAAACAACGTAAACATACATGTCATACCTGTAGCAAATGTAAGCATGACACTACAATCAGTTTTATCACTGTCGTATATATCGCTCCACTTTAGCTTTCTTCACAGTTTCCGCTCTCAAAAAGCACGTGGAATCACATAGTGAATATCATATATAATATGCATGTATATTGTGGGAAATTATTCAGTTGTATGAATAATCTAAGAACGCACCTGTATTATCACTCTGAACCAAAATTCGAGTGTCGGTATAATGACTGCGGAAAAAAATTTTTCATGAAAAAACTACTGGTTGCACATCTTAACGTCCATCAAGGAAAAAAAGATTTTGGATGTCCCCACTGCGATAAATCTTACTTCTTTCAATCGCATCTCAAGCGGCACATATTATCTATGCATATGGCAAGATGAAAGAATTTATAAAATTTCGGAAAATTGACGATTAATGTTATTTTCTTTTAGCGATTAAAAATAGCATGTGAAGTTGGTGGCTGCTCTTCAAATTTTGCACGCAAGGAAACCTATCGCAATCACGTAATTTCCCATCACCAAAATATTGGTCCTGAAGCTTCAAAGCTATTACTCGAGAAAATTAAAAACATGACAGTTGATGATTATAAACAATGGGCTAAAACTTAAAGCGCATAATGTCTAGGTAATGAAAATGTCTGTTTTAGAGAATCCGAAAATATTTATATTTAAATAAATACGCTTTTATCTAAAAACGAAATATTCATATGACTGACTGTATTTATTTCGTAAATAATTCGAATGTTTTTAATTATTTACTCTAGCTATCAAAAAGTTAAATCACAACTGTGCTGGAATGGAGAATTACTATTAATTGTAACCAAGATTGCAGTTCCATTAAAACTCAGACAGGTGAAACAGCAAACGGTTCATCTAGCACACATCGGAATGAATAAAATAAAAGAAGCAATGCAGTTAAAAGTTTGGTGGCACAGAATGAAGCTAATGAATACGAATGTTCGCTGGTCTCAAAATTACAAGCTCCAGAACCAATCACTAGGTAGAACACCATTACCGCGTTACTATTTGTTACTATTATTTACTATTTTATTGTTTGGAAATCGTTTACCAAAATGTCAATGCGCTTTTCTAATTCCAATTTTTTGCCCCAATAGTGGTAGTTCAATTTTTTATCGACCGCTTCATGTTCAATATTGTTGACTTTAGTCATTAAAGCCTCCCGTTCGTCATTTTATTTCTGACTGTATTCAGATCCTTTTTGACTGCATACGGATCTGTCTCAAACATATGATTCTCGTAAGATTGGTAAGCGGCAAAACCTGCCAACTCAGCACTTACACGCGTTGCTAAACTGCCAACGAATCACCAACAAACCTCTATGACAAATCTTCTTTTCCTGTTGCTGTCCCAGCAATAATCGTCGCAATTATCAACGATCTCAAAGATCTACTGTACTATCCTACCGTCCCCTAGAGCGTCAATCTTCCTAATTCGACAAATAATTTCATAATAAGTTAGCATCAGCTGCATATTTTGTACGCGAAACGAGCGTAAGCTTATTTTTATCTATTTTCTGAACCTTCCTCCATAATTTGTCTAAACTTTCTGTGGCGCTTTGTAGCTTATTAAAAAGGTCTTTAATGGTTGACATGTTGCTATAACTTTATTTAAACTGAACTGATTTAAATGTCTTAACAATTAATTATTATTATAATAGCCTTGGTTAATTTAAACTGATCGAGATAATAGTATGAACAGATTTGATGTTTAAAATTTTGCTGTGCTTATATGAAATAATAATTTGCATGCACTAATACTTTAAGCCAATTATGTTCGACATAGTCATAAAATACATTGATTTTCTAAATTCAGGTAAATAAAAAGAAGGTGGTTTTTTTATTTTCTTATCCACCTTATTGGTATCATCCCATAAAAGACGTTTTATCAAGAAAAATTCGTTATTAATTTTCATTTTCAAATGCGGAAATTAAGAATTCGAGAACAATCATAAAATTCATTTTTAATTTTGTACACAGCTAAGGAGGATACTAAGTACCCGACATTTTGGCGTCAGTTGATAAAAGATTGTTATTTGGTAATATGGTTGAAATTAAACATGGACATTTTTCATTTATTTTCTTAAATCTGTTTTACACAAAATTTTCCATTAATAAAAATAACATTCAATATCCTTGATGAAAAAACCAAACAATGGAAATAGATTTAAGACATTCATAAAATATGCCGAATTATGACATAATAATTTTGGTCAAAAAACTAATATACTAATGTCCTTCCTTCTAATGGATTTTCTCTTTTTAAGGTACTTATCTAAACAATTCCAATATAACAGGCTAATAAATTTTTTTTAATAATTGAATCCTTGAATTGTCGAATCCCCTGAAAAAATAATAAAGACGATTTTAATAACATTATGTCAGACGCTTATACGACGCCCCTTCCAGGATAATGGCATTAAAATTAATTCATCCCACAAAAGATGTTTCCATCTGAACTAGGATAATGGCAATAAAATGCTCACAAAATATGTATTCATCAAGAAAATTCGTTATTAATTTTAATTGTCCAATATTTAGTCCAATAGTCCAATTAAAATCGAAAACCTTGATTCAACCGAAATTGTATCTAATTAACATGTTCAATTTGTCCTTGTTTCCTTACGATTTCTTTCTTTTATTTGCTAAATTTTGCCAAATAAATGAATTAATAAATTAATAACTATGTTCGGGGCTGGTGCTATATGAGTTATGAGCGCAATTTTGATCGTGTTTTTGAATTAAAATGCGATTGCAATTTAAAGTTGACAGTATCAGAATAATTAATGTATTGATCGGATATTTTAGTTTATATACAATTTTGCTTAAGTAGTATTCTAGATGTATAATAAACGCATTTCAAACTTTTAAGCTTGTAATTACGATTTCTTTTTTTGTATGAAGATAATAAACAAGCAAATATCGTATCGCAAAATAAATTTTCAGATCACAAATTTATATGCTTTTTATCCATTTATTGATTTCAAATGTTTTATTAATAAAAAGATTGTCATGATCTGCAGTTATTGAAATATTCATTTTTGGTGACATTGTTATATTGTTAGTAAGCTCTTAATCTCTTAACAAAAATCTCACAATTTGCTGGATGCATTTGGAATTTGTCGTGTGTTCTTCGATGGATTTCAAAATGATTTAGATTGATAAAGTCATTAATGATTAATTTTAAGAATTTTTATCGTGACCTCATTAATGATTGTTTTTCTTATATTGACCCTTTTTTTATACCACCCTTTTTTAATTTACCTGCATTTGAAATTAACAAGGAATTTTATGACGATGGCTACATAGTTGGTTTAAAGTATTAGTATATTCGTGTCCAAAAGATTAAGTATATAACCACAGCAAAATTTTGAACATTATGATTTAATGAACTGATTGTTCATTCTGTTATCTCGATCAGTGTTTATCTGTTTTAAGAATATTTCTTTATTATAGAACATTTCATAAGTAACAAGTTATAAGCATAACTCAACATAGTGAATTAGTGAAAGTTATAAAAGTTATTAAGAAATTGAAACACGAAAGTGAAACAATTCCGTATTATTCTGTATTGCTTGTAATGGGTTTCTGCTCCATAATTTATTTGAGGCAACATGGAGAAAGTGCTTTGCATGTTGGGATTCGGTGGTGCATGTTATGATTGATAAAGAAAAGCTGGAACGTAATAAACACAATGATCAGAGATATGATGAATAATTTAATGAATTTGGCGCAACAAAACCAAATATAAATATTCAACCAATTGCTCCTTTATTCACTGATGATTTGCCAATGAAAGCATTAAATACATAATTAAGGTTTATTTCTTTTATATAATTAAGATTTTCTTTTTATTCTAATATATATAAATTTTATTTTCAATCAGTTTGTATCAATAGAATAATATTTTTTATATTACATATATTTTTAAAATATTTTAAAGAGAAAAAATAATAAAAAATTGTAAAACTTCTATCAGAATTCGAGTGAGTTATTTTATTTGATTTTATTTATTGTTCAATTTCAAAAAAAGAAACAATTTTAAAATTTAGCAAAATAAATAAACAAATGACAAATTAAACATGTTAATTAGATACAATTTCGGTTGAATAAATTAAAATAGTTTGATGGACTAAAATTAATAAAGAATTTTTTTGATGAATTCATCTTTTGTGGGATGAATGAATTTTATTGCCACTATCCTGGTTCGGATGGAATTCATCTTTTGTGTGGTGAGTTATTTTATTGCCATTATCCTGGAAGAAGCGTCAGATAAGCGTCTGACATAATGTTGTTAAAATCGTCTGTATTATTTTTCCAAGGGATCCAATCATTAAAAAAAATTTATGAAGGAAAAGAGTAGTAAAAATAGATATCCTCAGTTTTGTTGAAAATTAATTTTTGAGATGAATGAATTTTATTACTTTATATTATATTACACGTCAGCTGTTCAACTGTTCTCAGCATATTCAAATTTTCAAATTGTTTAGATAAGTACCTTAAAAAGGGAAAATATTAGTTTATTAGTGTGACCTCCTCAGTTTTTTGGCCAAAATTATTATGTCATAATTCGGCATAATTTATGATTGTCTTAAATCTATTTCCATTGTTTAGTTTTCTCCAAGAAATGATATTGAATGTTATTTTTATTAATGGAAAATTTTGTGTGAAACCGATTTAAGAAAATAAATGAAAAATGTAAAATATTTAAATTCAGCCATATTGCTATTTTTTTAGCTCCAAAAAACGAAACAAAAGTAAACTTACAAGTGCTTCACATACAAAGTATGTGACTGACGCCAACTTATTATGGGACAATATACAACAGCTTAGTGAAGTTATATTAGCCAAAGGTATTGAGCCAAAATTACCATATAAAGAAATGATTGACAGGGCAACACAAAGCTATAATGCAATTAAAAATTATTTTCGCGGTACTCCACAATTTGAACAAATAAATGTTTCACCACGGGTTGTATCAGGACCAGTTTCAACAACGATTACAAGTCCAGTTTCAACAGCTGTATCAGGGCCAAGCACAACAGAAATAAATATTTCGACTGAACAAACAATTGCTACAACTGTAACAGAAACAAGGGCAATAGCAGGAACAATTGGCCAACCAAAAATAAATAACCCAGAATGGAAGCAGTGGGTTCTGGTCAATCGAGAGGTTCTTTCAAGTGTACCTTTTTCGGAATTTTGTTCAGCCTTGTGATGATGTAAATCTGCGTCCTTTGCAAGCCGATTATAAAGCAAGATTCATGGCAGCAAGCATAATAAATTTGGCTAAATCATCCAAGCAACAACGCAAACACTATCGTGATCAGCAAAGGGCAATTCAACATGAGCTTACTGGAGTGGCTCGTATGGGTAAGGTATATTTATTAACAATTAAGACTTATCATTTAAATATTTGAATTCAACAGATTTGCAAAGGGGCAGTCAGGTTGAAATGGAAGAGGCTGTTCAGCAGCCAATTGTGCAAACGTTGCCCGAAATGGAAGATGATCAATTATATCCAAGGCTAAACCAAAATTCGCCAACTTTCAGGACTATCAGCCCACAGCAGCCAATTGTTCAACAGCAGACTTTCAGGTTGAAAGATAAATTCAGACTGACAAATGAGTTTGGCGTAACTGCATGGATATATCAAGTGTTATGTGAATCGACTCTCGGTCAAGAAGCTGGTCAACAGTTTCAATAGTCAGCCCAACAGTATTTTCAAGCGGCTGTTGAAAGAGATCAAGTAGTAGCAACAACAGAAGTGGCAATTCAGATTGAAGAAATGGGTGAAGGCACAGTAACCACAGATGAGCCTGAAACCATTGAAACTATTGAAACTGTAGCAAGAAGGAGTATTTTCGATGATGAATCTGATAATGAGATGGTTCCATACCCGGTTCAATCTCAATCTGGTGTCAGTCAATTGCGTCGAAAGGTTTATCCAATTGTAGGAGAAACAGAATTTGTTGGAATGTCCGAAATACCTGGAACGAGTACTGGTGGACCAACATATGTTGCTATAAAACCAAGAAAATCCCCCACAAACAACAGCCGGAACAACTGCCGGAAGTGGAAGAGTCGAATGATCAACATGAAGTTGATCAACAGCTGGGAGAAAATGTAGATGCTCCCCGCTGGTGGATACTGCGTTGTAAGGTATGTTTAATTTGTCATTTCGTTGTTAGTTTGTCCATTGAACTATTTATTTATTTTTTTAGACGACAAAAATGATCGGTTTTTGTTCAGTCAACTGAATGAACAGCGTGTTGTTGGTGGCTATGCAACAGTTGGGGTAGCACTTCTTTATAATAATTTGGGTGAAAGTCATTGCTACCCCATTTTGGCATGCAATCATACACCTGTAAATTCCGGCTGTGCTGACCGGGACACTATGACCTTAATTGCGCAAACATTTATGCGAATTGTATTCCAGCGGTAACATCAACATTATTCTCATTAGGGATTTGAATGTTAATAATTCGACCAATATTACTATTCAAATAGCTAATGAGAATATAGAAATTAATTGTAAATATTGTTTATTGCATGCTGGTTTACGTAAAATGCATCAAGCCTTGCGTGAGGACAGTCAAAGGTTTTTCTTCAACAATATACCGTTTGACTATTCTCATGTATTAAGGGACATAGATGTAGATAATTTAGGGCTATTAAGAGAGCGTTCATACGAATGCATTCGAGATCGCATTTTGGAGATGTTTAGATCGTTAATTCTGTGAAAGGGTGAAAAACTGGTCATATTCTGTTCGAGGAGAGGCTGATTTGGTTGGCCGAATTTTGCCTGATCTCCAAAATGTAGAACAAATGACTACGTATAACGAGCTTTTACTTACTTTTTGTTATTTAAGAAATCATCGTGTTAATTTTACAAGACATATGCTTTGGACTGATGTAAAATTAAATTTTCATTATTGTATTGTTTTATTCTTTCAGAAGTTACACACAGATTTGGAAAAAATCATGATTGATAGAATTAAAGTTGAAATACAAAAGTTTGAATTTATCACGCTCGAGTCAGGAGAAGTTTAGTGGAAGTTTTTATATGCTGAAGGAAGGAAGCAGAATCTGCAGGATCAAACATTTAGGAAAAACGAAGCAGGGCTCTATGTTTGTCCTTTAAATTGTGTTGAGCGGGACCATCCAACAATATCAAATCCTTCGATAGTCTTTTCAAATTGACTATTCACATGTGTTTTTTGGAATGTCAGCGCTTTACGTCCAAAAATTTGAGTTGTCCATTCGAAGGTTGTTCCGTGACATTTCGACGCAGTACTACCATCCGTAATCATTTACGTAACACACATAAAATGAACGAATTTTAAAATAAGGCAAAATTGTATCTATGATGAAGGGGCGAAGACATTTTATTGTCAATTTGTTGGTTTTGTGCCAGCAAAAAAGATATGTGTATTAAATTTGTGTCATAAGCCTTACTGTCTTCAAATGCTAACAAACCAAAAAAGTCATAAGACAGTAACGGCTTGTGTAACACTTGTGGGTATATTCATGTGTCAAGGATGGATGCACGAAATTATGGTAGTAAATTAAAATCAAAAGGGAAATATAATTCCGTACGAATGTCAATATTTACTAGGTAGTGCTCGAAATATGAATTTTTAATTTTGACTTCTGAAGCACAGCAAAAAAATATATTAAATTTAAAAAAATTTCGCCATTGGTTTTGTCGTTTTATTTTTATTTTTCCACGAGCAAAATTCCACGAAATTCACAAATTCAACACAAGCCATCAAATTAATAATTTTCTAATTCCGGCATTCCTTGCAATCTTCCTATTTATAGTCTATAATCAGTATTGATCATGAAATTTATTTATAGCCCATTTTTCATCTCAGTATTGAGGAAAGAGCAACTCATCGAGAACGCTGTTGAATACAAAATTCCAAAATTAAAAGACATATACATATATAGATACCATTGAGACAAAGGTAATTTGAAAATTTATAAGGTTTAGCTATTGTGTTTATATAATATATTATACAATATTATATTGTGTTGCTGTTTAATTATTTATATATTATTTATTTCTATTTAATTATTTATGTTTCCTCTTGTTGTTGTTAGTTACTTTACCAAAAAGTTGCTTATGAATCAAGTGTCAACCACTATAACCACTCATATGATCTTCAGCGCATTAAATTTTCTTCATTAAAAAGTTCTCAACCGTCATTTCACAAATTTTGTTGCTTCGTTTCTTTGTTTTTTTTTTTTTTGTTAAAAAGTTGCTGAAGTTGATGATTTTTCGTCATTATTATTAATCTATTAACGGTTCTCAACCTTTTTTCACTCGTGACACACTCAGGATATCTGAAAAATTTCGCGACACACCTTAGGCAAAAAATATAAGTTTGGGTTAATTTTATTCTCAACGTTTAAATTTTTTAATGCGATGGTTGAGCTTGCTTTCGAGAGCAAATAAGATTGATACGTGGCTCTAATGCTGACAAACAAACACGCATTTCGTCGTCAAGTCGGAGAAGCCGCGCTCTCTTTTTTGATTTGATTTCTGTCAAGGCTGAAAATCCGAATTCACAGAACCAAGAAGACGCGAATGGCAAAATGATCTTGACTGCTTTCAAACTGAGTGCTGGAAACAACTGCTTAAAGGAGAGCCAAAATTCATCCAAACTTTTTTCGGCAAATCCAAGTCGATGAAATTTGTCATTTCTTAACTCAATTAGCTCTTCTTCCTCTTCACACGAAAGATTTGATGTTTCGTAACTTCCAAATGGATTGATCACCCAGTCATATTCGTCGATTGAAAGTGATGGAAAATAATGGTGAATTGCTGATTGGAGACTTGTCAGAGTGGACATGATGTCGTCAGCGACGATGCTCTTCGCTTGAGATTCGTTGACGGAAGGAAAGCATTTAAAAATACCTTTCGATATTTTGCTTTTCCATAGCGTCAGTTTTTCATTAAAAGACTTCAGTTTGGATGTCGACGAGATGATGTTTTCTGATGGTCCTTGGAGGCTCAAGTTAAGAAAATTAAGTTTGTCGAACAGATCGGAGAGAAACTGAACTTTGAGCCACCAAATCTCGTCACGAAGATCGAATCCAAAATCTGTTTCCTTGACTTCCAAGAATGAAATTACTTCGACTTTGAGATGAACGAGACGCTTCAAAACTTTTCCTTTCGACAGCCAGCGAACTTCGGTGTGGTAAAGCAGAGATTTGAAGTCGGAATCCATGGCATCACAGAGTTGGGCAAAAATTCTTGAATTAAGCGGCCGAGACTTGATGAAGTTCACTACTTTAATAGCTTGATTCAAAACTGACTGCAAGTTTTCAGGCAATGATTTGGCGGCGAGGGCTTCACGATGAATCATGCAGTGAGTCGTGATTATATCGGGATTTTCCTGGAGAACGAGAGTAACGAATCCTTTTTGATTTCCTCGCATAGAAGGGCAGCCATCGGTACACACGCTGATGCAATTCTTCCACTTCAGCTTGAAAAGCAAAACCTTCTTGTTCACTACCTCGAAAATGTCTTCTCCTTTCGTTGTGGTCTTTAGTTCGTCGCAGAAAAAGAATTCATTTATGAATTTCTCATTTTTAATAAAGCGAATAAATGCCAGTAGGTGGGCTTTTCCACAGATATCCGTAGATTCATCGACTTGAAGCGACCACAGCACCTTTGATTCGAGTTCCATTTCAAAATTCTCACGTATTTGATCTTTCAAATCGGATGATAAATCTTCGATTCGGCGAGACATTGTGTCATTTGACAATGGAACTTTCTTGACTTTCTCAGCGGCTTCAGGTCCAAGTATCGTTTCAACAACAATAGCAAGTGCTGGCGCGATTATTGTTTCACCTTCAGAGTGTGCTTTTTTTCTTTTTGCCAATAGTTGAGCGACCTTGTAACTTGCAACAAAATCACTCTTCAAAATGTACTCTTCCTTGAATTTTCGCTTCGTTCCTTTTCGTTGATTCGGTACATTTTCTTTTACCACTAAATTTTGATCAGATTTTTTTAGAAACTTATCCATGGCTAGAAAATTAAGTTTCTTTTACTAAAGATAATCAAAAAGTAGGAAATCAAATCAACTTACTTCACAAAAAGTATCATCAGATGAAAAACTTGGAAACAAATTTACTTTTGGGACTCATTCAAATTTAACGTCACTTGAAAAAATTTCGAAAAATCGCGGCAAATTCAGTTACAAAATTCAGTTCAAAAATTTATGTTAGAGTTCAAAAATCTTTGCCTTTTTTAATATTTTTGAAAAATCTCGCGACACACCTGCGAACCTCTCGCTGACACACAGGTTGAGAATCACTTAATAATTAACCCCTCGACGTTTTGATGTAGCATCATTTTTTAACATGGTGTCGAAGTCTGTAACCACTCGAAAATGCTTTTGTCTGTCTATTTTCTTAAATTTTAATAGTAATTGACGTCATTTATTCATATGCTTAACTGTTTACAACTAAAAATAATTTCTCATTCCTTAAAAAAGAATTCCATACTCGTAATGGAATTATCAACTGAAACGGATGTACCGCTCCAGGATTATTTGGAAAAGTGTCGGTGCTGCTTTCGAATGCTGATAGATGAAAGTAAAGCATTAGGCATAACAGAAACTATTAAAAAAAGGTTTTTCGAACTGACCCAGCTTGAACTGATCCAGTCAGAACTTTTGTCCAGTAAGATATGTTGGCTATGCAATAATGATATAGAGGTATTCTCGACATTTCGGAAAGATTTGATCCAAAAGCAAGAGAGATTATATCAAGCGATAGATGCATCTAAACGTCGCAAGATGTGTCTAACAGCAATTACTGAAAACCAGATGACACCGATCAAAGCTGAATCAGACGTTTTCATCAATTGTGTAGGAAGTGTAGATAGCATGCTGCCACAAATTGTTATCAAGTCGGAAAAGAAGTATGACTTTGATATTGAATGTCCGCTCATGACAAAAATTTCACCGAAAAATAAAAAATTGTAAGACTAGTTTAGATAATTTATTTAAACTTATTTATTCAAGTTTTAAATAATCCATTTTTCAGGATATGTAAAGAGAGCAGAGAGCAAATTCAGAATAATCCCACTGAGAAAAGTACCGAGAAAAATAAAGAAATATGCCCAACATGTGGTTCTTTAGTACGAGAGCTTAGTAGACACATCCAAAAAGTTCATCTAAATATCCGGAATCACTGGTGCGATATATGTAATCACGGAACCTACTTTAAATGTGATATGGAAGTTCATATGAGAACCCACCTTAAGAAAACTAGCACCATATCCAGCACAACATACTTTTGTGAATGCTGTGGGAAAAATTTCCCTAAGAGGCATCTTCTAAATCGCCACATTAAGTTGAAACATACTGAGAAACAACGTAAACATACATGTCATACCTGTAGCAAATGTAAGCATGACACTACAATCAGTTTTATCACTGTCGTATATATCGCTCCACTTTAGCTTTCTTCACAGTTTCTGCTCTCAAAAAGCACGTGGAATCACATAGTGATAAAATAATGCCATGCGAATATTGTGGGAAATTATTCAGTTGTATGAATAATCTAAGAACGCACCTGTATTATCACTCTGAACCAAAATTCGAGTGTCGGTATAATGACTGCGGAAAAAAATTTTTCATGAAAAAACTACTGGTTGCACATCTGAACATCCATCAAGGAAAAAAAGATTTTGGATGTCCTCACTGCGATAGATCTTACTTCTTTCAATCAAATCTGAAGCGGCACATATTATCCATGCATATGGCAAGATGAAAGAATTTATAAAATATTGGAAAATTGACGATTAATTGTATTTTCTTTTAGCGCTTTAAAATAGCATGCGAAATTGGTGGCTGTTCTTCAAAATTTGCACGTAAGGAAACGTATCGTAATCACGTAATTTCTCATCACCAAAATATTGGTCCTGAAGCTTCAAAGCTATTACTCGAGAAGATTAAAAACATGACTGTTGATGATTATAAACAATGGGCTAAAACTTAAAGCACATGTCGCTAGTAAAAAAATAATAAATATGAGACAAAAATCATAAGATAAATATCCCATTATCTAAAAACGAAATGTTTATATGACTGTATTTATCTAGTAAATAATTCGAATGTTTTTAATTATTTATTCCTGTTGCAAAGGCCAAAGATTTTCATCATCGCAAGGTAGAAAGTCAAAGTAACTCCTAGATATTGATGGCATGAATTTTTAAGCTTAAAATATTACATTTATCTAAAGTATATTCAATTATTTAATGTTACTTAGATTTAATTATGACCTAAAAATGCATCTAAATGGTAATAATTTGGCAAACACTGTTGAATAAATCAACGATTTCTGATTACGTAAATTCAAATTTGATAGTCATTATTTTGACATTTTTCTTTGTTGCCCCCTTTGTTGACACCAAAGCCAACACAATCTTTTTGATTCTCAAATACGAACGACACCAAACAAATGAAAAACATACGAAATTTACAAGACAAATGGTAGAACACTATGGATAATTTGGAAAAATCCTACAATTGTTGACCCTCCGGATTTACTCAAATTGTAAACAAAACAAATTTTTTTGATTATTTTATTAAATACATGCAATAAATCGTGCCTTGCAATAATTAAATACGCAATTTTTATAATTTGTCATTGAGATATGGCATTTGGTTTGCTTTGTTTAAATTTGAAGAAATTCGAAGGGCGTTCCTATATTCGGAAATCATTCATAGCTGACTACCTTATGACTGATCGATTTCGTTTGATAGGGCTAGTAATTTTGTTTTGGTGTTAGGTAGTGCTTTGGTGTCACCTCTAAAATAAACAACCTTAACAAACCTATCAAAAATATGTGTTGTTTTCCCCGTCTTTCCTGACTGTCACAGTGGATGGAACCTGCCTGGTCATTTCCAGGTTGACACCGCCTGGTCACGGATTTTTTAGCTCAATGTGATGCACTGTGGTGCGCTGAAGTTCTTTCCCAATGCACTGTAGCAGAAGCATCAAATTCTTAATTAACTTTTTTCCAGTTTTTTCACTAGGGAAATTTGACTGAACCATGCCTAAAATTATTAAAGGAAATTATTTTTGCAATTATCACGAAAATGAAGAAATATATGTTTATATATCAATGTAATCCAGCTCCATATATGTTTATAAAGCTTCAGAGGTGACCAGACATGATTAAATTTTCAGAAAAATGTATGGGGATTGCACCTTCAATTGTCTGAAAATTTAATCATTTCAGTGCATAAGATCCACATCGAATGGTCATGATTTCAAGAATCAGATCAGCTCCATACATGTTTATAAAGCTTAAGAAGGTGAACAGAGCTAATGAACACAAGTGGACTAGACTAGAGAATGATTTAGAAAATAATTAATTTTATTTTACTGATTGATTTACAGCCACATAGTAACGATTTTACAGCATTTTACTGTTATTTTTGAACGATTTTCCGGTTTTTCTGCAGTCATCAAATTCAATAAATGGAGTGCTTTCTGAATTCGCATTGTGAGAAACAGCAACATATTGACACATTTCAGCTGTTCCGTATGTTCTTGCAACAAACCCTGCAAGATGGAGCTCACCATTTTTAATTTTAAGGGACACCTTTTCAATCCGGATCTTGAGTGCTGGTGACTGGATTAGCATTGCACCTATTTCATCATGGTAAATTTGAAAATCTTTTATTATAAGCATTTTATCATTTGTTGATCTTTCCTCTAATAAATTTTTGAACTTTGCGAAATTCGCCGGCAAATATTTTTCTACGATTTAATCGACTGACATGCTGGCATCTACATGATGTTTATGAATTTCATTGCCTTTCACATGTTCTGCAATGTTTCTGTAGAAGTGAAATTTCTGTCAATTTCCTATGCTTTCCCACAACGGTTTATTTTCATCACCTGCACCGATCAATATTTGGAAGACTTCGTTACCTTCTAAAACTTTTCGGACTGAGTCCGATATTTGTGTGCCGGTGAACATCATTAAATGTAAAAAGAAGTTAATGACATTTCTCGCGGTTTTCCGAAAATTCAATTACATTCGGAGCAATAATTTCAAATTTCGAAGAATATTCCAGTCCATAGTCACGTTGCCTAACTAAATAGCCCTTGCGATTCTTTGGAGGTTTCTTTGCTAGTGGGTTTTGACCTTTATAATTACTTTCTAAGCGCGGCTTCGGTTGGTGTAAATCTTCGGGATCTGGAAAATTTAATTAAGTATTTTATTAAAGTTAATTCGCCGAACTAAGTTTTCGAGAATTATTGTTGCAGCAATATCGGCTTGCTTTTCAACTGCAACCGACTCGTGAATTTCGATGGTCCCAACCCAACATCAAATTGTTCATTAAATTTAATATGTGTAGACTGCCCCATCGGTATGAATTTGCTTGAATCTTCGCTTATCTTTTCTTATGAGCTAAATCAGCAATCAGATGTCCATTATAAAATGTCTCTAATGCGGCAATAAAAGATTCAAGGTCTAGCAATTTCACTTTTGAATCTGGGAATCAATTGCTTCGAATATTCCTGTACATATTTTCGTTTGCTGCAGTTGTGAATCCTTTTGCGTTCCGAGGGGTGACAGCATGGGGTGACCAATACTGAAGTCCACACAATAAGTGTTGTAGAATAACGTTCATGGATAGATGCACACTTTTCAGACCAATATATGTTTTCCAAAATGTCTTCGTAGTCCTCATGTTTAAGCATTGAGTTTTGATGTGTTGTTTGTCCGGCGCTGGCATCAACATGCTTGCAACTTCATTCGGCGGCAGTTTCATCAGTCGGGTGTATATGGCTTCGTGCGATGTTTTCGAGAACAATTCTCGAATGCTGAGAAGCAAGCCATTCAATCTTTCATCGTCTCGACCCTCTGGCTTCAAAAACTTGCCTTTTTGCACAAATTCGCAATTGAATTCCGTGGAATTCAACAACGTCAAAAGCAATCCAGCATAAGGCGCCTTGTATTTCTTCATTTTTGTGACAAATTATTTCGTTTCAAAATTTTAGACTGCGTTCAGTAAAATTTCCCTAGTGAAAAAACTGGAGATAAGTTAATTAAGAATTTTGATGCTTCTGCTACAGTGCATTGGGAAAGAACTACAGTGCCCCACAGTGCACTATCAGTGCATCACATTGAGCTAAAGAAATCGTGACCAGGCTGTGTCAACCTGGAAATGACCAGGTTAATATAAATATTATGCTGTTCGGGCAAACCTTGAAAACACAATCAGTTCTCTCAAGCTAGTGCCAACACAATCAGTAGCCGGCGGTTAAAATGTTCAAGCAAATCTTCTCGATATTTCAATCTCAGCGATGCAAGCTACAAACAAAACCATTAATCAAACTTCCTCCAATTCAGTTGTCTGATTTCACTGGTTTGCCTGACAAATGGATATCATACAGAGACACTTTCAAATCAATGATTCATGAAAATAACGCGTTACCATCGGTACAAAAGTTTTATTATTTAAAGAACTCTATAAAGTATCCACTACTTCCAAACTTGTTAGCTGGAATAACGGAGTCTGAAGATGCTTGTGATGAAAATTTGTTTAGCTCACTAATGGCAATTCATCGCCTCGACAATGCAACCTAAATTCTCAACGAAACTGACAATAACAAAGACATTCCATTGTGGGATGACCTTGAAGAGTTTCCGATCAAAAGAGCAAAGGTTTTAGAAGTCATTCCTGCAGCAAAGGTGTCAACTCAGAAGCCGGTTACGACAATCAAGCCATTTGCAGCCTTCAAGCAATATTCATCCACGTAGCCTAAATGCTCTCATGCTACAAAGGAACAACAAATCCGAAAATGTCTTTTGAATCCAATCACATCATTTATAAGTGCTCTAAATTTCTGAGTTTAGACATCGCGAGGATAAGCTTACACCAATCAGTAAGCACATACATAAAGTAAACCAATTCCGATTATGAAGCTGAATTCGATTTCCTGCTTATGCCAAAGGTAACAGGAAGGACTCCATATGCTCAAGTGGATATTGCAAAGCTAGGAATCCCAGTTGATAGTATTCTTGCGGATCCAACATTCAATGCTCCTGGAAAGATTGACGTGCATTGAAAGATTGACGGAGTGGAATATTTCTTTCAGCTCTTAACACAAGGAATAATTCAACGATCAAGTGGTCCGATGCTGCAAAATACAGGTATCGGTTGGATCATTGGTGGCAAGTTGGAAGAAGTAAGCTCAAATCAACGGTTATGCAACGTCAATACTCTGGTAAAACACGCTCTGGTATATCACCCAATAATGTTCTGTGGGTCGGACCGACAATTCAAACTGGAGTTTTCGAGCAGCTGTTGCAATTTCGGCAGCATATAATCGTTACTCAAGCGGCTTGGGTCATTCTCGATTTCCCGCTTTTCGAGGAAACGGGAAATCCCCGTTTCAAAAACGGGATATTTCCCGTTAAATTTCCCGTGTATTTCCCGCCTTGAAATAGAAATTTAGATTTATTTATTAAGAAAATGTGGCTTTATTCATTTTTAGCATTAAGTATTCCATCTATTTCAGTTCTGTTGAGGGGTACTCAGCTTTCAGACGTTCTCAAAAATTAGCTCCGTGAATTTTCATCAAATTTCATTGGAAATATTAATAAAATAGCTCTATAAAGTAGCCAAAAGTGTAACACAACATAAAACAAGCCGATAAGAATCAAAATTGCGTAGAATCGATAAGAAAACGTGAAAATAAAAAACAACGTGTTTAAAACAAAGGACTTTCGCCCCAACGCGGAGCACCAATAGAGTAATTACAACAAATGAAGAGCACGCATTGTTAATGGACCATTGCTGACGTCATCATAGCAGGTAGCAAAAATGAGACACGATAAATTTTGCCCCTCAACAGAGCTCACAACAGCATGGAAGGACCATGCACCGATAAGAATCAAATATTTCTCTCAAAGATAAGAATCACAAATACTCGTTCAACCTAATACGAAATTATCGAAAATTGGAAATAACCGAATTTGAAATGAATTTTCAACAAAGATTGTCATTCAAAGTGAATAACATCGATTGGAATAATTAACCCTCCCAAGACGCCCACACCGATGACGGACTAGGTCGACATTCATCCTAAAAAACGTTCAAAGATCAAACCAAAATATGACATAAAATCACTAAAACCGCTCTTTCTTTAATCCTTTCAAAAACGTGATGATGGAAAATTTATAAAATGGTATCCGATTCAATTCAATTCAGATTTTATTTACCGTCCCCAAAATTAGTATCCATTATTATAAGAATCCTTAAGCGATCAAGAAAACTGTCTACCGTTAAAATCGAACTTAAATTACTTAATCAACTTCTTCTCACAGAAATTGTACAAGAATAAGAAATTTTCTAACATTTTTTTTTGTAAAATTAATAATTTCCGTCCTTTAAAAGCCTAAAATGAGCTGTAAGGACGTTAAATAAAACATTTTACAATTCCATCTATTTTTAACGTCTTCCAACAATGCAAGTTCTTTTCCGTGCTCTTTCTTAATAAATTACATATATACATATATATAAATTAAATAATGCCATTTTTGTATATGGAATGATGGAATTAAGGTGACATGCGAGTCCTTTCGTCGAATTATCTGTCAGCTTTAGTATTATTTCGCAGGTGAGCACATTACAGCGGCCACTTTTAGTGCCATTTATATAAATTTTTGTAAAATATGTCCACACTTATGATGTCATTGCCATATTTACGTTTTTTAGCAGTAGGTATTAAGTACTTAGATTACGGGCTACCTAGAGCAAGTAGGCGAGAGAGAAGGCGACGTGTTTTCACTGAACTCATTTAAAATACAATTTAACAGTTAATAATTATATGAGGGAAAGTTTTCTGAAAATTTTATTAATGGTTTCTGTAAAAATTTAACAAAACGGGAGAAGCTTAACCGTTCCCGTTAAGGGCGGGGTTTCCCGTTTTTTCCCGGCGGGGAAAAAAAAGTGAGAATGTCTACTCAAGCCGATATCGAAAAAATGTATCGACAAATTGAGTTATTTCAATATCAAAAGAAATTGCAACGAATCATTTGGAGACATAATCCGCATGAAACATTAAAAGTATTTGAGTTCAAGACGGTCACTTACGGCATATCGTCAGCATCATTTATTGCCACCCGATGTCTGAAGCAGCTTGCGATTGAGCAACGATCAAAGAATCCAGTCATTGCGAGAAACATTGAACAATGTTATAAGCTCAGCTCAAATGAAACTACGCAAGTGGAATTCAAACTCTATTAATTTTATTGAATCAATTGTAGCTGATGATCGTGAAGAAGAAAAACTCGTGAAGGTCCTTGGAATCAAATGTCTGATGACACACAGTCTGACGAAATTTTATTCATGATCAAGCCCATTGACACATTAACAGTGATAAAGCGCAAGGTTTTTCCGCTTTCCGAAATTGCCAAAATCTACGATCCAGAAGGTCTGGTTCTGTTCAAATTGAAATGTTTTATGAAACGTCTCTGGCAAATGAACATCACTTGGGACTGCAAATTATCAGAAGAAGTAGCTGAAGAGTGGCGTAGCATCGCGCAATCAATGGCTATGAAAAACAAAATAAGAATCCGAAGGCAAGCTCTTATAAGTTCGTTCATTTCTGTTCGCATTATCGCATTCTCCGACGCATCAATGCTGGGATTTGGCACGAATGCTTATTTGCGCTCTGAAGCCAAATCCAGAGTCGAACTATCCGAAGTAAAAAAATTAGCTATGTAGACTGTAACTTTGCGGAGCAGTTTTGATGGCTGAATTAGTAGACAGAGTTAAGAAATCATTATCCATTCAATTTGCAAAAATAACGTGCGTAATGGATTCCACAGTTGCTCTCAGCTGGCTGAAGCAATCACCGTGTCAACTGCAAACATTTACCGCCAATCGAGTTGCAAGCATTCAAGAATTGTGTCCTGATACAAATTGGCGACATGTCCGAAGTGAAATGAGCCCAGCTGACTACATTTCTCGTGGTCTAATGCGTATTGACATCATCAACAACTCAACATCATCAATTACATTTACTTGGACAACCCTATTAAAAATATGTGTTGTTTTTCCCGCATTTCTTGACTGTCACAAGAAATTTCGATTTGTCAATTACTAAATTCAAGTTTTAAATATAGGTGCCAAGGGAAGCACAATAATTAAGGAAGATCAATAAAGCCATTCATAAAATGGTTTTTTATGCTATCAATTCACCAATAAAATATAGCATTTTTATAACGTAAAACCAAGAAGATGAATGTCATCCCAGCCGATGAAATTCAAAATACAGTCCATTCGCAACTGACCACTTTGCGTCAACAAACATGAGATTAATAAGTACATTTGTGAAGTACATGATTTTTAATATTTTCTCTCTTCAAACTCTCGTGATGTTTCACAAATTATTATACTTGTATATAAATACTTAATACTTGGTCGACATTTGTTTGTAGCAACGTCTCAAAAAATCTAAGTCGTAATTCATGTAATGTCTTGGAGTAGGAAGGACCTTCGTTCACATGTATATGAGCATAATCAATGATGCCATCAGAATTACAATCGACACTGCACAATCAAATGTAAACACCGCAAATGTAATTTTGTAATAATTCGTGATAATAATTCTCGCATAATTTGACGACTTTGTGGTTAAAAATCGTGACACTGCGCAGTCAAAATTGCGCAAAGGGACCAAAGGTGAAGAATTTTTTTTCCCCACATGGAAGAATAAATCAAAACGGGAATAGCACCCTGGACAGGACTGGAAGCGATAAGAAAAATGGCAATTTTTCCCCGTCACCCAAGTCCTTTAATTTTTGGATTTTTGTACTAATTATAGGCTTATAAATAAATAAATAAAAATTTTCAATTCGATTAGCGTTTGCAATCACCATCAACAAAGTTCAGGGCTAATCTTTAGAATTACCTATGTGGTTTAGATAAACACGGATTGTTTCTCATATGGGCAATTATATGTTACGTGTTCTAGCTAGAGTAGTCAAACCAGAAAATCTCTATATCTATACAAACAATGGAATGACAAAAATATTGTATGTCCACAAGAATTGTGAAATTAATATTTGAAATGTGTGCTGTCTTTTTTCTTTCTTTTTCATTTAACCAGACCAGACTGAGCCATAGTAACGCGTGGCAGGTAATGCTAGGTAGTAGTAAAATAAATGAAAAAAAAAAAATAAAATAAAATAAAATGCAAAATAATAATAACAATATAACATATTCTTTCAGTTGTTGAAAATTGAAATCTCATTAGTCTTCAGGAAAAATTGCAATCTTATTCAATTATACTTCATTTACTGCAATCTTCAATCAAAAATAATTCATACCACTACATGGCTACTAGATTTACACATTTTATGATTTCTTTCATTTCATCAAATCTATATAAATAAAAAAAAATGTAAAATAGTTTGTTCCTTATCCCAAATCTCCCAAAGTTCTTCACCGATTGCTCTGAAATTTTGACATAACGGTAACGTTGGCATTCGCATACGAGCGTGTTTATACATACCTACCTACATTATATAGATGTCACACCTGACAGGTAAAAAAATCAAGTCGTCGTCTTCACGAGTTTTAATGTAATATACAAATTTGTTAACGTTAACAAAAACTTTAAATTGTATACGATTATCCATTCTTACATATGTAAAACCGAGTGACATTAGATAGATAGTTAGGACGGCGGAATAAACAGCCGATGGTACCTCGACACAAAGATCTATTGTACCTCCCATGTTCCCTTAACTTAAAGGGTGTCTGGAAACTCTGGTATATCCAGGTCTTTCATGAAATTGAGGAACTTCCGTATTTTAATGGATATTTCCAAATTGCTATTGTTGAAGTGCTTTTGATGCTTTGAATTCAAGGATTTACAATTGCATAGGACGTGTTCATTTGTTTCTTTTGCATTATTTGCAGAATAAACAATTCAGATTTGTTGTAACCGTCATATTGAACGATGATACCATGGGCGACAGTGTCCTGTTAGTAAGCCTGTCAGTATACTTAGGTTTCGACGATTCATACTGAGTTCTCCTCAGTGTGTTTGTTATCTATTGTTTTGATCAAGATCTTTGAAATCCTCATTTCTTTTTGTTCTTCCCAGTTTTTCAGGTGTTGTTTCTTTATCCAGTGTGCTATCTAGTTTTCCCTTTATGCCTGACTCATTCTAACGTAAGGGTTGCCTCTGCCATACGCGAGCCCTTTTTTGCAAGTTGGTCTGCTATTATGTTGCCTTCAGATCACTGTGGCCCGGGATCCACATAAGCACAACTTTGTTTTTTGTACTGATCTCTTATAGGTTCTTTAGGCAGTTGAACACGGTTTTGCTTTTTGTCTTAGTAGAGTAAAGAGCTTTCAGTGCTGCTGGGCTATCACTTAGTGTATACATCTATTTCGATCCAAGGGACCCTATACATTTCTGAGTACAATATTCAACCGCATACACTACTGCTTGAAATACGCTTGCGTCATTTCCTAGGTTGATCAATACCTCAACTCTTGGGTCTGCAAAGTATATTCCTGCACCTGTTACTTTTTCATTCTTAGAGGCATCTGAAAATAAGATAACTGATCCCTCATTGAAGTTTACTCTTTCGAGCGTTAATTCTTGTCTATTTTTTTGATTACCACTTCAAATTTGGATTCGAAGCAGTATTGTTTGATGAGCTTATCAGACTTAATCTCTGTTATTGATCCTTTTTCAAGGAATTTTTTACTAAGATGTGTCCCATGTTCCTGTTTTTTTATTGCCATGAGCCTAGAGAGGCGAGCCGTGCAGCTGGCAGCTGAGCTGAGGCCTCCACCACAATGTGTATGGGAGGTAGATTTAACAGTGCGTTCAGAGCTGCATTTGGTGTGCTTTTCTTCGCACTCGTGATAGCTAATTCCGCCTTTTTTTTGTTTTTGCGGTCTTTGTTTCGGTAACTCTCCCCCATATTAATGACCCGTAAGTGATTCTTAGTATTATGACTTTGGAGTATATCCACATTGATATCTTTGGTTTTAAACCCCAAGTCTTTCCAATCACCTGCCTGCAGGCCCAGAAGGATCTGATTGCTTTGGAGATTACATGGCTCAATTCCGTGTAAATTTTGAATCCAGGTGTACTCCCAGATTCTTGACGTTATCCGAGAGGCTAATTGCCTCACCGAAAAGTTTTGGTTTCTTCATACCTTCTATCCTACGTTTGGTGAGTGGAATCAGTGTTGATTTATTTGGGTTGATAGTAAGTTTTTCTTCTCAACACCAATTTTCAGCAACTCTTAATGCGTTTTGCATTATATCTGAGACTGTGGAGTTGCACATTCCTGTTACGAAGATTACAATATCATCCGCATAACCTTGTGCATAAATGCCTCCTGCTTCGTTCAGTTTTTCTATCAGATCGTTTACTACGAGGCACCATAGAACGGGACTTAAGCATCCTCCTTGCGGGCAGCCACGGATAGATTTGATCATAACTGAGTCACTAGCATCCCGCAGATCCATCTTATGAGATAGTTTCGTGCTGCTTTTTCTAAGTTTTCAAATGCAGTATTGTCAAATGCTCTTTCGATAACTAGGAATGCATGAGCCTTGCATCATGTATGTTAGAACTATGGATTTTCAATCCTCGTCACTAGGTGGTGAAGATCAGTTTCTATTGACTTTCTTGGCTGATAGGCAAACTGATATATGTGTAAAGGTTTTTTGGCCAAAACCATGTCTCGAATGTGCCGCCTGTAAACCAGTTTTTCCACGGTTTTTAGGGGTCGAGGTGCCATCGGCTATTTAATCAGCCGCTTTAACTATCTATCTAAGAATCACTCTGAAAACCAACATATCATCAACTCAAAATGGTGCAAATTTTTGCACCGGGCATTTACAATAGTTCCCGGCTTAAGCAGTAGGGATCACGAAGAGTCTAGAAGAAAATCTAGAAGAAAAAAAACGGAAAGGAAAAATAAAATGAGACGTGATGAAAAAGCAATTTTCAAGCATAAGCTTGAAAATCAGAGGAGATTTCAATGATGGGTATTCCCGTCGGAAAAGTTTTCAATTAATTTCATTTTTATGTCACATAAAATTCCAACATCAGCACTCAAATACTTTTATGAGACGTCATCAGAATTTATTGGTATGGAGCAAAATTGGAACATGAACTCAATTTAAAGTTCATATCTTATATGAACATCTTTTGTTATAACAATTACTTAATTTGGAATTATTTATGAAGTGGAATAATTATCGATCCAATAAAACTCGCAGTTCAAAAAGCTACTTAGCTTTACTTTTTCTTTTATAATTTCCCAATTTTCCAGCATAATTGGGGATGTACAACAAAATTACCATAAAAACGTTTGTATTTTTACGATTGTTATTTGAGCTTAGGCAGTGATTCTCAGACTTTTTTTGACGACGGAACCCTAAACCCCAATGATTTTTTCGGCGGAACCCCAACAATTAAAAAGGTTAAAAACGAGAATTGCAAATTAAATTTTATTTTGATACTTTTAACTGGCTGTGTGACATTGACTTTCACAGAAAATTTTTTCGATTCTTGGTTCAATCGTTGACAAACAAACAAACGTCAGCGCTGAGAATCCTAGCTCACACAAATAGCAAGTTGCAAATGCCATTTGTCCATTTTTCTAAATTTTTTATTGAAAAGGCATTTTAAAATAATAAAAAAAGAAGAAGTCTTACTTTGCTGAGGTAATAATTAGAACCCCATTTGGAAATCAATGGCTTAGGGTGTGACCGACAACATATGGTGTATGTTTGTCGGTGTTTTTCTTATTAGTGATGATTTCAATTTCACAGCAGATTCTTTACCACGAAATAAACGAATTTCAGCGAGATCAATAACGGTTTTAATATAAGCAATTTCATATACAACATGATGCTGAATCCGTTTCAAAAAAATAAATTGTGGCAAAATGCAAACGTTGTCGCTTCGACACATTTTTTTTTATTTTTTATTGTTACATTGTATATGGTTATGCCTTTATGCTCATATAAATATGCTCTCGTCATTCCCGTTTTTGGCAAATATCCTATGTAGATAGGTAAACGTTGTGTGATTTAAAAAGTGTCGTTTGTTTTTATGTGTTGTTTCATCGTAGTTCATTTAAATGGACTTTATATCGAACCCCTCAAACCATGATTTCGTATTCAAAAATTGCATGTTGAAGGCGCACGATCTGCATTTTTCGGTATCAACATATCAACGGTAGATTTCAAACACACTGACGATTAACTGGAAGATTTCAAAAAAAAAAAAAAAAAACCACGAACATTTGGAAGCATTGTAGTGAGCAGCAGGACAAATCTTTCGTGCAGGACAGCAGCAGATGGTCAAAAGCAACGAAAGTAGTATTTGTTTGAAATGGTGCCGAAGAAGCGAAACTGTAGATTTAAAAATACAGTGAGTTTTCTCAATATTATTCCGAATATTATATTCAATGCAACTCTCGTCTGCGGCCGCCAATTTTATTAGGAGGACAAACGTTTCATTTTCAAAGCGAAAATATTTTGAAATGAGGTAAGATTCGTGCAAATATATAGAACTTGCTTTTTTAGAATACTTTTAGACTTTCAGAAGTTGTTTCTGCTTGCGAGTCATTTGCACCAATCTCCTATGCTGAAAAATGGGACAATGTGGGTCTTTTAATTGAGCCTTCTTCAGGACTAAACATAAAGAAAATCCTTCTTACAAACGATCTTACCGAAACAGTCCTGAACGAGGGAATTGAAAACAAAGTGAATATGATTATTTCATATCATCCACCAATTTTCAGTGTGTTCAAGAGGTTGACAATGTCCAGTTGGAAAGAACGTATTATCATCCAATGCTTAGAAAATAGGATCGCTGTATACAGGTAAATAACACCTAATTAATTCTCTCAAATGAAGTCTAAATATTATTGTTCAATAAGTCCTCATACCGCCTGGGACCATTGTCCTAATGGAGTAAATTGCTGGTTGGCAAAGTCTCTGCCAGCTTCAGTAATAAGCCCAATCGTTCCTAGTCAAATCAATCCAAATTTTGGAGCCGGGCGTATTGCGAAAGTTAATGGCACATTGAATCTGAGGGAGAGCATTGATATCGTGAAAAGATACACCGGTTTATCAGATGTGCGTGTTGCGGTATCTGTCAGTGGATCAATGGAATCACCAATCACTAGATATGCGGTTTGTGGTGGATCTGGCGGATCTGTCCTGAAGGAGGTTTCATCACCAATTGATCTTTACATCACGGGAGAGCTTAGCCATCATGAATGCCTTGAAGCCATTCATAGAAATATCAATGTCATCACACTTAACCACTCAAATTCTGAACGTGGCTTCCTGCCAGTGTTCCGGAGCATCCTCATGAATATTCTATGCAACGACATTGAAATAACTATTTCTAGTCAAGATGTTGATCCTTACAAAACATACTAAATTTGTTTTTTTTTTTTTTTTTTTTTTTTTTGTAGTAATTTTTATTTTAGATATTAAATTTGCATTTGTTCTCAGAGGAATACATCTTTCTTCCTTTAAAATACAGGGAGGGGGGTTTTGCAATTTTTTAGAGAAAAATAAGTATGAAAGAAAAAAAATCGAACATGTGTTCAGAAAATTAAGGCCTTGCACCCCATTTCGACAGGACTTTTAATCCCATTTCCAGATATTCTTGTTTCGACATCCAAAACTCGTCTTTGTTTTTGTTCAATCCCGCCAGTACGGCTCCACCAATGAAAACCATGTCCTTTCTTCTCGGTGGATCGTCAATACGAATCTTGAATTTGGACAATTTGTCGATGTCATTTTTTAGAACACGCTCTAAATAGAGTTGTTTTATTTCCCGCTCGAGTCGTGATGGCAGACCAGGGTACATAGTTGATCCACCAGACAATACAATTCTTTTGTACAATTCCGGGCGCATATCCATGTCGGCTGCTTGAATTGTATTAAACACCAGCTCAGCAATTCCTTGCCCTTCAACATTGATTAAATGCGGCTGGAAGAGAGCTTCAGGCGCTTCAAAACGTTCACCGCCAACCTTAATGACACGACCATCGGGTAATACATAGGATTCAACAAGTACTGTTGTTTCGAGGGCCAAACGCTGTTCCATCTCAATGTCGTATCCAATATAGCACAACTTTTCCTTCATCATACGGACCGTTTCAAAGTCAGCTGAATGATTGAATGCATATCCGCGAAGTAGCAAGAGCTTAATGAGATACTTTGTGATATCACGTCCAGCAATGTCCAAACGCTTGGTAAGGTGTGGCAGTGCATATGACTCATAAACCGGACAAATATGTGTTACACCATCGCCAGAATCGATAACCACACCAGAAATGAGACCCTGGGCGTAGAGGGTTAGTACAGCCTGGATGGCAATGTATGTTGAATCAAATCCGTACTTTTCAAACATCACCTCTATCATTTTTTCGCGATTTTTCAACGGATTCAGCGGTGGTTCAGTCAACAGAATTTTTGTGTTATGAGGATCGATGTTCATTTTTTTAGGACCGAACGTATAGTCCCAAACATGACACATATCCTCCCAATTGCGCACCATTCCATTTTCCATGGGATAAGAAACTTCCAGCATTGATCGCAATTGTGATGCTTCGTCACCAACCATCAGGTCCTTAAAAACAAAATAGATAATTAATAAGAATTCTTTTAATTCCCAAACACTGAGTGAGGACCGGAGGCAAAAATGCTGAAACAGACAATATCCAGCCGTTTATAAAGCTTTTTATTACTCACTGGCAGCGTAGATGTTCCAGCATCCTAATTTTTAGCCATGAAATTTTTTAATATTTTTAGGATATTTTAGTCAATTTAATTTAATTTTTTTACTTAATGCCGACAAGTTAGAAGTTAAGTAGAGTTAAGCGTAAAAAAAGAGCAATAAAAAGAGGATGAAAAACAAACACTAAAACCAGCGGAAACGAAAACCCAAGAGAAACTTACATCAACGTGTAAATTCTGTAGTTTCGAACAAAATGATAAAAAGTGAAGTTCCATAGTAATAGATATCCAAGGGAGAAAGTAATTTAACATATTAATACGGGTATTAGCGGTTGCATGACTCACTTTTACTTCAATATCACCAATTTTATTGACCGCTCTGATTGTGGGCCGACCGACCATCGATGGAAAAATATGAGCTGGAAAATTGCTTCCTGCATAGCCACATTTGACGAACTTAAAATAAAAAAGAAATTAGGATAATGCGAGATAATGGATTAGAAAATGATTTAACAATTTTTTCTCTTATCAGCGAAAGGTGCCCAACCCGCTTTACTTATTGCGGAAACTATCGCAGTTGAGTTGGAGCAAAAGAAAAATACTTACTCCAGTCCCATTATCACACACGATTACATTTCTTCCCTGGCTATCCATTATGTGCTGATTAACTGAGTTCAATCCTATCATAAAATTTAAATAAAATTTTATATTCAGTATACCCCCTCTAAATTGACAACCTGGAAATCGTGCCAATGTGGTCTATTTAGAGGGGTAATCACGCTGGAAAGGCTACGAAATTTTGAATAAAATCAGTAAAATGCGAGTAAAATGTATATTTTGATATTTTATCGATATATATATACGTAGTTATTGTTGCTGTTTCTCAGCAGAAGTTTTCAGATCCTCGGCCATCATCAGGTTCATCCAAAAAGTCACCCACGAGCTCTCTCTAATGAAATTGGTGCATTGGCATTATCAGAACGACCTAACCTGGAAAACTATAGTTAAAGGTTTTAACGAGAATCAGGCAGGGCGCTTTAAAGAGACAGTCGCTCAACTCATCTCAAACTTACTCAACACTTATCAGTGCATTGAAATTATGTTAGTTGCTGCAGAAACAGAACCTTGCAAAATATTTGATGCTACCTAGCGTATGAAGACAGCAATACAATTTCAAAACAAATATTGCTTGCTGCAATAAAGCTTATTATTGATAAGACGGTTCAAATGTTTCAGAAATTTGGAAAGGTATCGATATCTTTGAAGGAATTGTAAACTTTATTTAAGTGCCATTAAATGTCTTCAGCTTCAGCTAGGATCGCAATTTGTCGTTCAGACAATTCTGAAATGTTTCTGGAAATGGAAATTCAAATGGAAATTCTCAGGCGCTTAATAAAGTTTTGTTGATGCTGTTATCTATTGTTCAGCAATCAGGTTCAACAGCAAACATGCTTATGAGTGATATCTTGAAGATGATTCTTGACGAACTCTTACCGCAGGAACAGAGTCAACACGTAGATATTTGAATCAATCTCTATACACTTTTTGATGCTATTTTGCAGAATCATTGGAATTATTTATTTTCAAAAACCAGCGAGTAGTTTGACTGGTGGCAGAAATCTTCAAGTCTGAAATTGAAATTCAAAATTGTTGAACGGAAATCAAGAACTTTCCAAAATTTCAACGGTTTTTTCGTTTTCGCTCTGATGATGGCAAATTAAAAATTGCCGAAATACGTATAAGCTAAAATAAAAGACTTAGCATTGAAGACGAACCAAAAGTGAAGAAATCAAAATCGTTTAATAATATTATGTTCGTCTTCAAAATGTTAAAAATTCTATTCTCGTAATAAGAATGCACTAATGGAATCGTTTGTTTCAATCGGGTATTCTTCAGAGGTTAAAATCATTCAGCAGATTTGCGAAACTTCTGATTTGCCAACATTTTCTAACTCTATGCAAATCCTAGTTCAGGATACGATTTATAGTCAGTTTTTGAATTGATTACTCATTCCTAATTAAACATTTTGCATTCATTTGAAATTGGTGTCGCCAATGAGGCGGCTAACTGGCGCCAATGGCGGTTAGTAAATTGAAAATTGAATTTGTCTCGCTCAATTTGTTTCACTGAAAGTTTCACGTTAAGAATTAAATGTAATTAACATTCCGCTTTGTGTATCAGTTTTTAGTGCTTCTGGTTTTACTCACGCTCAGCGGAGTGGCATTACATTGATGCCTTGAAGGCTTTTCATCGTGCATTCATTTATGGCATTCGAAGCCGGCAACTTTTCATACTTTTTACACTTTTCAATTTTTGAATAACATAGAATTAATTGACTAATTAAGTAAAAGCCAAGAAATAAAGAAAAGCTCTTACTGTAATTGCATCACCAAAGCAATGTTAATCCAGAGCTAAAGTTTTGTGACCTATTTTTGTGTGTGATCGATGTATCGCAAGTATCTTAAAGCGAGAACAAAAATGCGACGAAAGACGTCGATTTGCTCCATTCGTTTGACACTCAATTTATGTTGAAAACATAAAAAAGAGTATTCATAGACTTGTGAAGAATGTAGGAGAAGCGTAGGGGATGGGAGGTGTTTAACGGGAAATCACCCTGGACAGAACTGGAAGCCATTAGAAAAATGCAATTTTTTCCCCCGTCACCCAAGGCCTTTCATTTTTGGATTTTTATACCTCTTCACCATTCTGCACGAGTCGCCCTTTTCTCAATACTGAGAAGGCTTATAAATAAAATGGATACTAAAGAGAAATTGCAGCCTCAAGCAGCAATTTTTTTATTTATTTTTAATTTTTCACTTTTTTTAATATTCACTTTCCGCTTTCAATGACCCGAAATTCAGGGCTATCGTCCTTTTATAGTGTATGGTGTATGACACTTTTAAAGTGCACGTCACTTTGATTAGAAGGTAGTACAATTCTTTTAATACTTATCCTTAAGATTTAGCCTGAGTAGTGAGATTAGTGAGAAGAAGAGAAGGATGCAATTTTCCCCCTGATAGCATGTTGGAACATGTTCATCTTGATTAGAATTTTTTCTAGCTTTTTGATGATTTTCGTTATTCTGGTAGCTGTCACTGATAGAATAGCATGGTGGTAAAATCAGATCTCAGCAGTGTGATTATTGATCATGCTCGCAATTTCTCGCAATAGGCTTTGCAATAGGACACAGAACATTCTGAAAAAGAAGAAGCAAAAAAGTTTGCAGCAAAATTTGTACCATTCATTGAGCTTATTGAACAAAGTGATTTTGTCTTTATTACATCTTTATTACTTAAGAATCTGGAAGTTTTTACAAAAAATGAAGGGGTTTTGGTTAGCTGATCATTTTTTGTATAATTTTAGAGAATTCAAAATTTAATTGTATTAAAAACTTTCATCATCGATTGTAACTTTTCCGACTCGCAAATCTAGTATTTAATTATCCTTAGCCCTTTTCGTCTACCTAGATCTTGATTCAAATGATTTCCATTTTCGATTTTTTGCGATTGAACGAACCATCAAACTGTAGTGGCTTTATTTAATTATTTTATACTTTACAAACATAATTACAAATTCATACTTCGGACATTACTAAATATTGACATACACGTGGAACTATATTTCCAACTTGACACATGAATATAACCACAAGTGTTACAAAACCTCTTACTGTCTTCATACTCATGCTTATGACTTTTTTGCAGATTTGGTTTAAACATTTGAAAACAGTAAGGTTTTTGACACAAATTTGAAACCCATAATTTTTTTGCTTTCGTAAATCCAACAAATTAACAATAAAATATCTTCTCCACATCATCAAACAACAATTCCATGTTTCCTCAAAAAACCCGGTTTCATCTTTTTTAACAAAAATTATGCAGCATTGTTACCTAAACATAGTAAGAACGAGATTTTCCCGAACAGTTTACTGATTACATAGTAACTCTTTAGCAATTCTTGTTAATTACTAAAGTTCCCTGCCACGCGTTGCTGTGGCTCAGTCTGGTCTGGTTAAATGGAAAATAAATAAAAAAGAAGCAAACGTTTCAAATATGTTTATTTTCACAATGCTTGTAAGCATACACAATTTTTTTTGTTGTTCCATTCTTTGTATATATATATAGAGATTGCCTGGTTTGCCGACTCAAGAACATTCAACAATAATGGTCCATGTGAGAAACAATCCGTGCTTATATATAAACCGAACGATTCTAAAGATGGTCCTGAGCTTTATTGATGGTGATCGCAAAACGCAAATCGAATTGGGAACTGCAATCTCTTATATTGAAATGGCATATCCGTTGGAATCATACAAATGCGAGGAATAAGAATATCTTAACGTTTGAAAGGGCCTATTGTTAGGATTGATGCTTCTATGACGTTGCTCATTAATATTTTTGACTGCAAGTCGTGTGCCATGGCATTGTTTTGGCTGATAGATATTTTGCAGTGTCGAACGACTTGTATGCGTTTGCCTGTTAAGTTCGTCTTTGTTCTTGGCCGCCAATCTCAGTTAATCGTGATTCTTATAATTGGCTTGAGTATTGGAAAAACATTTTCCAACCAATTCTTCTTTTATCTTCGCTAAATTGTAGAAGTTTGAGGCAATGAAATTCGTATTGAAGTCAGATCAACCACTTTTCCGTTCCCAATTTTCAGCTGAGAATATCTCAGCTGATCGGTTTTGATGAATTTGTAGAAAAAGCTTATAAGGAAAAATGTCTTAATGAGATTTATTCCGACTTTATTCTGGAAGATTCTACGGAGACAAACTACAAATGTAATGTCACTCGCTCATGGAGTAACATTGTCTACCAATCAAATGACGCAAGAACATGCAATCTGCATTAACAAGGATATTAAAATGATTCCAATGTCAGACTATTGTACACGGGATGAAACAACCATTAAAATAATGTTTGAAGAGAGGGCTGGAAACGAGGAGAAAATCATTGTCTGCTCGGCATACTTTCCTTTCGATACCGCAGTACCTCCACCAAACACGAACATAAAAGCTTGTAAGCTACTACAAGAAAAGTAACAAACGGTTAATACTTGGCTGTGATGCTAATACCAATGCACACCACATTACATGGGTAAGCACGGGCGCAAATGTGAGGGGAAACAATGAAACAGTGTATTTTCCATTTTTCAACCTTAAAATCCAAATTTTAATCTATGTATAGATATACTATACAAGCGATTTTTAATGTTTTATTTTTATTGAAATAAATTTAGGTGTACTCAAGGTAAATAAATATACCAGGTAGGACGGACTAACCCAATACATTAAAAGAAATCGCGTTTACGTGTTAGTCGTAAGCAGTTTTGGTCCGGCAACAGGGAAAATCGTATGGTTTTTTTTCGACTTTTTTCAGCCTTTCTGCGTTCCCTTCGGTTTGATTTGCTTGAAAAAAAAAACAAAAATAACATTGATTTTTTCCCCATTTTCACTCGTTTTCCGCATTATTTAACAAAAAAAACTGTATAAATTGATGCGTATCACACAAATTCTATTGGGCAAGCATGCCTACAACAAAAAAAATCAGAAAAACAAACTCTGGATGGCTTTCCTTTGGAACATTGTCAACAATAGAAGACATTGAGTATATTTATTTACCTTGGGTGTACTTTCTGCCCACTTCATGACGAAAAGCACTTCTCTTTTTTATACGTTATACGCTTTTATCGAGGCTTTTATTTAACTTGCTTTTCATGTATGTATGTATGTTAGTCTGGTTCAAATCTTGCAACTGATTTTTCGACCACTTCCAATAGTTCAATCTTTTCGAAATTTTGCATGTGAGTCTATTTTAGATGACAATACAACCTCTTCAAGATTATTTCAATAATCTTGTAACTTAAATATGCTAATTAAGTAAGATTTAAGTTGAGTAACATCAACAAGAGAGAGAGAGAGATTATCTGGTTCAAATCTTTAGTCACTCATTTTTCTGATATTAAAATAAAATTCAAAATTCACCATTACAAAACTAAGAATAATATATTTTAACGTGATTGATAGATATTATTATAATAATATTATATATCGCAATGAAGATCCTTCTATATGCATTGTTTAAACTAAAGAAATGAGGAGTTTTTATATTTAGAAGAATAATATTTCTTAAATTTTTATTTTTTTTTAAATACGCTTTTATTTTGTTCGCCATAGAAAATAAACAGATATTTTAATAAAATGGACTAAAAAGGAGAAAATAAATTGTTACATGACTGATTCAAAGAACCTGGGTAATCTATAATGTTTTCACTAAAAATAAAAGCGTGGGAGGCTCGATGTAATGGAGAAATATGGTATGATGAGTCAAATGAGTCAAATATGGTATGACACTCGCAAATTTTTGCTTATCCACCATCAAAAACGCACGAGAACTGTGTCATAAAAGAATCAGAACTCGAAGATGACGTTTTTTCCCATTACAACCGAATTGGGCAATAATTGTAAAGGCAGCAAGGCCAGGAAATATTACAGTAGAATGTAATGAACCATCAACAGTTGAAAACATCTACTTAGGCGGCGGTAACACTTATCAATTATCCAAATTATGTAATCTATGGTAAGACTATCAGGTTATCCGAGCAATGATCAGTCAAACCCAACCTGGAATAATAGAAATTTTGAGCATGCACGAGGAAATCAAAATTCAACCCTTTCATGTTGATCCAAAATTGGCCGATCTGTTGAAGGAAGAAATTGAAGGCATGGGTTCGTGGTGCAATTTCAATTGGATTGAAGATAATTACTATTATTGGATGGTAGCAATAGTAATTATGTTGTACTTAATTTGTCTGATATTTATAATTATAAAAAAGAGAAGTGCTTTTCGTCATGAAGTGGGCAGAAAGTCTGAAAAGTTGGCTCAATTGAACATAATTTTTTCACCGTTGATAATTAATGTAGATTGATAATACATTGAAAAATCGTTTCAATTTATCAATAATAAAAATACTTATTTAGTTCAATTTGTATTAAAACAGCCATTGTATTAAAACAGGCATTTGTTGTTGAATTTCAAAAAAAAAAGAAAAAAAATTTATTTGAAATTTTCAGTAGCCGATTTTATAGTTTTACGAAAAACCGGATTCGTGTGAAATATTGTCTTATTGGCTTAAGCATATTTTTTAAATTATTTTATTGCACAGTTAGTGCGATAGCAAAAACTAAGCAATACATCAAATCAAGTAGGAAATAGTGTGTGCATTTGTACAGGGTGGTGAGCTTATTAGGATGTTAAAAAGCTCTAGATGGTCATTAAGTGGGTGAATTTTGCGCTCCAAGATTTGAGCCCCAGAAACAGACAAAGCAAGTACAATAAAAGTATTTAAAAATACACATGTCATACATTTTTGCATACCCCTGTCATAAATATCTCTGATACGAATCATATCATATCCCTGAGCGTTATGCAGATACAATTCTGGTTTTTTTTGGATGGACTATGGTTTTCTACAGAAGAAGCTTATCACTTTTGGCTGAGCACGTAGGCCTGGTAGGAGTCCCTTTGCGCTTCACTTCTATGTGTAGATCTTCGAGAAATTATTTCAATTTCTCGGTGCTTCAACGGTTTTGTCCACGAACGTCTCATAGTCGGCTCAGAACTATTTTGGTTTCAATAGACCATTTGAAATAGGGCCTTACCCTTTATAGTGAGATCCGAAAGGACTCGCTCTAAAATTCAATGAAATTTTGTTGGACACCGAAAACCTTATCTTTTAACCTTTTTTAATTGTATGGAAATACGTTAAGTTTCCCCTTACATATTTAATTACTCAATTTTAACATCCTAATAAGCTCACCACCCTATACAAATGTATACACTATTTCCTACTTCATTTAATGTATTACTTAGTTTTTGCTATCGGAATGTCAAAATTGCACAATAAAATAATTAAACAAAAAAATGCTATATTTGTATGGAGATACGTTAAGTTTCCCCTTACATATTTGATTACTCAATTTTAACATCCCAATAAGCTCACCACCCTATACAAATGTATCCACTATTTCCTACTTCATTTAATGTATTACTTAGTTTTTGCTATCGGAATGTCAAAATTGCACAATAAAATAATTAAACAAAAAAATGCTATATTTGTATGGAAATGTATACACTATTTATTTCCTACTTCATTTGATGTATTACTATCGGTTTTTGCTATCGGAATTCCGTCCGGAAATTGCACAATAAAATAATTAAAAAACAAATGCCTCCGTTGGCATTTGTACAGTAACCATAAAATGCAGAGACATTTAGCTAGCGTCCAAGGAAAATGCACTTTAGAATTATAAAATAAGTCAAAATTGTATATATGATGATGTGGCGAAGATATTATATTGTTAATTTGTTGGATTTTCGAAAGCAAAAAAGTTATGGGAATCAAATTTGTGTCAAAAACCTTCCTGTTTTCAAATGTTTAAACCAAATCTGCAAAAAAGTCATAAGCATGAGTATGAAGACAGTAAGAGGTTTTGTAACACTTGTGGTTATATTTATGTGTCAAGGTGGAATTCTCGTGCTAATATTAGGGAATTAAAATTAAAAGGGAAATATAGTTTCACGCGTATATCAATATTTAGTAATGTTCGAAGTATGAATTTGTAATTATGTTTGCACAATAAAATAATTAAATAAAGCCACTACAGCTGGTTCCACAAAATTACATTCCTTTAACCCCAATGGTAAACCCAATCTTACAGAATCGACGCTTCACCATTCGCTAGTCGTTTCGGGACTCTCGAGAATAACACTGCGCGGCTTCCTGGCTTCCCGAGTGAACTTTACATTTTGGTATAAGGTTTTCGGTGTCCTATGGGAACCGAAACTTTTTCCTACATGTACAAAGCCTACATGTTGATGTCCTACATGTGAGGTTTGAACTCGCAATTTTAACAAGAGAGTCAAACACACATCCAATGAGCCATTAAGGCACCAGAATCGGTTACAACTCTGGTTTATTATATATAAATTAATTAATGTAAAATAGTTTTGCCTTTCCGCAAATCTCCGAAAGTTCTTCACCGATCGCTCTGAAATATTTTTGAACAAATTTCAAATAAGAACCGCAGCTATCTACCAACATTAGCGTATGTTCGTATGTTCGCTCAATAGTTGTGTTTCATCAATAAAAGCTTTAATAATTTTTTCATTCCACATTCCATCTGCTGATATCGCATAAGTGAATGTAAAGTACTTATGCCCCGTGTTTGATTTTCTGAGCATGTACACCGATGAACTGACGAGTTGATAAGATAAAATCTTGGCATAATTCAGCTTCATTGGAAAGTACCTAGTGTTTTGTTTGTAGTTGGACGCCTTGAAACGAAATTAAATCTTGCAAGGGTGTGGGATGTGTTTTAAATTCGATTAGCTCAGTCTTTGCTGCATTTTTCATACGAGTTAACATTTCATCACTCAGGCTTCTGACAGTCTTAAACCCAATTTCTGCATCCATTCATTTATTTTAAAAGATGTTCCAGATTCTCAGATTGTGCATTAAAACATCATATTATTGATATAGGAAAGTGTGTGTGCCTTTTTAGCGACCAATAACCAAATTAGGTATTGCTAAGAGTAATTTCAAGGATCCATGATCAGCAGCTTTATCAATTAGGGAATCAGAAAATATACAAGATTTGATTGCAAAATGAAGTACAGTTTAATGAAGTTGTACCTCCATTTATCCTCTGTCATCAGCGATGAAATTTTTATTCTTCATGCATTCTTTTTCAAGACTTGTCCTAGAGCGTAATACTATAAACGTTATTACGAGACATGGAGAAATATGCATGCAAAACAAAGATTCATACTCATTAAGTTACATACCTAAGTAGTTTACAATTCAAATGCTTCCAACAAATAGGCGAGTCTGATGATGGGTTTTACCCACTGAAAAATGTTGCAACTGCGACTTCGAAATGGATAGAAACCGATGCAAGGTTAGTCGGTGTCGATAAAACTTCCAGTAGACTATGAATCTATGAACATCACAAAGAAGGCGAAATGTTAAGTTGAATGTACTACTATAAACAAATTCTTTCTTAAGCTGTAACCGATTTGGCTCTTAGAAAAATTGGCCTCGAAAGCCTGCTTAGTTTTGCTTTTTTCTAATGGTGCAAGTTTTAAAAATGACTTTCTCAACCGAGTTCGTATGAATACAATTCAATGATTCGTTATGCTTTGTGCAATATCCGTGCTCAATAACGGGCCTCTGCAAGGCTTGTGAAAGCTGTGATGTAGCCTAAAATAAGGGTACTATGATTGCTCTAACTTTGATGTTATGAGTTTCTGGGCAGTCTATTGAATAATTAAATTGATGTGAAATACTCTAAATATTTTGGCTCTTAAGAAACTGAAATCATTAGTATCCATTATACGGAAAGACTTAGATATATTGAACATAAAACCCCGCGGCGATATCAGAATAGATATATTAATCATGTTATGGATATATTTGTAAGAGCGCAGACGTCCGTAAACTTACTAAGATGTTTTTGAGTTGTATTAGCCTAAGATGTATTAGAGCCAGTATGTGAATAGGACTTGGCTTGCAGAAATTCATGGAACGAACAATTACGGTAATTGGAACAATACTATTGTTATTGTATTGTTGAATGTCATCGGAACAATACAATATATTGATATAGTTCAATGAGCCAATACAATATATTGTTACAATACAATACAATATATTGTTGGAACAATAGTATTGTTCCAATCACTGCAATTACCTACCAAGGTGCCAATTTAATTCCCAAATGGATTCGGCTTGCAATTGCATCTCGGAAGCAAATTGGTGAAGCTGTAGTTGCTTTAGGATATAGCAAACATCTCAAAAAGTAAAAAATGATGTCTCACGCCTTCTCTTGCATTGACAATACCAAAAATACATAATTCTATGTAATAACTTCCATCGTCATGCGATGACGCGATGGTAATAATAATTAAATAAAAAATTCTGTGCATATATTATCTGAAGTTTGGTTTTCAGACTTTCAGCTTCTCAATGCATAATTTGCTCTCAGGTCGCTTTGTTTATTGTACGTATTTCCTTATGCGAATTGTAAAAATAATTATATTAAGCGAATATTAAGTAAAATTAAACTTAAATTAAAAGTAGCAAAAAGCAGGACGGCTCAGAACCGTTTCATTGTTTCATTCACATCACACGGAACCGGAACCCACTACTTGATTAAAAAATTAATTATGTTAATTTTTGATTAATTCTTATATCTCAAGTTTCACAAATATATCATTCGCCAATATCGAAATCGATGGAATATTTAAATTTGTAACTTGTATAAACTAAACATAATAATGATTAAAATGATCCTGGAATTCATCAGAAATGTGAAAAGTAAACCGTCACAAATTGACCAAATAAAATTTTTAAATAACTTAAAGGTCTCAATGGAAAATGTTATACATGTATATGAAATAATAAAGAACAATGACATGAAAACTGAACGACATGTAAACTGCATTTCATCTGTAATCTCCAAAAAAGCATTCGAAAAAGGTTTATTTATAATATCATTTGGCAATTCAGTGATTTTTAAAAGCTTCAGTGAAATTTTTGAGAACACTGTAGTAGCCGAGCTAGAAGGGTAGAAGAACAAACTTATTTTGTTTTCAGAAGTGAGCAAAGTGCAGCAACGGTTCAGAACCGATCGAACTGAATCGGTTCATATTTCTGATTCAGTTGAACGGTTCTGTAATTTATAAAATTCTGTCTTATAAATTTATAAATTCTGTCATTTATAAAAAAAAAACGATTTTTACCCATAAATTGAGACATTAATAGCATAATAATGTGTCAGTAGACATCATAAGGATTGTGTTAATCAATTAAATATTGTTTCTAAGTTTAAAAACGATTGAGTTTGTGTGAAAAGACAGTGTAAAATTATTGAAGAGTAAAAGTGAGCAGAAAAATTCCTGCTTTGAAATCTTTTTTTTTTTTTTAATTGTCGATCTATGTTCGAAATCCTCCGCAAAAGTGCTCCATGGATGATGGAAAAATAATCTTTTACGAGGCTGCGATTAAAGAAACGTGCTGGCAACGGGAATAATGTCAATTCTTTATAACACACACTCCCACAAAATAGAGCCCACCATTCAAAATGGCGTTCGGAAGGGTGACTTCATAATGCATGTCTCACTATTGTTTGTTTTGATTTTTATAACGCTAAATTTTCACTTGTTTATAGCGGTAAAATGTATGATTATAATCACCAATTCGATCGGTAGTAATACTCCCATGCATGTGACACATGCGATAAATAGGCCCCCAACCAATTTTTTTATATGCGAGAGCTTTGCGTCACCTAAACAAATTTCAATGCAATTTTGCCATTGAACATATCGTTTTTGCTCGCAAATTATCTGATACATTTCCCACATGCCCTTCGGAGGATACCGTTTTAAAGTCGATTTCAAGAACCACCGTCAAAAAAAGTAAAATTTCTGTCGTCCATGGTGTGTGTGTGAGAGAGAGAGAGACAGAGAGTTACAGAAAAAAGAAAACGGAACAACAAAAAATGTATTTCATCCAAATTGTTTTCCATTTTTTTTTTTTACTTCAAGGATGTATCATCATCTCATCCATCTCCTTATTAACTTTTAGGTTTCTTTGATTCAAACTATTAGCAATCATAAAAAACTCAGACAAGAAAAACATAAAGTCATCATAAGTATACAGAATAATATTGAACAGCAATCATGTTTCCGTAAATTAGGCATGCAAAGATCAAAAAAAGGTTAGTGATAAAAAGTGATATTTTAGAGAGGAGGGAATAAAAACTTGAACTTCTTTTCTGAATAAACTCATCGCATAAAACATGCTTTTGGATAGTAGGGCATCCATTATTTGAGGGTTTATCACCATTATATGGTGTAATGGTGGCTAAAAAATATTTTTCAGAAATCCATATCGTCTTAGTAGATGATCTTTTAAACAAATCGACGAGATTAAATATAAATTATAAACGATATTTTCTGTTCAACAATCAAGCGCGAATTCTAAATTAATAAAAAAAAAAAAAAAAAACTATCACGATATGATTATGATTAAACACATTCACAATTATGGTGCGATGTGTAATATATACGCGTGAAAGACGCGAGTGAATGTGTAGTTAGTTGACAGAGCCTGCGATTACACTCTTTTTTTTCTTCTACGAGACCACAACAAATTACAAAAGTAAATAAATATAAGTCATGAAAATTATCGAGATTTGATTTGATTTCCTTATCTCATTCAGTCAATCTATCCATCGTAAATGGACTTTTGGAAAAAAAAGCCGATTTGTTATTTAGATTAAATCATAACGTAATGACAGACTCTTTGTTACTTTCCGTCAAACCAAATAATTAATTTTCTCATAATATAGCTTGGTAGTAATCTGTCCATAAAACATTCTTCTCCACTCTATAGAATGGCAGCCGATAGCGATGGTAATGGTAATTTAACAGCAGTTGTTATCTGTGAAGGAGACTATCATGATCCAACTTTTCCACAAAAATTAAATAACTTAGTGGCGCGCCTCAACAGTCTGATCGAGGAGCAACCTAAATCGAAGCGACTCAAAGTGAATAAAGTGAGTATCCTCTAAAGCTCCATAAGTATTAATTACAAGAGCTTTGGTTTAATTTAGGTGGAGCCATGGAATTCTGTGCGTGTAACACTCTCTATTCCGAAGGAAGCGGCTGTAAAATTGCGACAGTTAGCTGCCGAAGGCAATAACACTTTGCGGGAGCTGGGCATCTTATCGGTTCAATTGGAGGGTGACACTGTGATATCATTAAGATTAGTTGGACAAGAGATCGTATTGCGCACATCAGCTGGTGAGTCCTGATTTATTTTTCATTGTTCGTTCGTTTCTTCTCTCATCACTGTTAACTACATGGAGTGCAAACTATATAAATTGTATTAAAATTATTATTGTAGATAACACGACTGGTTCACAGAATGCAACAAATTTAGGCGAATTAACGCGAATATTGGCACAAAACAAGCAGCAACAACACCACCAGCCGCCAAGTGCATCAACATCTTCAGCTTCGTTGGACAATGCGATACCTTCAACATCCACTAATATTTCTTCTTCGTCGTTAAATCAGCAACAGACCCTAGTGACATCCGAAAGTGGACTTCATAATGGTCCATCGCACAGCGATAATAATTTATTTAAGTCACCAAATACGGTGTGTCCAATGGACGGCAAGTTGCCAGCCCATGTGCCAAATGTCATCGATTCGACTTGTGAATATCCATTTGGAAGTATGACTCAAGCGCGTGTGATACATCGTCGTGAAAATACGATGGGCATAGGGCAGCAACAGTCTGGCAATCAACAATTTATTGCTCCATCATCGCCCGTAAGCCAACTTCCGCCGCCATATCCAAAACAAATTGTTTCAACATCTCAAATACCAGTCACATCACAACAAATACAGTCGACATCAACATCGAGTGCAGTACTGTTGCAACAGCAACAGCTAAGTTCGGTGGGTGGAAATATTGCCATATCGAGTCCGCTGTTAGTGAATCTGTTACAGAATGAAGGTGTTAATAATAATAACAATAACATAATTAACAATAATCTGAGTGGTGTGTCATCGTCTCCTACATCAGCATCTGGTCTGATACATCAGCAACAGTCACAACTGACTAGTACTTTAGTTGATCATCAAATTCAACAATCTTCGGTGACGATGGGAAGTGGAAATTTAGTGAATGTTAATAATAAGTGCATCAATGTAAATAAAACCCAATTACCTGTGCAACAACAAACCGTTCAGCATAATCCACAAATGGTGGCTAAACACAATCTTCATCAGCAATCCATTGTCATCAACAATCAAGGATCAACGGCGCAAGTTCTGAATCATCATCAGCAGCAAGCAAAAGTGACATTAATGAATAACGCAACCAGTCAACAACAGCAGCATGTAAATAATGCCGTAAACGCCTCAATGACCATCATAAATCCATCATTATCAGTGCCTTGTCATGTAATTAATAGTAAATTACCGCCACAACAACAACAACAACAATCCCCAGTGATGACACGATTCATTGGACCTGCAGTACAACAGCAACAACAAACACTTATACGCAATATGATGCCTGTTCAGGCTCCGCAAAAAATTCTTTCACGAGCTGGACTAACGCCATCATCCCAGATTTCATCTCAAATGCATCAGATGCAGTCGATGTCAGGCAACCATGCTCAGCTACATCAATTTCGGCAACCTATGCCTGGTGCCGCAGGACATCTACAACCAAATATCCAACAACAGTTTATTGCACAACAACAAAATAAGATGCCTCCAACTGGTAGTTCATCACAACTGGCGGCTAGTTTTTATGATCCACTTAAAACGCTCAGTAAGCCAATGGACTCTGCCACTAAAAGCAGTTTTCAAGAGTTTGCCCGTTATCAAATGCAATACAATTTGAGTCAACAACAGCAACAGCAAAAGAATCAACAGATCCCTCATGGCGATGTATCCCAATCAGTGCCTCAACATCAGAACCCGAATATTGTATCGACATCATCTTCAATATCACCTTTACAAACACCGATAAATGCCCATCAAATGATCATTAAGAATGCAGCCACATCAGTGGACCATAAGCAGCCGTCCACTTCTCTTCCATCACCATCTCCAAGCGGCGGTGCTGTGGCTTCAAACACTGGCACAAATGATCCTCTTGGATTGGGCACCCTAGCTGATTTACCTGATCTCAATCTCACAAAAAACGACCTCGACTCGCTGCTGCCGACATTGAATCCCAGCGAGTTAGAATGTGCCCTCTTTGATTCAAAATTAGACTCATTGTTGGGGGGAAAGGATCTGGATTTGGATTTTAATACACAGAATGCTTCTGGCGCCCTTGTAGGGAATGTGAAAAATGAAGTAGCAGTGTCCCATCAACAGCACCATCATCATTTGCATAATCAAGCTCAGCTGCCAACATTTCTTGGTAGCAAGAAGAAACAGCAAATGCTCATAAATCCATTAACGGGTGATCTCGAGCCGATGCCAAGTGATCAGGACAGCGGTTCCGATAATGACAGTGAAGAATCGAAACGTAAAAAGCTCCTGCTCAAGCAGTTCGGCGAGATGATTCAATCCGATTTATCCAATTCTCTCTATTCCGATGATGAAACTTCATGCAGCACGGGATTCTCAAAAGGCGCAAGCGATATAAGTGACGGCGAAAAGTCCAGCCCAGCTGATCTGCTCAACTCAAAAATGAAAAAGCCGCGAAAAGATAAAAACGCCAGAGATGGTACAAGTCTTGTCGCGAAAGGCAATCGAAAAACGAAAGAAAAGATCAATAAGCAACCCAAGGAAAAGGCACCGAAATCAATCAAGATAGCTGCCAGTAAACCACGCAACACCAAAAGCATCATAATGCCACTCATTGCCGAGCAATTATCAGATGGCACTGAAAAAGTGAAAATTGTTTTGAAAATTCCCAAAAATGACGCAACCAAGATGGATCTCAAACCGATAGCTGCCGGGAATGTGGTTTCAACAACCATGTCTATTCCAAATGCGAACCTTCAAAATATTCAGCAGCAGCAAATTGCTAATCAACAGCCACTCAAAAATATTCAACATACCACCCCAATGGCGCATAGTCCACAGATGCAGCATCAATCCACGAATTTTCCCATCAGCAATGTATCCATCGCGAGCTTATCAACTGTGACGCAAACCATTAGCAATAATTTTTCACAGTCACCATTTCTCATGACCCCATCATCTCAAATTAATACAAATGTAACCACTCAAATGCCTTTAATTATTTCTACATGTGCTGCTGGCGAAGAATTACGTGTTCCACCGTTACACATCAGTTTACGTGGGCGTAATTCCGTTGTGATTAACAATAAAAAGGATCGCAAAAAGTCAACGAGTGAAGAAGATGAGGGCAATACGAAGAAACTGGTAAAAATGCCAAAAATTTGTGAGCCGCAAAAGGAACCAGTGATGAATCATCATCATCAAGACAGCAAAGCTCAACCCGACATTCCTCTTAGTGCTCGACTGAAAAATATTACCGATCAACAGCAATTGGTAAATTCGCTAGCCAGTTATAATGTAACAATTTCATCAACTTCCGGTGGCACCACAACATTGGACAATCATAAAAGCAAAATGATGGAAGAGGCGGGAAACTTACGTAAAGGAAGCCTAGATGGAAATTCTCATAATCACATCAACAGACAACAGTCGCAACAATCGCATTTCAAAAATGTAACTCTCAGTGAAGTGATGACGTCACTGGCTTCCGGTAATCCGTCTAATCCATACAAACAAGTGCCTGCATCAACGTCCATCACGACCGTAACCTTCGGTAGCAACGATGGCGATGGAAATGTCAAAAGAAATTTGAGTGAGCTTGTTAATGGGCTGATATCAAATGAAACAAAGCAGCGCAGACTGAGCACAACGATTTTAGAGTCGTTGAAAAGTCGCTCCGATGATTGTACATCCGAAATGACTGAACATGGAACAAAAAGAAATCCTAGTGAAACGACAAATGGTTTAATAACATCCGATATTAAGAAACGACGACTCAGTGTCACAACCATTGAAGCGCTTCGACATAATCATTCGCCTGAACATTCTCTTGGAATTATCTCATGTCCAATCGGTTCAACAAATATTGGTACATTACCGCAACACAGTAATTTATCGACCTCAAAAAACTCAAAGGGCTTGTACTCCACCAGCAGCAATAATAGCAATACAACAGGTGGGGTAGGTGGTGGACAAAATAAAAACAATAAACAACCTAATCAAAAACCGGTATCACGTTCTGTTAAAGTAATTAACTTGGTGGAGATTCGGAGCCCTGCAACTTCTCCAATGTTAACTTCAGCAGTCACAGTGAGTGGGCAGAACAAGGCAATGACAACAATAGCTGCTTCAGGTGGCGGCGTGACGACATTAACTCAACTTCCGCAAGACCATGGCGACACGATGAGCAAAGAAAAATTTAAACAAAAATTTCTTGAGTCATTAACGGGAACGCAAACCCAAGTGTCAGTCTCACAGAAAATTAATTTGCATCAAAGCCAGCAAGTTGCACCAATTTCAGTCAGTAATGTCAAAGAACTCGATTTAAAAAACCATCAGACTGATGCTTCGAATGCGATTGCATCAACGGGAAACCAAAATAGCTTGCGACGTCTAGAAAACATGCAGAAACAATCGGGAGACTCGTCAACATCTAACGGCACGCATCAAGAATCACCTAATACTCAAGCGCAAGGTGGCGAAGACAGTGGAATCGAATCAATGGATGCTCTATCAGAAAAGAGTCCACATCAAACCTCACACAGTCCACTGGCACGTGACGTTAAACAATCGGGAAATCTAAAAGATGATATTCATGCGAGCGATGAAGATGGCACGAAAAATAATATAGAGATAGGCGAAATTGAAGCAACATTGGCGCGAATGGAAGGAACTTCTGTAATTGATGATCTTAAGAACTGTGATAGTAAGCAAAAACTAAATGGCGATTATACGACGATAATGCATACAGACAAGGATCTGAATGAGAACAAAAAATTATCAAATGCTAGTATGATTGATGAATGCTGCAATAAGAAATCGAATGATAGTGAAGAGAGCATTGTCGGTGCATCAACTATTCCAAAATCTAGTGAGGAATATGATGAACTTCAAATAATTATTGTTGATGGCGAAGAAAGGGCTTCAAAAAATGGCGATGACCAAAACTCTCAAATGAACCTTAGCAACAAAAATGAGGCTATATATGACAAAAACCAATATTCAGGAGTTGATGGTGATCAAAGCGAATTTATACCGCTACGGACTGATCCGCCGCTTTACACTTACTCTACTTCCGATAAAGTACAAAAGGACACCACGAGGTTATCATCCGAATCAGAAAACGGTCCGAAAATGAGCTCAAGTGAAAGGAAGGAAGGAGGCTCAATACTTCAGCAATTGTCAATTGAAATACCGCAGCACGGTGACAGTGAAAACCGTGTAAGAACAAGGGCGAGCAGCAAATTGGAAAGCCCTCTTGAAATTATAAGACAGAGTCCCTCGGATTCTCCGGCTAGTGTCATAAAGCCTGGTCAAAAGCTTTCAGCAGCAGTAATCGAAAAATTGAGTCCAAAACCTACCATAGCTGGAAAAAATAAGAGAAAACGACAGGGCTCAGAGAGCTCAACCCAATCGTGTGTTAGTGACGATTTGACAGGGCAGCTGAAAAAGGCAAGAAAGTCTATCAACTATTCCATAATTGCTCAAGATGATACGGTTGCAGAAGGTAAATGCAGCAAAAAGCAGGAAATTTCAAAAATGAATAGCACTGGAGCTACATTAAAAAAGCCCGATGAATCATCAGATAGTGATGAACCTCTCAGCGATATGATTGGAAAATCCAGAAGTTCACGTGGCAAAAGTCAAGGAACATCTCCCACATTAATATCAGAAGAAAAAACACTGAGAAATCATAAAGTACTGACTGTCAACACAACAAACAATGCAACTAATTCCAAATCAGCAGCCACTTCACCAGTTATTTCTACACCATCAGTATCCATAGCGTCTGTACAATCTATTATGCCCAATAATGGGGGCAAAAATACACCAATCAAGTCGGAAGAGAAAATTGGCACTCGGCGCAGTGTTCGCATGACAACTTCATCACTAGCAACAAATAAAGCGAATGTCAAGTCTCACGTGTTAGGCAATGCTTCGACTTCAATAATAGCACAAAGCGGTGGAAATAACAATAATAATACCAATAACAAATTGGACCAAAATGAGCCTCGAAGGAAAACCAGAAGTACTGGTAAGTTATGCGAAATTTGTGTAATGTAATCATATGTGACCTAGATTGACTTGATGAATTATTTTAGGTTTGGAAACTCAGAATACAGAAAGTCGTCGTCGTCGCGGATCACGTGATAGCAAGTGACCAATGGTGTCCTGCGTCTCATCAGTACGCTATGATCATAATATTGAGACGCAGTTGTCACCGCTGATGGCTACGTCGGCCGCATCACAAGATGAACGAGAATCATCATACATCGACCGTGATCAATTATTAGACACCAGCGATTGCAGTTTGGATGAGTTGTTTGTATCGTCAGATGATAGCATGGAAATGTCTGTGGTAACAATCTCAATGTGCTAGAAGCAAAACTACCTTTCCTTTTTTTAAATTGTGCAAAACACTGACTGGTTGGTGGACTTGCGATTTTGAGACCCGTCATTTATATATTTTTACTTTCTTTGCGGGTTGTTGTTTTACCTATCGCGACTTTTGCATGTCCATTGACACACAATTGAAGCAAATATTTTTTTCGCAATTGATAAGAGTTGATTTGCTATAGTTAAATTAGATGATCATTTAAAAATATAAGAATCTGCTGTAAAAAGTGTCTTATCAACAAAAAAAAAAAAGCATAAGATGGTCGCAAGAAAATAATTAAAACCCATCACCAGGAGAGTACTCTTTGCCGGCGATGAAATATTTTTTCATAGTGGAAGTTATTGGACAAATTTTAATACCTTTATCATGAAGGTTATACACAAATACATACATAACAAAACACACAAACACGCAATAAAATTTATAATCAGATTATCGAACAACAAGATAAAGAATGATTAGATAAAAATATTTTGTCAACTTCCTTTCAAAATCATCCTTTATACTGTAAATAAATAATTTCTCAACTACATGTACTTTGGCGCAATTGCCCTTCCTTACTCCCATAACGAAAGCTTGCGTAATTTCTTTTCATTTACAAACAATTATGTTTATCAGATTTGAAATTTGATTTCCTTTTTTATTGAGAAACGCCATTGACACACATATTTAAACAAATGCTTCGTTCCGCCTCTTAAAACGGATATGGAAAACGCGCGATAGATTCATCAAAATTTTCTCTGAATTTTTTAATCTATACTGCTCGCTTTCTAAAAGAAGGTAAATAAGTAAGATGATTGCAAAAAAAAATGAATTTCAATTTTGTAAATAATTTTAACTACCTACTTAAATAATATACTTTAGTTAAAATCGATAAGTTTCCTTTTGCGCTGGATCATTTCATTCAAGCTTCAGGTCCAACTATTGAGCTCCGTTATCTTAGCACACATAAAATTGTGTATTTGATTTATTTTCATGACATTAATTGCTTTCCTTCTGAAGGAAATTTCGTAAACATCACGAACGAAACGTTGAGTACAAATGAAGAAGATGGCGAATAAAAATTGTGCAATTTTATTGGAGGAAACAAGAGAAAATGTTTGAATTGCGATGATCAGATTTCAAGCCAATGGAGTCAAAATAATCTACTTGGACTAAAATACCGTTCTTATTTATTTGATCTGAAATTTTCAAAACAGCTTTTATCGTGCGCGAAGATAATTTTGCCAGTAGTTGAGTTCCACACATTGCACATCCAAGGGGACATTAAAAATAACACATTTCCTTGCTGAGTAATCATTTAATGGATGATTTTGTATGATCAATTAAACGACACACACCCACATTGTATTTAGTAAATATAGTTGAAAAACACTAATAATAATGATAAAGAATTATATTTAAAAAATTTAATATATTAAAATTGCTCTATCGTTTAAGTCACACACGAAGGAAAAAAAAATGGAAATATTAAAAACATTGTCTTTAGTTAGATCATGGCCACCAGTAATTTTCTTCTTCTTTTTTACATCTAAACTATTTTTTCGTCCGACGCAATCGCTATAATTTCACATAAAAATAATGATATGAGGCAATTTTATTCAACTTATTTTTGTTTTTAATTAATAGAGGGATAAATTAAAAGCATGATGAGTGTGCACCATCATGATAGTTTCAAATTGTAAAAATTAATTTTTCTTCTCATTATCTCTCTTTATCTCGAGAACTCCCGAGGCAAGCTCCCAATGACATAATAAATTTATCGTTAAAATTCAGATCGCATGATTTATTTTGCCGGAAGAAAAGGCTTTCATCTGAGTAAATAACAAACATCCTTTTCATTTTACCCCGAAACACTCACACACCACTCCCAAAATTAGAAAATCTTATAATACAACAAGAAGTAAAAAAAAAAGAATGAAGAAAAACTCTTTTCATTAACTCTAAGCTATTGTTGAATAATAGATTTATTTAAGAAATCAAATTTATCGATGATACAAAAGTGAATGATGAAAAAAAAACTTGAAAACATTGTGTTAAACGAACGTTGAATTATTTAAAATACACAGAAAAAAATCTGAAAAATATAATCATATTTACAATTTTACTTACTTCTCCTCAAGTAAATACAATTTTATTTTACAGTTTGCATCGACATTTTGGTATTGATTGGAATAAACTTTATTGTAGGTTTTCAAATGCATATCTATTTATACTTCAACGTAAATAAATAAAACTGAACAGGATGTTATTATCCTAATGCTTGTTCAATGCTGTCATCAAATGAACCGGTCAGATCAGGCGCTGATGAATTGTATCTATTTCGCAAACCTTCCAGACGACAATCGTCATCAAAATCATTAAGCGATCGGGATATTCTGATGCATATACATATTATCAAAATGTTGTAATTAAATAAAAATATTATTTCACTCACCGTGGGCTTTCACCAATTATAGTAGGAATATTAATCGGTATATTTATAAGGACCGAATCGACTGATGACGCTGAATTGTCCATCGGCTTAATATCCTCATTAAATCGCCTGCAATATAGTTCAGCATTGGTTCCGTTCATAAGATCCCATAAATTAGCTAATGTTGCTCTTAGATCACCACGGCTCATGCCAAGAATAAATTTCAGTTGCGAAATATTTTGATTTAGCAGATATACGCCGTACAACGCGATATTTTCCGGGTTGCTTGATCGGCAAAAAAGTGGAAATCTACAAAGTGTAAAAGCGCACACGCAAATCGATGAAACGAAAATGCTTTTGGAAAATGTCTCTTATCTACTCTACTCACGTTTTATCTGTTAGTGGCAGCACCTTAATATTGTCGAGTATTTTTGATCTCGAGCCTTCATGCCGAATCGGATTTCTAAGTGGAATATTTAGGATTCTAGAACATATAAGAACTGTATGAGCTACATAGCCCAATGCAATCGATAATTCAGTTGGAGTCGATACTGTATCCGTGTAGGATTCTGCATCAGGCAAATGAATATGGTTTATCGTATATTGACCACGCTGATTTTTTTTGATAGTGTAAATATCGTTGAGTTGCCGTAGAAGGCACCGACGAGTTTCAAGCAGAGCCAATTTAACATTTACAAAGGCTTCATGCTGGCTGGACAATTTATCCTTATATGTCTTTAAATTCTCACGGCTTAACGTTCTCAAACCGTTCCAGATCCTAGCTTCAGTTTCAGTATTTTCATCTTTCAACTGTTCTCGTTTCAAAGTTAGTACCTTGTTATAGTGCCGGCTTCTATCACATTCCTGTGCTAGCAATCGAATCTTGAATCGCACGTATTCAATTTTCATTCGTAAATCATGTGCTCTAATGAGAACTTCTGGCTTTGGTGGTGCTTGCTGTTCTGATAATAATCGACTTAGTGTCTTACCCATTCCAGCTTGCTTTTGCGGTTCATAGAAAATTGGTTTGCTCATGATTAGCTTTAGATTTAAACATGCAGCGCTCCGCATCTGAATACGATCAGTTAACATTTTGGCACTTTCATTGCGATTGTGAATGAGCCGCTGAACATTCTGAAGTTGAAGCAAATTATCCAACGTATAACTCGGCTGAATTTCATTTTTTGCAAATGATAAATGAACGTGACGCACCTTCAGTGGTTTGATTTTGTTTAGTGTTTCTGGTACCATAATTTTTTTTCCATGACCTTGTAACGGTGATAGGTAACTGACAGATTTTGGTGATGGCTCCAGATAGTCATTGGTGCGTTTTCCATTTAGTGAATATTTTTCCGAAGTGTGATCACCGTTTAATTTCGGAGTCTCTATAATACAACAACCGATGGGAATTTTACCCGTTACATGAGTTGCAGATGTGAAGGTACCGCCAGGAAGGTGAAATAGCAACGTATTTTCTTCAAATTTAACATCGTCCCAATCAGATACGAGAACTAGTCCTGAAATATAGACACCCCACATAAAAAGCATTTTATCAGGTGGTGATTCATTTCCTTGTGTGATGCTTTCATTTTTGTCCATCTTCCAGACTCTTATGCAAACGAATTTATGTGACGATTTTAGAACTTGTTGGCAGTTGATCTCCGGCCATTCTACATGGCTTCGATACTGGACTCTTTCACTGGTATATAATGGTTTTGAAAATGCACTCAAATGAAGTGTAAAATAAAACAGAGACGATTCCTTATCAGAACAGGAAAAATTAACACCACATAATTGAATTATATTCCTGACGCGCATTTGATGCGTCCAAAGTGGTTCCCACTCACGGCATCGTGGCCTATTGTACATTTTCACCAGTCAATTAATCGTGTGTAATATTCAATTATTTTAAATCTCTTTTGTCTTTGAGTTTTTCTTTCCAGAACAAAACAATCTTTTACATATTACCGAAAGGAAAAATGACGGGAAATGTTTGGCCCTAAAAACAGAACAACCAGCTATGTAGATAGATAGAATGAATAAATGAATAGTCGTCCAGTGCGGAAGAAAAAATATTTCGTGAGAAAATTGTAATATTATCCTAATTAAAACCGATTGACAAGCTCGTATACACTCACTGATCATTTCGGACAGGCCTGCATCGTGATGTAAAAGGATATTGAGTGAACTTGTACAAAATTTTCATACATAAAAAAAAAGTTGGTCAAATACATTTTGCAAAATTATCAGCATTCATTTCTGAAAAATTGCAGGTGAGGATGTGATGAATCACGGGAAAACGCTCCCTCTGCTATTTCCTCTGTTAAAATTTCACCGATTTTCACCTATCAATAAACATAACATCCACAAATAAATATAATTAATTATACATACACAATAATAATCCAATAATGGTCCAAAACCTACCTAATCAAAAAGAAAAACCAATCATTTTAATAAAAATCTTATCTTTTATCTTATCGCATTCACTTTTCCTGGTTGCTACCTAACGGATTTTAATGAAATTTATGTGTTTTCGGGCCGTCAAAAAGCATTCATTACACAAAAAAAACATATGTATTTATTATTTTTATTGTTAAAAAAAAATTGAAAATCGTTTTTGTCCTAATATTCGTTAAATTACAGTTCTCTTATCAATAAACTTATAACATTCGGCAATTCATTATGTAAGTAACTAAACTAGCCACTATTATCGTTTAATCACACATTTCTATCATCCATCTACGCACTATTTCGCTCCATCCTTTTTCTGGTCAAGGTGAGTGCCATATTAATTTATATTATAACACAATATTATTAATATTATATAATATGCTCTGCATATTAGTTAGAGCAAGCAGGGATAACGGTACATAAATAGAGATGCCCATAACCTGATTGTATTAAAAACGGTTAAAACTTGTTTTATACTATTTTCACTATATATACATACATATATTACAAATCCTTAAATGACAATTTCAGAATGGTAATAATATTGACCGGCCTAACTAAATATTAGTAACTCAACATAAACTATTAATTAGATTTGAAACCTCCCTGCGTAATCCGAACGCTTATCAGTTATTTAAATGAATTTTATTCTGATTTTATTTCTTTCACAATATTTTTATAATGGCAACGTTCAAGTATTTCGCAACGGTAAAACTAAATTACCGATTTATACTAGCTTTTCATATAAAAAGTGTATCTGTTCCATAAGAAAAGCTGATGGACCCCAAACGCCCTTATATTTGATTGTTCCCTTACCTCTACGAAGTGCTTTAGTTATAAATTACCTTTTTATTTGAAAGATTTTATAAGTAGTCACAGTTACTTTCTTTATGCGTTACAGTCACATATAATTCAATTATGGGAAACTCAAGCACAAAATTAGCCGAGAAATGTTCGCTACTGAACAAGAGCGAAATACCACTTGTTGCCAGTTCCTTCAGTAAGATGCATTATTCAGTGTTACAGAACAAGTATTATAGAAGAATATTCATTTAGAATTGGCCAGTAAAAATTCTGAGCGAATTAAAGAAGATGAGCTGAAGAAATTTTGGGGAACACAAATGGATCCGCGTCTGGCGCAATACATCACAAATTTCTTGTTTGGACCGTTAGGGAATCGCAATCCGGTTGTTGAGTTTCAGCGATTTGCAGAGCTTTATGTATACTGCGTGAGAGGTACAGTTGATGAAAGAATTGGTGTATTGATGGAAAGCCTGGGTCAAAATGATTCTGATTCATCAGAAATTGCATATCCATTGATAAAGGAGGTGAGTTGAAGTTGAAAGTGTCAGACTTTAATTTAACTTTCTGCTTTAAATTGTAGTACGTAGAAGCTGTTGTCAGTAGTTATATGAGAGCTCTTCGTCTTGAAGCTGGTCCACAATTCAAGTCATGGGAAGCACGCGGATTCCGTATTATAAAAGATTGCGTTCAAAAGTTGGCTGAAAGCTTAGCGTATGATGTTGTTCAACAAGGTACACAGAAAGTCACCAGAACAGATGCTGAACGATGGTATGTCTATCGGATTTATGTTGAAATGATACTATTTCTCAAAATATACACTACTTTATTTTCCAGGCTTCAGAAAAATCCAGTCTTCCTGCGTATGCTCGAGCATGTCTTTTTGCACCTTTATCATTATAGGTCAGTGAAAAATACCAGCGATGAGAAAAAAGATGACGGCAGTGGTGGGTCAGGGCAAGGTAGCGGAAAATTAAAGGCCTTTTGTATGGAAACATCGCTTCTCCCCACATGCGAAAATATCCATTACATACCAGATTATCCAGCTTTCACTGATATTTCACAAATACTCTTTGTTAACTCCCAATTACCCACCGAGTATCAATCGAAATGGCGTTTTTTGTTTTCATCACAAATTCACGGTGAGAGCTTTTCCACATTTATCGGACGAATAATGGACCAAGGGCCGACTGTCATAATCATCGAAGACACAAATGGACATGTTTTTGGTGGTTTTGCAACTGAATCTTGGGCTTTGAGTCCTAATTTTTTGGGCGACGACAATTCTTTTTTGTTTACTATTCGGCCCCGAATGCGTAGCTTCCCTGCCACGAGTTACAATGATCATTATCAATATCTGAATCTACACCAACAGACAATGCCTAACGGTCTAGGTATGGGTGGCCAGTTCGGCTACTGGGGCCTTTGGCTTGACAACGAATACGGTGTCGGAGAATGCTCTGAATCATGTACAACATTTAAAAACTACATACAACTTAGTGCAACCAAAAGCTTTAAAGTCCGAAATATAGAAGTTTGGGGAGTTGGAGATAAGCCAGTTAAGGAAGACGAGGTGATATGCTAGATGATTAGAGATAAATAATGGATTAGTATAAATTATTTTCTCCCAGGATGACGGACAATCGGGATCAGTACTAGATCACGACCAAGAATCGCAAGTAATGTTAAAAATTGCTGGACGTGAGCTTTACTCTGAAGGATATCGAGAAATGAACCTGCATGAATGAGATAACGTAAGTTGAAAAATTGATTGAATAACCAGATGTATCTTTAAACCATTCTACTCTTTACGATATCTTCCGATTTAAATTTTTCCTTTGGGTTTATAGTGGGTAAGTTTCTACAAAGTATTTGATACAATTGCTTTCTCTATTTTTATTTGTTATATCTTTCTTACTCTGCGCGTCGCTGGGGGCTCGAACAGATAATTAATGACGAATTCAGCATGGATCTGAAACTTGATATCTGAGGACGACACTCTGTTACAGGTGATCGAAGCTTAGACATCGTTCAGTTGCTTGATGAGCTCTCATTAATGTAGATTCCAGTTTCTGACCATGTGATGCAACAATTCGTTTCGATGATTTTAATGTAGTTAAACTGTTAAATTTTTTTTGGTTATTCTGACGGTCATCATAAATGCCAGCTTCTATTGGATATTATCGAAAAAATGTATATATATATATATACAATAGAATGAACTGTGAATTCATTTTCAGTTTGTTTGACTATCTAAAGGTTTATTAAGTGATTTTTACATTTTTCGGCAACATTGAAAATGACAGCACAGCAAAAAGCAAAAAAAGAAAGAAATCATGAAATCTTTTGAAACAACAGGTGTCGGCAGAAAAATTTTAGTTCGCTTTCGTTAAGAAATTTGAAGGCTGAAATTATCAATGAAAGTGACGATGGGCATTCTTTCCAGGACTGAACATTTATAAAATCTTTATTCTAATGCTTGTGATTCTAATTCATTGAAGTGGATCTCTTTATTCCTTCAAAGGTTTTAGTTCTCTCTAAGAATGCCATTAGCTATTTGTTGAGCCGCATTTACAACATCCTTCCTTAAATTGCATTTGACAATGGCAAACAGATTGTATCAGATGTATTTAAAATCCTGTATTTTCAGATCTTTAATGAACTTCGTAATTAATGTTGAAATGTTTGATCCACATTGATATCAGTGGTTGGCATTCACAAGAGTGTGTTCGAGTTGTTACAGAAAATACAGATGTTTCTAAATACTGAAAACTTTATCCAATTTTAAGTAAATAGAACTGTAGTTACTTAATGAAATCTTTTCTCATAATTTTCTACCGAAATACACCTATTTCAGCAATTATATATACAAAGATTTAAGATAAATTCAAACTTGTGGAGATTTATGATCCTCCAATTATTCGTTCCGTTTTCAAAATAAAATGAATTGGAAAAATCATACTGCTTAATCACATAGAAATCACTTGAAACGAAGTAAATTAATTCCAATAATAATAAGTTTCGATGCGAAAATGCATCTTGTGTTTCTTCCTGAGATGAAAAGATGAAAATGTGGCATTAAAAAATCTCATAAGAGTCAACCAGCAAGTCATATTTAATTGTATATTATGCACACAACCACTAAGTAGAATTTTTATGTTCATTAAGAAATATAACATGCATTAGATCATATTAATCATACTGTTGCTTTATTTGTTTTCTTTATTGAAAACTTGCGGTTGGTCAATTGAGTAGTTATGTAAGCTATGAAAAAATCTTTCAAGCATCACAATTTGAATGTGATTTTAGTTCAATGAAGTAATCACTTGAAGCTTTGCAAAATTCTGCTTTCTTGAAGAAAAAAATGTGCAATCAAAACAATGGTCGCTCAGGTAGAATGCATGTAGGATAGTGGGGGTTTAAAACCGAAGTCAGGTATTAAGGATTTTATTACAAGTATTAAGAGAGTCATTGACGCTATACAACCTCTATTATCTTAAATAAGTAAGTGAAACACTTATTATTGCCAGAACGTGTAAATTGATTGATACATAACAATGAAGATGCACCGTTTTCTGTAATAAGAATTTAGAGAATGTTTTGGCAAAATTATATGGGAGCAAATGCTCAAAATTGATATATTTAACAATCTTACTTTTTTTATGCCTTTTATAATATAAGATAACATTATCTATATTTTAAGAAAATATTAATAATATTTGGTTTATTGGATGTTAAAACAAGTTAAAGAATAAAAAATTTAAGAAAATTAGAAACATTCGCAGCAGTTCTCATAAAAAAAAGCTAAGTCAAATTTCTTTATGTTTATGTTAGCTTTCTTTTATGAGAACGGTTATCGGTATAAAATCAGGTTTAAATCGTATGATCGGTTTTTTTTATTTATTTATTTATTGTGTAGATGTCAGAATTGGATACGTACGTCAACCAGGCTAAAAATAAAAATACTTTTTTGCTTCATTTTTTTTATAACAAGATCCGGATCTAAAACAATTGATCATGAAACATGGAACCTACTTTCAAGCTCCTTACACTGGTTTTTTAAATTTATTTATAAGCCTATAGTCATCTCAGTATTGAGAAAAAGTCATCTCGTCCAGAACGTTGATGAGGTACAAAAATCCAAAAATTAAAGGTCTCTGGTAATGAGAAAAAAATTTGTTATCTTCCTTATGGCTTCCAATTCTGTCGAGCTAGTCCTGTTTTTTCTTTTGCTTTCTTCATCCGTGCGATGAAAAAAATTAAGAAGCAAATTTAAAAAAACCGACAAAAAAATACTCGTGCAATTTGATTAAATTTTGATGTTCCTTTGTGTTTTTGATGGCCATACTCCTCCACGAGGTCGAGTGGATTGGAAGAGCCGGAAAACTGCCTATCGTAATTTATTTTTTAAATAGCAAGCATAGACTACGAAGTTCAAATGCGATTTGGCTAATTTTTCAAAGGCACATGCACAGTCTATAGTAGGTTTAGTTAGTCTATGATAGCAAGTAACAAGTTTGAAAAAGTTGTATTTAAAAATGTTAAAATAGCTTTTAAAACAATATCTACATAAAATATTTCCTAAAGTTTTTTTTTTTTTTGATGATTTCGGTTCACGATTCATTTCTTTTTCTTTTTGTTAATCCTCATCGGAAGTTTTAAAAATTTGGGTACGGTAAGTAAAAAATGGATATCTGATTATCTATTTGTCTACTACCTTTTCTGTCACTGTCATACATATTATATATGAGTATGTGATGTTTAAATGATTTTAAGTGAAATAAAATCTAAGTGATTGTGAATGTTCGTAAATATTGTTTTCATTATATTGGTTATTATTATTATTATTGCAAGATAGTGAATAGTGATGCATTTTATGAAAAGCCTTTTGAAAGCTTTTTAAACCAACTACTTAGATTAACGGGGATTTCCATAATATGTATATGACAAATATGCAAAAAATACATTTGAACAAATCAATTTAAATTTTCGAATAAGTATATTTAATTTGCTGTCTTGCAGTTGCTAGTTCCTTGCAAGTTTCTTGTTTCAAGTTTTATATATAACTGGACTCGAAATTGGTACGGGAAAAAAAAGTATATAAGACACTAAATTTATCATGTGTAATCTGATCTCTTGCCAGGATACTTATGCTTTTGGTATACGGAGTAATAGATAAATTAATTAATCTGCAGTAGTAGTAAAATGTTTTATTTAACGTCCTTACAGCTTTTAAAAGACGGAAATTATTAATTTTACAAAAAAATATGTTTGAAAATTTATTTTTCTTGCACAATTTCTGCGAGAAGTTGATTAAGTATATGAAAATTTGATTTTAACGGTAGACAGTTTTCTTGATAGCTTAAGGATTCTTATAAAAGGGATACTAATTTATAAATTTTCTATCATCACGTTTTTGAAAGAGTGGTTATTATTATATATTATATTAAAGAAAGAGTGGTTTTACAGTGGTTTTATGACAATTTTTCTGGTTTTATCTTTGAACGCTTTTTAGAATGATTCGTGTTGACCTAAGTAGTTAATCCGTCATCGGCGTGGGCGTCTCGTCGGAAAACATGGTAAAAGTACTAATCCGTCCAATTTTTGGTTAATTATTCCAGTCGGTGCTATTCACTTTGAAGAGAAATCTTTGTTGAAAATTCATTTTAAATTCGGTTTTTTCCAATTTTCGATAATTTCGTTTATGTTGAACGAGTATTTTTGATTATTATCTTTGAGAGAAATATTTGATTCTTATCAGTGCATGGTCCGTCCTTCCATGCTGTTGTGAGCTCTGTTGAGAGGCAAAATTTATCGAGTCTCATTTTTGTTACCTGTTATGATGACGCCAGCAATGGTCAATTAACAATGCGTGTCTTCATTTGTTGTGATTACTCCACTGGTGCGCCGCGTTGGGACGAAAGTCCTTTGTTTTAAACAAGTTGTTTTTTTATTTTCACATTTTCTTATCGATTCTAAGCAATTTTGATTCTCATCGGCTTGTTTTGTGTAAGGTTACACTTGTAACTACTTTATAGAGCTATTTTATTATTATTTCCAATGAAATTTGATGAAAATTCACGGAGCTAAATTTTGAGAACATCTAAAGCTAAGTACCCATCAACAGAACTGTAATTAATCTGCATCAGACAGGATTTCGGTAGAAAAACAGACCAAACCTTAGCAATTTATTTTGTTTAGAGTCACCAATGAAGAAGACAAAAAGACATTCAGAAACAGAAAATACATTATTTCTATTTCTTTGCATGTCAGGGATGACTTAATTATTTCTGTTGATTTTTCTACCGAAAAACTACAAACTGTTTTGTTCTCACAAAAAATATTGGTTCTGTCAACCTTTATTAGTCAACAAACTGTGTTACAAGGTTATCAATTATGTTATAAACAATCATTGTTAATCTATAACAAATTAAAGTATCGAGATAAGGATCCAAGAAATTGTTTTTGACAAAAAACATGCAATGAAAAAGCAAATAATAATGAATCTAGCAGATTCAAAGAAACCTTGGGTATTTTATGTTGAAATATGGAACGAGCCAAATGGGCCAAAAAGTCATTCGGACCGTAATGGTCGAATGTTGGCTTTTTGTGGATACGGGAACCCAAGGGTTGTGGTTCGAATCCCGTGGAAGTAGGTCAGTTGGCGGGTATTTCGCATTCCGGAACGTTCTACCATGTGCTGCTCTGTTATGTGAAGTATGTAACTTTGAGACGCATTGTGTATGCGTAAGTTTACTTCTCAACAGGTTACGGGCCCAGAACTGAAAGCCCAGGAGTAAAGTGAGAAAAAGTAGGGAAATCCCAACAAAAGGAAAAATGGCGTCGGAAAATAATTCCTTGTTCAAAATCGAAAAATTGAACAACGAGAATTACTCATCATGGAGCTTTACGATGAAAATCTTACTGCAAAAGGAGTTGGTTTGGAATGTTATTTGTGAAAAAGCGCCAAGGTCAGATGCTGCGGAGAGCATAAAAAAGGAATGTATCACAAACAAAAGCCATTTGATTGCCAACTAATTGTTTTGTCTGTAGAGAACAATCAGTTGATCCACGTCAAACAATGCAAGAGCGCCAAGAAGCCAAGAAGTGCTAAAAAACCATCATCACCAATCGACATTTGGGGCGCAAATTAGAATAATGAAGTTGTTGTTCAAAGCGCAATTGCCAGCTGGAGCATCAATGAAGGAACACCTAGAAAAGATCTTCGAGTATATCGACAGGATGCACCGCTCAATGAGCGAGTCATTGTAAGTATCATTCTTGCATCTCTAAATGACGAGTTTGATTCCGTAGTAACGGAAGCTTGGGACGAAGATCGCCTCAAGGTCGCGTCGATTAGAAGCAAACTGATCGAGGAGGATGAAAAAAGAAAATTTGATTGCGGAGGTTTAATGCAGAAAACGGAGCAAGCTTTCAAAATAAAAAATTAATTTTCATGTTATTTATGTGGTCAACCAGGGCACATTAAACGTAATTGCCCCGACTTGCGAGCGGGGCTCAAGACTTTGTACAGGCAAAGCAATTTGAATACTGAAAATAAAAACGCAGATGAATCTGCAAAAGTCTCACGATATGAGCAATGGTATACGAGTCGTTTTAAACTCAATTTCAATTCGAATCAGGGATGGTTTATAGATTCAGGAGCCACTAGTCATATGTGTGGGGATGAGAATCTATTCACCAGGATTGATCGGACAAAAAAGGGTGGTGTGACATTAGCAGACGGTAGCACCATCGAGTCAATTGGAAAGGGTTATGTGGAATTTTGGCTTTAACAAGGAAATGACAGGATTAAGATTGTACTGGAAGATGTTTTGCTTGTGCCAAAACTAGATTGCTGTCTTATTTCTGTACAGAAACTTCTAAAAAAGGGATTCACTGTGGAGTTTAAAAACAATGAATGCTATTTAATTAAAGGAAAAAGGAGAAAGCTGATCGCGGTGTAGAGCGGAAATTTATATAAAATCTGTGAAGCTGAAAAAAGTTTTGCTGCAAGAATGAATAAGCAGGATGAGCATTGCGCTCATGAATGGCACCGTCGAATGGCTCACCGAAATCTTAAGGATATTCATTTGATGAAAAATGAAGGATTAAGAATTGTAGCGTGTGACTGCAATGATGAGTGCGAGGCATGCATAATGGGAAAAACATCAAGGAAATCTTTTCCTAAAAAGGCGACGGAAACAAAAGGGCCTCTAGATGTTGTTGTATCAGATGTGTGTGGGCCGTTTGAGGTTGAATCATGTGGTGGCAAGAAATACTTCGTCACATTTGTGGATGTGCACACGGGATTCACTGCCGTAAATTTTATACGACAGTGAGGTCTCTGAAAAAGTTCTTGAGTTTGTAGAACGTATGAAAACGCAAGTGGGCAAGAAGCCAAAGATATTCAGATCCGATAGAGCAAAGGAATATATGAGCTCTTACCTACAAAATTATTTGAGAAAGGAAGGAATTCTATTTCAGTGCACAGTTGGATATGCACCAGAGCAGAACGGCGTAGCTGAAAGGAAAAATAGAACCTTGATTGAGGCAGCAAGAACAATGATGTTGTGTTCAGGATTCAGGAAGCAAATTTGGGCAGAAGCGGTAAGCACAGCAAATTATGCTTTCAATCGTATGGTGCGTCAAGATACACACAAAACACCATACGAAATGTTGTTCAACAGGAAGCCGATGAAAGTTAATTTTCAAGAATTTGGATGTGACGTTAATGCCATGGTGCCAGATCAGAAACGTAGGAAGCTTGATGCGAAATCACGAAAATATAAATTCGTGGGCTATGATGAAAGTGCGAAAGGATATCGACTTGTTGATAAAAACCTAAAAATAATAATAAGTCGTGAGGTGCATTTTCTAAAACCGAATCAAACTGCACCATCAAACTTGTGTTCTACACCGCCACTCAGAAATGTCAACAATCCCAGCGAACACAAAAATGAAATTGATGTAGGCACTAAAATGACGGATGATGATGATGATGAATTTTTGAATTCAGAAGAAAATATGGAAGAAGCTGAAGCACATAACCAAGAAACTCAAGTAAGGAGATCATCAAGAGCAAATATTGGAACAAGACCAAGAACACTAGATGATTTTATAGTGTACAAGGTCGAGAACACAAGCAAAATTCCAGAGCCGAAGACATTCAATCAAGCAATGAAGTCTGAACATGCTAAAGAATGGTATGATGCAATGCAGGAGGAGTTAAATTCCATCGAAAAAAATGAAACCTGGGAATTAACGGATTTGCCTGAGGATAGGAAAGCAGTTGTCTCAAAGTGGGTTTTTAAATTAAAAATGGGAGAAAAAGGAAATATAGAAAGATTCAAAGCGCGTCTTGTTGCTCAAGGATTCTCGCAAAAATTTGGAGTGGATTATGATGAAGTTTTTGCCCCCGTTATAAGAAATGCAACATTCCGTTTGCTAATGTCAACTGCAGGTGTGAGGAAATATATGGTAAAACATTACGACATCAAAACAGCATTTTTGAATGGGCATTTGACAGAAGAAATATACATGAAACAGCCGCCAGGATTTTTTAAGGGTGAGCAAAAGGTATATCGTCTTAAGAAAAGTCTTTATGGGTTAAAGCAAGCGAAAAGGACAGCCACTGGATTCAAATGATGAATATCGAAAACTGATAGGAATGTTGCTATATATCAGTACAAATTCAAGACCAGACATCACTGCTAGTATTTCGATACTCAGCCAAAGGGTGAAAAATCCACGAAACACCGATATGAATGAACTAAAGCGAGTGATCAGGTACCTGAAAAATACAAGAAACATTAAATTGTGCTTGAGTTCAGGAAGAGAAAATATGGAAGAAAACCTTTACGCATACTCAGACGCAAATTGGGCAGAAGACAGAACCGACAGGAAGTCAAACAGCGGATATTATTGTTCACTTAATGGTGGTGCAATATCATGGAGCTGTAGAAAACAAGATATCGTCGCATTGTCTTCTTGTGAATCCGAGTATGTCGCACTGAGCGAAACATGCAAAGAAATAGTTTGGATGAAACGTATAGCAAGTGATTTAAAGATCCATATACCGAAATCAATCACAATTTATACTGACAGTCAAAGTTGCATAAACATGATAAGGAATCAAAAATTCAGCAATAGAACCAAGCATATTGACACGAAATATCATTACATCAGAAACCTGGTCAACGAAGGAGAACAATAAATATAATAAGTATTAAGCGAAAAGAAACCGGGTATTCTTTCTCACTTCACGGATAGTGGTTTCAGATACGCTGTGGATTCCATTGATCAACAGGTTATGGGCCCAGCCGTAAGGGTAGGAACGGAATGAGCGACAAGTGATCTTCACTGGAATGAGATTGGTGAGAGTTGCATTGTCGAGGAGGAGTGTTGAAATATGGAACGAGCCAAATGGGCCAAAAATCCCGTGGAAGTAGGTCAGTTGGCGGGTATTTATGTGAAGTATGTAACTTTAAGACGCATTGTGTATGCGTAAGTTTACTTCTCAACATTTTAAAAATTCAATAATATATTTACGCTCATCACTGCACTGACTGACTCTGGAACGCTCACATCCAAGACTTGCATACAAATTTTTATTTATTCGATTGATTGTGGAAGAGCTCGGACGCAACGTGATAAGAGCAACAATCATTTCAGCATGCAATCACAATGATACCATTTTAATACCTAGAATCGATCTCGCTCCGTCTGATACAACACTGCCATTCATACTAAAACGTGGCCAATTTCCAATCATTCCAGCCTATGCTATTACAATAAACAAGGCGCAAGGAGGTGGGCTTTGTCTCACTCAAGGATTGCAAGTCAAGTTAAGGTGCATATTGAACTTTATCCGCAGCAACGAAGGTTATAAAAGAGATCAAAGAGAATTCACCTACAACGTAGTTTATCGAGAGATCCTTAATTACTTTTTTTGTCAAATTCTTTTTAAACAATGGACTAGGTAGATACATGAATGGATAATAAAAACCAATCAATTTTAACAAAGAAAATGCTTGATTATTATTTAACGGGCGCCTTAGGCACCTTATACTTGACTACCTAGTAATATTATATGCAGGTTTACGAAGCGATAGTTTTCTAAATATTAACTGCGGTAGAATAATTTTTAATTTATGAGTCAGCTAATTTGTACCACAAAATTGCGTTAGTGACGTAACTCGTTTATCTCTGGATGCTCGGCGATACGTTTTGGTCGCTACATTAGCTTGTGCATTAATGCATAATAAAAGTGCGTGAAAATTATAAGATAGGTTTCAGTTCCAACCCAACCCCATCAAAGTGTTATAGCCATTCGTAAGAATATTATTTATTGGCTGCACACTAACACTCCGCACAACATTTTGTGGTGCGGAACTCGTCGGTTAGTATCAAGGTGACATTGGGGTGATTTTTCTGTCCGTACTTTAATTCCTTTCCCGGAACAAGGATATACCCTTTTATTGAAGAATTTGAAGAAATTGTCGCGTAACCAAAAAAAAACAGGCAGTTGATTTAAAGTTTCCAAGGAGTCATTTTACGTATGTGCTCAGTGTTGATTTTGTACTTATATACTTGTCGAGCTTGAGCCGCGATATTCGAAATTTAGGAATTCTTCATGGGATTTATCCCATTTACGAAATTTAAAAGTAATGTTATGTAATTTTTAAGTGAAATTTCTTACTGTTTTATTTTATATAAAGTTTGGAGAAAGATTTCAAAATAATGAAATTTTAAAACTGGCGAGTAATTGAGAATGCATTGAAGAGAGGGTTTTTTCTCACTGTGTTTGACCAAAAAGATTTTTAATGGTATTTTTCTATTCGATACTGAGAATATCCAGCAAAAATCCTTCTATTTATAACAAAAAATGATAAAAAACTACAATAATGGAGAACAATAATGGCTTATCTAGTCTCCCACGCCTTCATCTCAACCATCATTGATTAGCTCAAGTGGCGGTAGTAAAGTAAATCAATCATGCATTGATCATGTGCTAGTAAATGACACACAATTTGAATACAAAATAAATATCGCACCATATGATTTGCTTGACCACAGTGTAATTGTAACAGTGTAAATCAAAGCAAAAAGAAATTGAAATCAAAATTAAACGTGAATACAGTAATATGAAAATATTCGAAAGTACCTTAAAACAAACAAATTTTACATTCAACTCAAATAAATCAAGTGAAGAAAATTACACCATCCTAATCGAAAAGCTAAGCAACGCAAAAAAATGTGCAACGCGGAAAGTGAGACAGAAAAACCAGAAAAAGTGTAATATAAAGGTTTTGAAACCGTGGTTCGACGATGACGTACTACAAGCAATTGAAATGAAACAATACTATTACAACCGAAAATCAAAAGCAACTGAAGACAAGTTCGCTAATCAACAATACCATTTCTGGCGAAATGAAGCAAGGCAAGAAAAAGAAAGAGTGAACAAAATTACAACGAAATGAAGTACAAATTGACAAAAATATCTTATGCAACTGGGAAAACTCTCAAGACAATTGCCCATACCTCAACGACTGCACAAACGAAAGTGAGAAACAGCGAAAAATCAACGAAATGAACAGACACTTCTGTGAAAAAGTTAGCAGAAAAACTTCCAATGCATAATGGGAAAACAGAAAACCCAAAACGCATATTTAACTTCAAGACAACAAACGCCACCGAGGTAGAAAACATAATCAAGAACCTGAAAAATTCAAAAGCAATAGGAAGCGATGGCTTATCAACGCATTTAATCAAAACTGCCGCCCCCTTTATCGCACAGAATGTTTCAAACATCATCAATACATGTCTCACCAATGCAATAATGCCAAACTCATTCAAAATAATGCCAAAACTATCACAATCTACAAGTCCAACGATAAAAGCCAGCCTCAAAACTTTAGGCCTATCAGTCTGCTACCAATGATCGCTAAAATTCAAGAAAAATCGCCAATCAGCAATTATTGGAACATCTCGAAAGCAACAAAATTTTACACAAGAACCAATACGGGTTCCGAAAACATTCAAACACAGACTCCGCGATTTTTGATGTCACCAGCACTATCATGAACGCGATCGACGATGGACTCAAGGTTGGCACACTTTTCCTTGATCAAGCGAAAGCGTTCGAAACAGCACACCACCCAACATTAATCAAGAAATTATTCAACGCTGGAGTAACCGGAAAAGAAAATAAATGGTTTCAATCATTTCTTGCCTACCGTCAGCAAAACACCGAAATTGAAGGCATTAGAAGTATCCCTGGCGATCTAGAATGCGGCACCCGCAAGGATCATGCCTCTCAACAACAATATACATCACATACAACAACGATATCGGCCGACTTAAATTACATGGAACAATGATATTATATGCTGATGACATTGCCCTGATATACAAATGTAACGCCTATGAACAAATGCAGGAATACATCAACGAAGATCTTGCAGCACTCTCCAGATACTTCGACGAAAATAAGAGCACAATCAATATCGACAAAACACAGTATATGATCATCAAGGAAAGATGCCCACCAACAATGAACATCAGGTACAAAGGCGAAGAAATTCAACCCAAAAAGTGTACAAATATCTTGGAATTCTTCTCGATTACGACATGCGATGGAAGTCCCAAATCAGCCACCTCAAACGAAAACTCGCACATCAGGAATATTTAGGAAAATAAATCACTCCATTCCTTTAGCAATGAAACGTTCACTGTTTTCATCAATGTTCCAGAGCAAATACCAATTGCATTAAGGGGTCTTCCATTAATGACGTCAGGTGATTTTGGGGGGGGATGTAAAAATCTGACAATTCCTGACAAGGGGGGTAGTCAAGAAAACCTGACGTAAATGTTAATCTATTTGAATCGTATTTGAAACTGAATAAATTTGAAACTAAAAGAGATTTAAATTTTTAAAATCTGACGTCAGATGGGGGGGGTGTCAGATAATACATAGTTTTCTGACAAGACCTGACATGGGGGGGGGGTATGGAAAAAGCCAAAAATCACCTGACGTCATTAATGGAAGACCCCTAAACCAAAACAAAAAATAAATTATTGCACACACACACCTTCCAGCTTCCATCATCTATTGCCACCATATTACCTATTGCCCATCTACAAATGTATTTCCAAAAAATCAGAATGAGTCATAGGCTCATTGATAAGAGCTCATATCATATCATATCAAAGAAGGCAAAAATTTGAGCCATGAATAAAATAACGTTCTCATTACTTACTACAAAAAAAAGATCGGACCTGAAAAATAATAAAATAATAAATAAAATAATAAAATAACTAATAAAATATTTTGAAGTTGGTGGAACAAATTTTTGAAAAAACCATTTTTCGTCAAATTTCGTATGTTTGGCTATTTATATCGGAAAATTGGAAAATAGTAAAAGAAAAGTCAAAATGTATTTTTATAGAATCAATTTGTTCTTGAGAAGTTTTGAACCCGTTTCAAAGAGGAAGGTCATGTTGGAAAAGATTAAGATATTTGGGGAAGTTCAGAAGGGACAACAGAGATTACATTTATTATGAGGCTGGCTGAAAATTTTTATTAAAATCTAAAAGCAGGAAAGAAATTAATAAAAGCGTTTTGAAATTTATTTTATAAATACTCACCCGATTTTTTTTTTCCTTCACTGGATGTTGGAGCTCCTTTGATGTTGGTGCCCCATTTTTTTTTTTTCACTATGGCTGACTGATGATATGATGAATGAATGATACCTATGAAGCTTTTGTCATGTTTTTTCTATTTTACGTACAACTGACCATGTACATGAGTAAGTGCAACTGTTATTACAATATTGAAATCAAAACAAAGCTTAAAGAAATCCCTGATCTATCGTTGTTCAATTTATAGAGCTTTCCTTAATATAACTTACCTATATTTATTTATTTACTAGCGGAAGCACCCGATGCCGGTTAAGTTAGATTGAGAGTAATGTGTCTAACAACAGAGAGAATGATACCGCTGTAATCTTTCTCTAATTATTGATCTTTGATTTAACAAAATCGGGTGAGGGTGTTTTCTTCTGTTATGAATTATTTTTGTTAAAATAAAAGAAGACAAATTATTTAAATGCATTTTTATTGTAAAGCTATGTGATATACAATATTTCAATTTTACCACCAGGAGCGAAAATGTATAAATTCTTTCCAGTTCCAACCCTTGAACATGCTACGTACATGTGAAAAGCAAGGAGTCCGCAGATGAATACCAACAACTTTTAACGATTATCCTTGAGATCTTACTGATAGAAATCATGGGAATTCGTGGTATGAATACATCTTCTCCTTTTGCGCAGCCTGTTAAGATAGTTGCTTCAATTACATGAGGCATTAGACTTTTCACACAAAGTCGTGTACCATTACAAAGTCTTGGTGCATCTAAATTTCTTAAAAGTATTATCGGAGAACCAACCTTGAGTACCAGATCGTGTAGTGACATTCCAGAAGGTTCTAGAGAGTTGAAAAATTCGGTAGGATATTGTACTGCTTGGTCAATGTCCACAACTGTATCAACTAACTTGTATCATATATCTACTCCAGGTAACTGTCGTTGAATCTGTAAGTTAATCGTATTCACGCTGTCATTTCTCGGACTAAGAATAGCACGTTCACATAGCCATTTATGGTCATTGAAGTAGCGTCGTATATTTGGAAATACACTGGTTCTGAGAGTTTCTATTGAATCTAGTATATATTAGTGATAAGTCCAATATTCGGATCTCCAACTATTTTTTCATCTGGTATCATCCAAACTCAAGAATAAGTTGCCTAAGATTTATGATGCAGATATCAAGCCCGATCCTGAACGGTGGTTGCAGAAGGAGGAGAGAACTGGATATCGAAAAAAGAAGGACAGACGTGTAAAAGAAGTAATGAAAGGTTCGCAAGGGGTGTCATCGGGTCAAGCTGACATGTAGTAAGTATATAATATTTTTATTTCTGAAAAGAAAAAAAAAATAATCACAAAAAAAAACTTCCAGTGACATGACAAAAGCTCAAAATCTTGGAACCAATGTTAGGGTTATCCGTGAAGAAGTAGCACCAGGCCCACGTCAGCAACAAAGAAAACATCAACAAAATAAGAAAAAGGGAAAACATTAAGCATTAGACGTATTTCATTACCACATTTTTCGTAACTTGCTTTCTTATGTGTTTGATTGATTGTCCGCAAAATTTCAAATTTTGCAATCGAATTTTCGACCACTTCCAATCCTCCAATCGAGCTGAAATTTTTTGTACGTGTGTATTTCTGACGACAATACAATCTTTGATTATATTAGAGCCACAAAAATGATTAATTATAGCTTAATTAATTATATAAAAAATTTCAAGGGAAGAAAAAATACAATGTCAGTGATTCATTTTTCCACGGACATACGCATTGAAAAATTTGAATTTTTAAAGACGGTTATTTTTAAAATCAGGAAACTGAATGAAAAATAAGGAATAAATTACCTAAGCAAAAACAACGAGAATTTTCTACTTTTTAGTCCACGTGGTTTTTTTAAAAAGTATTTTTAAAGACCGTTATTTTCTTTATCGTAGATATTTTGATACGCTATAATGAAATCAATACATGGACATTGCTGTCCTCGTATCAATAATTTTTGAAAACTTTTGTACAATCTTTGCCATTATTATCAAGAATCAATTTTAAAGGCCGAATGGATTGAACTGGATCTACTGCTCGTGCTCGTCAATTATGTTGTTCTTAAAACCAGGAAATCTCGAAAGGATGCACAAAATTATTTATGAAATTTATCTATTACACTTGCTCTACTTAGCTTGAGACCAGGAGAAAAAAAAAAAAAAAAGATTTAAAGATCAATCTGCGTATCCGATAACTTGTTGCAATTCTTGTATACTACATACTAAAATATGAAATAGCTCCTGGATGTGCCATGGTTTTGTGTGATTAATGATAATTATGTTGCTTCTTCCTCGATAAAAAATGGATTGGAAATCATTTTATTAGATGGTTGTGTTTCAATTTACCAATAAATTACAAATTCATACTTCGAACATTACCAAACACTGACTGACGTGTGGAATCAAAATTTCCTGTCGATTTTAAGTGTTTGATATTAAACCGACAGTGCTGTGCGTCCTTACTTGAAACATGGATAGATAGATAGATAGATAGAAATTTTAAGGCGTCTGTGTAAGCAGTCGATGGCACTGCGATCCGGAGATCTGTTGTACCTACCCTACTCCCTATAGGGTTTCTGTAAATTCTTCTATTTTCAGATCTTTAATGAAATTTAGTAGTTTTTGTGGCTTTGTTTGATATACTTGGTTGATACCCATGTTTATATCTTTGAAGTGTTTGACGCGTGTTGCATTTAATGATTTGCATTCACAGAGTATATGTTCTACTGTTTCATTTGAGTCATTGCAGAATCTGTATTTTGGATTTTTTACCAAATTCATATTGAACAGGTGGTAGCGCAGGCGGCAATGGCCTGTTAGTAAACCTGTCAAAATGCCGAGATTTCTTCGGTTCATATTGATTATTTCTTTAGTTCGTTTTTCAATGACAGTTCTTATGAACAGTTTTGAGATTCTCATTTCTTTCTGTTCTTTCCAGTGTTTTAAGCGTTCTTTCTTTATCCAGTAGGTCACTTTTTCTTTTATAATGGACTCATTTACTGGAAGGTTTACGTCTGTTTGTTCCAGATTTGCGGTGTCCCGGTATCCACATAAGTTTGACCTTATTTTTTGTGCCGAGTACCTTCAGTTTTTGCAGGCAATTGTGAACCGTTTTACTTTTTATCTTTGCTGACTATAGCGCTTTTAGGGCTGCTTGACTGTCACTTAGTATAAAGATTTCTTTCAAATTAGGGGACCGGTCTAAGCTTTCTTGTACACAGCGTTCAATTGCATAGACTTCTGCCTGGAATATACTTGTGTTGTTGTCGATTTTATCGAGATGTTCACTCTTGGTTTTTCACAGTGTATTCCTGCTCCTGTTCCTTTTTCATTCTTAGAGGCATCTGAGAACCAGATGACCGATTCTTTTTTGAAGTTTACTGTTTCGGTCGTGAGTTCTTCGCGATTTTTGATTATCACTTTGAACTGGGGGTCAAAACAGTATCGTATAGTTAATTTGTCCGACGTATTTCCGTTTATCATTTCTTCTTCTAGAAATTTGTTAACAAGAGTATGCTTGTCTTTGCCCATCCACATGTTTGTGGAGGCAAGTCGTGAGGCTGCTAATCGAGCTGATGCCTCCAACACAATGTGCGGTGGGGGTAGCTCAAGCAATATGTTTAGAGCTGCAATGGTGTGCTTTTCATCGCACCCGTGATGGCCAATTCCGCCATTCTTTGCAAGCTACCTAATTTTATTTTTGCGGATATTGTTTCCGTTTTTCTCCTGCATATTAAGGACCCGTAAGTGATTCTTGGTAATATGACTTGAGAGTAAACCCATAAGAGCATCTTTGGTTTTTGATGTTGCGTCTTGTGAATGGAATTAGTGTTGATTTGTTTGGATTGATGGAAAGTCCTATATCCGTACACCATTTTTCTTTTATTCTTAATGCTTTTTGCAGTATACTTGTGACTGTGGAGTTGCACATTCCTGTTACGAAGATGACAATGTCATCTGCGTAGCCCTGTGCGTATATACCTCCAGCTTTGTTTAGTTTGTCTATCAAGTCATTTACCACGAGGCACCATAGTAGGGGGCTTCAGCATCCGCCCTGTGGGCAGCCTCTTGTGGTTTTAATGCTGATACTGATTCCCTCCAGCCCTGGTGACTTGTAAATTTGAACGAATTTATAGTCCATTTAATTTTGTTTTTAGTTACAGCGTAGTCTGCTATTCTCACACTTGAGGCAGAGACTGTAGAATTTTCCTCGTCTTCTTGTGGTTGCTCATTATCCCTGATTTCCTCTGAACCCGGGAAATGTGTACGGAGTAGAGTCGTTAGACTATCTCTAATGCTTATAGTTCGTGTTCCGTCGACTCCATTGAATGAACCGATTTGTTTGGATGGTCATTTTGAAAGTAACTTTAAAATGCGAGAGCAATCATCTGTATTCTCAATTTCTTCACATTTCCTTTTCCAGGAGGAGATTTTTGCTTCTCATCTACTTCTGCTTGAAATACTCTTGTGTCATTTGCATTTCCTAGGATGTCGGGTACCTATATTATATTCTCCATATTTTTTTTAAATTCATAAGAATTTTATGTTGTATTAGACAACATTCACCTTTAAAAATTAATAACGAATTTTTCTTGATAAAAACATATTTTATGGGATGATACCGAGGATAATTTGAGGGCTTTTTTGAGATTACAATTTCAATAAGGTGGATAAGAAAATAAAAACCGCCTTCTTTTTATTTTACCTGATGCAGAAACAGCTGCCATAATAATATTAAAATCGTTTGTATTTGACATACCTACAAAGTGTGGTGTCAATTTTCTCGAATTGTTTAAATATCTAAGTAAAAATCAGGAAAGGGAAAATAAGTATCCTTCTCAGTTTTGTAGGAAATTAATGAATATATTAATGATATTAATGATATTTATACAATATATCCGAAGTGCCATCGGTCCTTTAATCAGCCGCTCACAATATCTATAAATCTATGACGATGTCGAACATAATTGGTTAAGTATTAGTACATTCGTGAATCATAAGTCCAAAATATTAAAGTAAGTGTATAAAAGCACAGTAAAATTTTAACATTATGATTTAATATCGGTTCATACTATTATCTCGGTCAGTGTTTATCTGTTTATCGTAATCTGTTTATGTGGGACAATATAAAAAACAACTTAGGTAATGAAGCTTTATTAGCCAAAGGTGAATTCACCTGGAGACACATCAGAGGAGAAGAAAATCCTGCAGACATCATCTCGCGAGGGCTCAAACCGAACGAACTTGAACTATATCACATCTGGTGGAACGGCCCGTCATTCTTTCAACTCCCTGAAACACAATGGCCAGAAACAATTATGACAGTTTCGTCTGATGATCCTGAAATCATGACTGAAACAAAGAATCATCGTCGTCACCATTCCTAATGACATGTTCGTGCACATTCAAAATCGCTTCAGCAACACTCGCAATCTCATCAACTTTATGGCTTTCGTTAAGAGGTTCATAAACAATGCCCGAAAGAAGAGAACGGAAAGAGAATAGTCACAAGCAAGCATCATCCAAATCATTCAGAAGCAACTTTTTCCTGATGAATACACTGCTCTCAAGCAAACTCAACATTCGTCTGATGATACACCAAAAACAATATTCCCAAGAGATCGCCTGTTCGGTCATTAGCTCTATTCATCGATGGCAGCGAAATCATACGTGTAGGAGGAAGACTCACACATTGTCCTGAAATGAGTTTTGAGCAGAAAAATCCAATCATTGTGCCTCAATGTACCTTCACGACAACTATCATTAGAGAGTTGCATCATAAACATCTCCATCCAGGCCCTACTATGCTTTTGTCAATCATTCGACAGCACTTCTGGCCACTCAAAGCTAAATCAACGAGCTTGACACACAATTGTCACACTTGCTTTAAAGTTAAACCTCGTACTAGTCATCAAATGATGAGCGATTTGCCAGAAGCTCGAGTGAAATTAACAAGACCATTCGTGAATACAGCAGTTGAGTACGCAGGCTTCTACACAATTCGCTCTCGAACAAAAGAAACGCACCTCACACAAAATGTTATATTCCACTTTTCAAGTGTATGTGCACTGGAGCCATTCATCTGGAACTGGTTTCAGATCTTACAGCCAAGCTTTGGATCGATTTGCATCACAAAGAGGGAAACCTTCAACAATATTCAGTGACAACGGAACTTGCTTCCATGGAGCCGACATGGAATTTAATAAGTATTTTGTACACTCGACAAAACTATGCAACAATATTGCATCGAACAAGCAATCAAATGGCAATACACAATACACAAAACATATACCATCGCATGCAGGCAGGCGGAATTTACGAAAGCGGCATTAAAAACATGAAACACCATTTGGAAAGAGTCATGACAACAGTATACACGTTCGAACAATTTGTGATCATATTGTTTTGTGATGATTTGTGATCATTAAGTGATGACCCAACAGATATTCGAGTTCTAACATTTCAGCCCCACACCGCGATGCGCGAGAAACTCCACCAAACCGTCTGAAAGCATGGGAAGGTCTACAACAAATTCAACAGCGATTTTGGCACAGCTGGTACCATTATTATTTGCATCAACTTCAACAACGACCACAAGACTTTCAAGACATTCACCACTACAACATTGGTCAGATGGTTCTATTAAAGGATGAAAATCTTCGACCGATAAAGTGGCTCATGGGAAGAATTATCAAAACATTCCCTTCGAAGCATGACCACATTGGTAGAAACGTACGAGTGGTCACTCAACATGGTGAAAAGGACAGACATGTCAAGTATTTGTGTTTCCTCCCAATGGATGACAACAGCAACGTGCAGCAATCATCATTTCGTCCCGGGCAGTGTGTTCCTGACGGAATTTGAATTGGACCAGCAACTTATTTAATTCATTCTTGTACATAATATTTTCAACAGTCTCATTCATTTCAAAACATTCTCGAAACACCAGCTAGGTAGTATTAGCCTCTCAGGCACCAATCCATACAAAACTTTATAAATGTCAGTCTTGCAGTCAGTCAGTATCGCAAACAGATCACACGTGCAATATTACACTCTTATAAAGCAAAGTGCACGCTGTTAACTAAAGGCAGTTGAAGCTTCTCTTGTTGGTGACTTCCGGTCCACAAGAGCCACGCAATCATTTAGGAGTTGCCGCCACACGGCATCGCACAATCTAGTTGGGACTTCCGGTCCACTAGAACACATTTTCGGTAAAGCTCATAAGTTTGCACATTGTTGAAGAAAACAGCGGTTAAGCAGTCTTGGTCGGTTACTTCCAGTACGACAAGACACGAAAGGTGAATTTCATAACATGGCGTCATATTGCACAAATCTGATACTGATTCATTTCTAGTTTAAGGCGTTATCTAGAACGTATCAAATCAATCATAAAACGTAATCATAGTAGCTCTCAGTAACATTCGCCATAGTTAGACACACGAGTTAGAATAGGTAAAACACAGTTCTCATTATTGTATGCAAATTTCTAACCTCAATCATTCATAGGCTTGTATTGTGGCGTTTGTGGCATTTGCTATATGTGTATTGGCAGATGTTTATCGGTATTATGTATGTGACCTTACTGAAACATTGAAAGGAGAATAATATATGTATTGTTACAATTTGGAAGAAGCATTCGACTTGTTGATGTGATAGAGAAATCATCCTATGCAAATATACAGTCCACTTTGAAAACATCCGTCACAACGGGAAGTCACACCAACACTTCTTATGTTACGTAACCTCACTTTTATATTATTAGACAAAAACATTTTAAACAATTTATATTTAATTTTAATTATTAAGCAAACTGTTATTTCAAATAACAGTAAAATCAGTTTTGGTTTAAACAGTAACAGTAAAACAGCTGTTAGAAACCCTAACGATGAGCAAAGAACGCTCGCAGTGGTGTCGGAGTTTCCAAGATGAAGATCTAAAGCTTATCATTGATGAAAATCCGGTAAATAAAGTTTCTTGTAACAAAATTTTATGTAATATTTCATTCGCATCAGATTGGCAGATAAAATTTGATAAAAATAATAAAATATAGTTCAAATCAGGAGCGATTGATTTTAATTTGACAAAGAATACCATTTTATTTATTAATGGAAAATTTGGTCTGAAATAAATTTAAGAAAATAAATGACTATGTTTAAATTCAATCACTCAACAGCGATTGTGTGCAGTTGATTGTAAGGCATGATCATAAATAGCAGCAATTTGGAATCCAGTTTATTTCAGAGAAATAAATAGATTTCAAGACAAAGTAATTTTAGTTCATTTTACGATATTGGTTCATATCCTCAAATAACATTCTTTTTATCAGCCGACGCCGAAATGCAGGGCACTTAGAGAGATAGTTGTGTAGCTGATTACACAGCATCGACTCAACTCAATAGATGGCAGTATGGCACTTCGACTCGCGAAGATCTATTGTACATCCTAATTACCCTAGACTTAAAGGGTGTCTGTAAACTCTGGTATATCTAAGTCTTTCATGAAATTGAGTAACTTTTGTATTCTAACTTTGTGGACATGGTTAATGTCCAAATTGCTATTGCTGAATTACTTTTTTTTGCTTTAATTCAAGGATTTACAATTGCAGAGAATGTGCTCAATCGTTTCGTTTGCCTCATGTGCAGAATCTGCAATTAGGTTTGTTGCAATTGTATCTTTCATTTGAACAGATGATACCGCAGGCGACAGTGGCCTGTTGGTATGCCTGTCAGTATATTAGGTTTCGTCGATCACAGTGAGGGCATCCTCAGTGCGTTTTCCATCAGTCTTGATAAAAATTTTGAAAATCCTTTCCTTGAAATCCTTTCTTCACCCAGTGTGCTACATTTTCCTTTGTGAATGACTCATTCCTAACGTAAGGGCCGCCTCCGCCATACGGGGCCCTTTTTCGCAAGTTCGTCTGTTATTATTCAGGGATCATCCGGGATCCACATGAGCACAACTTGGTTTCGTACCGATCTCTTATAGTTTCTTTAGTGGTGGTTGACTGTCACTTAGTATGTATATCTCTTCGACCAAATAAAGCAGTCTATACATTTCTGAACATTTACATTTCTGAGCATTTTACATTCAGTCTCATCTAGATAGATAGATAGAAATTTTAGGGCGACTGCGTAAACAGTCGATGGCGCTGCGATCCGGAGTTCTGTTGTACCTACCCCACTCCCTATAGGGTTTCTGTAAATTCTTCTATTTTCAGATCTTTAATGAAATTTAGTAGTTTTTGTGGCTTTGTTTGATATACTTGGTTGATACCCATGTTTATATCTTTGAAGTGTTTTGACACGTGTTGCATTTAATGATTTGCATTCACAGAGTATATGTTCTACTGTTTCATTTGAGTCATTGCAAAATCTGTATTTTGGATTTTTTACCAAATTCATATTGAACAGGTGGTAGCGCAGGCGGCAATGGCCTGTTAGTTAACCGGTCAAAATGCCGAGATTTCTTCGGTTCATATTGATTATTTCTTTAGTTCGTTTTTCAATGACAGTTCTTATGAACAGTTTTGAGATTCTCATTTCTTTCTGTATAATGGACTCATTTACTGGAAGGTTTACGTCTGTTTGTTCCAGATTTGCGGTGTCCCGGTATCCACATAAGTTTGACCTTATTTTTTGTGCCGAGTACCTTCAGTTTTTGCAGGCAATTGTGAACCGTTTTACTTTTTATCTTTGCTGACTATAGCGCTTTTAGGGCTGCTTGACTGTCACTTAGTATAAAGATTTCTTTCAAATTAAGGGACCGGTCTAAGCTTTCTTGTACACAGCGTTCAATTGCATAGACTTCTGCCTGGAATACACTTGTGTTGTTGTCGAGTTTTATCGAGATGTTCACTCTTGGGTTTTCACAGTGTATCCTGCTCCTGTTTCATTCTTAGAGGCATCTGAGAACCAGATGACCGATTCTTTTTTGAAGTTTACTGTTTCGGTCGTGAGTTCTTCGCGATTTTTGATTATCACTTTGAACTCGGGGTCAAAACAGTATCGTATAGTTAATTTATCCGAAGTATTTCCGTTTATCAGTTCTTCTTCTAGAAATTTGTTAACAAGAGTATGACCCGTATGCTTGTCTTTGCCCATCCACATGTTTATGGAGGCAAGTCGTGAGGCTGCTAATCGAGCTGATGCCTCCAACACAATGTGCAGTGGGGGTAGCTCAAGCAATAAGTTTAGAGCTGCAACTGGTGTGCTTTTCATCGCACCCGTGATGGCTAATTCCGCCATTCTTTGCAAGCTTCCTAATTTTATTTTCGCGGATATTGTTTCCGTTTTTCTCCACCATATTAAGGACCCGTAAGTGATTCTTGGTAATATGACTTGAGAGTAAACCCATAAGAGCATCTTTGGTTTTAATCCCCAAGTTTTACCAATCATTTGCCTGCAGGCCCAAAATGATCTTGTTGCTTTCTCTACTGCATTATTAAGTTGCGTGTTCCAGGTTAGTTTATCATCTAGGTATACGCTAAGTTGAAACATGGATACATCCACAAGTATTACATAAACCCTTATTTGGAACCCTGGGCATGCTTATGACATTTTTACTTTTGCTGGTGTTAACTTCTGAAGACAGTAAAGATTTTGACAGAAATTTAGGTTACTCAACTTTTTACTTTCATATATCCAACAAATTGGCAAGAAAATGATTTCTCCATATCATCATAGATACAATTTTGACTTAACTTATAATTTAACAGTGCATTTTTTACGTGGACTCCAGCTAAATGTGAATGGATTTTATGTATATTCTACAAATACCAACGGAAGGATTTACTGCTTGGATTGATCGTACAACCCCGATGTAAAAGTCTCCAAGATGGATTAATTGGCCTGTTTGTGCCCGGAATTATCGATCTGAAAATCTCTAAAATGTGATCCCGAATGCCATCGTACGACCTTTCTCCTAACAGTCCTAAATTATAGCAGTGTAATAGGACTGCTTGATACATTTTACGTATTGCATGCTGCAATAGACAATATTTACAATTCATTTCGATATTCTGATTAGTTATTTGAACCGCTGTTTTGGTCAGCAGAGTTGAAATGTATGTTATAAGAAAAACGGAGTAGCAATGGCTTTTGCCCAAATTATTATAAAAAGCTCTACTCCAACTGTTGCATAGCCACCGACAACACGTTGTTCATTCAATTGACAAAACAGGAAGCGTTCATTTTTGTCGTTCAATAAAAAAAATAATTACAGCACTTGCAATTACAATACTACAGCGCTAAAAAGGGTTTGCGATTCCATTCGTGGATGCTTGCATTTACATGACAGGTTTCCGGGTGTAGAATTTTCGTCCCCGAAAATTTTTCAACAAAGTTGTTCTACGGTCTTATTGATAATTTTAGTGTGTGGAATAACTTGCAGCTTCAATCCTTCCATCAGCGCAATTTTACGCAGCAAAAATTTGGGATTTTGCAAATAATCGTGTACACGTTATTACGTACATTGTAAAGTAAATATACATCATATAATTTCCAAATTTTTACACATACAGTCACAAAACTTTCATAAATAGGCATCATAACCAAGATACACCGTTATATTTCTATCAATTAGCGCTTTTAATTTGTTTTAAAGTTTTCCCAGACCATTCTATTTATTGGTCAAGCGTTAATGATATTGCTTATAAACACCCAATTACAATTATTGAATTGTTGTAAAACCAATAATTGATGAATTTAGGGAAAATTGTTTGTATTTTGATTTAAAGAAATATCATCTGTTATATAATAAACCAGAGTTTGTATGTAAATATGTATTTATCTACTATGATTTTTTGATTTCTTTTTTTGCTTTAATTAGGTGATTTTTTTTATAAGTTTATTATTTATGTATATATACTATTCCTAAAAAAAAATTCTTCTAACGGGGCAACTAAGTGACCAAAGACAATTGAGTTGAATTGCCAACATAAAGTTGAAGAAATTATTATTTAAATCAAAATATTTCTCTCAAATTCTTTCTCTTTCCTTTTGATTGCATTCAATTCCGTAAATAACCCAAAAAAATTTTCTTGCATGTACTTGCTTTCAAAAAAAAGGGCGTCAAAATAATCGAAATTAGGTAAAAGATTAGGACGTTGTTTTGTTTGGATTTTGGTACAGTTATACAAAAAAAATACAGAAAAATTATGATTTTAGATTCTATTTTGAATCTTTTCTATATGGGTGTAAGAGAGTAGGTTGAATTCCATCCACTCATACGCAGACAATTTGGTTCTTCCATGTCAAGCTACAAATCAAAATGTTAAGTAAGTTCGACTACTCGATTTAAGATAAGATAAGATACCTACCTAAAAAATTTTCGCAGGGCATTTGAAGTGAGAACGAAATTATTGCTTCGTCATCTCTGACTTAAACTCTAGATTTCATTAGAGACCTTATAAAGTGAATCGAAAGTCGGTTTATATTTTTTAAAACTCAGCTTTGCTCTTATTGAGACAGGCCTACATAGAACTATGAAAGTCAAAATTAAGCCTTGCTGTAAAGCTATTTTTAACTTAGGTAGGACAAAAGGAAAAACATACCAAACATTGCACAAGTTGGTTGCAAACATTTCCAAACTGTTATTTTCAATTTTCCGGTTCGATTTAAAAATCCAACTTAACTTAACATAAAAATATTTATTTTTAATTCTATGCAATGCTCATCGGAAAGAGATTTTTTTTGTATAAAATTTTCAGCACATGCGGTTTATAAAAAAAATATTTTTATTCGTTTTTATTAGTTTTAAATTTATTTGCTTACTTTTTCCAATGCTTCCAAAAGTTTTATTACTTTGATGTGTCACAAATTTTCTATGGCTAAGGATAAAGCTTGTCGATTATTAATGAGCACCTTCATATAAATTCAAATACGACCTCAAGCAACAAGTTTAAGTTCCAGGAAAAAAGATCCGTTTTATTAAAAAAAAATTCACAGAACACGTTCGACAGCATCTCTAATTAGAAAGCTCTTCAAAATTTCCGGATATGCTGATTTCAAGCTGGATTTTGATGTTTTAATTTGGTTTTGACAAAAAAAATCAGCCGAGCGAATTTTACTGTTACGAATTTTCATTCAAAGAAATTAGAAACCTTAGAAAGTGATGACTATTGTTGCTTGACTGTTAGAGACTGTCAACTTCCGAGTTGCCATCTTTTTTTATGTAAATTTTGCTTTTGATTTTATTTTAATTTTTTTTATTAATATTAGAAATTCAAAAATAATTTTTTTTCATAGGTGCGCCTCGAGCTAGAAGGTCGATAGACACTGACTGATGAAAAAGAAAAGAAAATGTTGCAGACCAGATTTCAAACCCAATTTGATATGCTTCGATATACTGCTTGGCTTCACGCGCCTTATTCTGCGCATGTCGTGAAAAACCACCAGGTTGGTGAAGAAAATTTTCATTTCTAAATCGGATGTGAATTTCATTTGTATCATTTGAGAAATGTTTAAAAGTGCTATCAGTTTATCAATTTACCGAAAAATGATTAATTAAAGCCTGACAATTAACTCTCAGCAACTTGAAAGATCAAATTCAGTCAAGAATCATCATAAATGCTACTGAAATAGAAGCGAAGAAAATTTTCACACTCAGTTCAAGGAAATCAAGAAAAAAAAATTGATAACATACTTTAATGGTAAATGAAATGTGTGTGATAAGGGCTTTCGGCCATTCTCAATTGCACCATAGATTTGTCTACAATTCAATTCATACATCTTTTACAAATTCATTTACAACTCATATCACCTAACAAGTGTTTGCATAATTGGAGCATAAAATATCTAAAAGAAATAATCCCGAATCGAGACCATGCGACTCCATATTTTAATTCTCCTTCCGCCTTCCCATTCAATATCCCATTATGGTAGTCGTTTTCCGACGAATCTATTAAATAAACGTGAAATAAATTGCGGATTGTACACGGTGGATTTGTGAAATAAATTTAAAATATTAGAAACTAACATCAAAAAAAAAAAAAACTAATCGACTTGAGAAAGAGAGAAAGAGAAACTGCGCAGCTGAGCAGCAGCGGAAAAAGAAGAAATTTCCTTACATTTTGAAACGTGAAAATATTTTTTAAGGTAGCTTTCCGCTATTTTATTTTACGCGCTCGCGAGAGCGAGTATACATTTTAGTGTGATTTTTACCGTGCTGCGATGTGGAGGCGCGTCAAATAGCAGCTGGTGCTATAAATATAGCATCATATTTAAAACAGTGAATTGAGAAAAGAAACTCACTAAATGCATTTGACTCACCGGCATTTAGCAGAAAACAATTATATTGCATTCATTCAAAATCTAAATTGCTCCCCACGCTGTGCAATATTATACTTAGCTTATAAAATTGTGATAACATCGAATACTGAGTGTGAAAATTTGCTTAAATTTCGATAAATAACATTTCATTCTGATGCCAAAAATCTCCCAGTTGTTCAAAATTTTTTTTTTATTTCTATTTTATAATACATCGTATCAACTGGGACTATTTTTCAGTTATGATATAAGAACACAAAGGATTTGCAAAAACGGATTTGAAACTGCATCATTATTGTATCTCAATTAGGTTTTGCACCAAAGGATTCAATTTGAAAAGTGTGTGATTTTTTGATGATTCGTTGCGAAATTCAATAAATCAACCATCACAATGTAGATCACAGATTTATGAAGCAACATTTATTTGTTCCATTATATTCGGGCGAGTTTAATTGCTTTTTCTAAAAAGTCTCCGTCAGTTACAGATAGACCATCAGCAGTATCTTCGCACGGAATAAAAAAGTTTTCATAGTTGACAGCGAATGAAAAAGTAATATATAATAGAAAAGGAGTTAAAAAATATTTGATATGTAAAGTGTTAACCACATATCAAGTGCCCATCAGTGTGCAGTGTGTACTATATATATGAAAATTAAGTAAAAATTTAATAAAAGGCTAAATCGATCGAGAAACCCACTGTAAAATAATAACATTAGTCAATCCAGTCATGGGAAACTATTGCAGCTCGAGCAGCAGAAAAGATAAGGATAATGTTTCTGAGAAGTCCGAAGAGTAAGTCACATTAACTGATTAACATCAGCTTTGCCCGACATTTTTATTATACACCTTTGCTATTAAATTTCTGTGACGTCAGCATATCTATTTTAAAAATAATCTATTTTAATCAAAAATGCCGCTTCTTAAAAATAAAATACGCGAAAAAAAAATATATGTCTATTTACTTAATTTGACGGGACTTTTCGTTGAAACTCTCTTGTGAAGAGAAGAAAATTCCTTAAATTTTTACTATTAAATAAAATTTACAAGCTATTTCTTGATAATTTATCGACAATTGACGGAGAACAAATTTCAAGCCTCCATCAAGTTTTTAATATAATTTTAAAATTTTTAAACAATTTTACTTTTTTCTTTCGTTAAAATCAGGTATTTTGGAATCAATATGAGCCTGCAAGAAAGTGCCAATCAATAATAATTTAATTAAAGATCTATCTATGCCAAACAGGCGTTCATACACCAATAAATTGTCTATAAAGCTATAGTTTTCATAAAAGCTCAAAACCTCACTAAAGAATATTTACTAAAAAGCATTCATTTTTGATCGCTATAAAAAAAACGTCGGAGCGAATCGAATGCATTTTATAGCGCAAAGAAAAAATGAGAGATGAAAAGTAAAAAGGGAGATTTATTTAGAAAAACAAAAAAAAATATTTGTATGTATATATATATATATATTCAGAGATTATTCGCGAGTTGGATTTCAAAATATCGTGATTCGTTGCCGAACAAATAAAAAACCGAAATCCAAATTCAAGATTATTTCCACGAAAGATAAATTTATTTTATTTTCAATCTGTTTGCACTCTTCGGTCATCAGCCGATTTCATGCCTCGTTATAATCAGAACGCAAATAATAAAATATTTTAATTTCTAGTCGCGGTAAAGATTGAGAAAACATGACTCAAACGCATCCAACATTCACTTCTTTCACGATTCTTAGTCCTTCAATTCAGTGGTTACTAACTGAATTAATGCTGATTGGCAATGATGAATGAAAAAATTGATTTGTTTGTATAAATTTAATTTAGTACAGTGCACTATTTTATTTGTAAAAATTGGCTCGTTTATGCATCTTTCTAATTAATTTCAAATAAATATGTAACACAAATTTCTCAGAAAGCTGGGTTTTCTTTAAGGACTTTCCCCCTATATTGTTACATCAATGAGTACGCATATCAAATCCAATCGTTTTTGGAAATCGAATTTTTTTTTTTATGAAACATTATGCATGGTTTTGTTACTGAAACAAAATTCGTAACTATCTATGTTGATTGATTTCATTTATGGTTTCTCATTAAAATTTCAAAGTCATAAACCTCAAACGTTTTATGCGGAATTATTTTGGATACAATGTTCTTGTGCATATTATTTAGATCACCAGCATATCAAGTGGCAGATAAAACACAAGAAACCAAAGAGCCACCATTAGCTCAGCCTGAGGCCGATACCAATGGTATCATTAAGTCCATTGACTCTTGCAGCCACATGGTTCCGCTAAATTCAACAAATGCATCTGGTGACTCAATTTCTGCCAGCCCATTATGTATTTCTGCTCCCGTAGACATTTCAACCCTGCTAAATCTTCCACAAACTTTGACATCCCTATATGGTCGGCCAACAGTTAGTCGGCGTATTGAAAAAGACAAGAAGATAGTGCTTTACGTTTTGGCAGCTGACGACAGCTATCAGATTGAGAAATCTATTTTACAAAAATTACAGAATTGTTTCCAAGACAAATATAGCTGTAAAGGATTCGAAATTCACGTAGCCGACTTACATGTGGCAGAAAGTTGCAGCAAATCGAACTCGTTCGACCTAGAAAATTGGCTTGATGGGCCACTTGAAGCTCAGTGCGGCCATCATTTAGCAGCTAATTGTTTGGCCGAAATAACAAGTAAATTATCTGAAATTGATTATTTTCTGGTCAACGATTTATTAATTTCATATTGTACTTTTTTTACCAGGACATTCCACTGATTCCTATGTTATTCCATTGCTGTTTCTGAATTCGACTCTCGGGGATCCATTGCTGCCGCTGACAATTGAAAGTCAAGATTTTACAAATGCAAAAGCTGCAGCAGACAATTGTGAAAAGCAATTATTAGAGAAATGGTATACACTTGATGAAAAGTCCCAGCCATCTTGCTTTCGACTGAAATCACTGCGATTTGAAAAAGATTGCATTGATAAAATCGATGAAGAATTGAAATTGCTGCTGAAAACATTAGTTGGCATTTTCTCGAAAGAACTTCTAGACTTATATTTGACGACAGTTGTTGAGCAAGAGATAAACAATACAGTACTGATGAGTCAAGAGCTCTCCAAACGATGCATTTGGATTCAGAATACTGGACTTCAAATAAAAACTGATGAGAATTTTTCAGCACTGGAAGCGGAAATGAATCGAAGATTGAGCAACATTCAAAATGAATTAAAGGTAACAAATATCTATTAAGATTCTATACCAGATTAAAACAATACAAAAAAAAAACATCTCTTGTCAGACACAACTGGCCGAAAAGCATATCATTCGCATGCCCGTAGTATCACAACAACAGCAGGAGCAATTCACTACAATCTTTGAAAATTCAATCTCTAATGAAATCGACGCCATCATCGAGGAGCATTCAACCAAATTCCAAATCCCGTACTGCACATTCGGTGTTGACCGTCGTTTACTAAATGAACTAGAAGAAGTCAATCGTCATTCCCAAATGTTGAATCAAAACTGCGCCAATTTTACAATCATTGATCAAATCAAAAATTACTTAACTGGAAACTCAACTTTGCCGTTGATCGTTTTTGGAAGGCAAGGTGGTGGCAAAAGTGTGTTATCCGCGAAAATAGCACAAAGCATTCACACATGGATGCCCGAATGTAGCTTCATCTTAAGATATGCTAATTTAACTGCAATTAGTTCGGATTTGACCTCAATTTTATCAACAATTGCAGAACAAATTACTGCTCTGCTAAAAGTCCCACCTATTAGATGTGAACATGTATGTTTTAAATCTCATTCGTTGCCCTTAAATACGTATATAGTCTGATTAATTTATTATTCATATTCGTAAAATTTTAGACCGTAGAATCATACTCAAAGGAACTGAAACAGCTTATTGAAAAAGCAAATCATCAAGTCGTCATTCTCATCGATTCTGTTGACAAGCTTTTTGACTTAAAAGACATTGATTGGCTTCCACTAGAACTGATCAACAATGTTAAAATTATTCTAACCGTCACATCCCAATCACACAGGATTGATGATTGCGATTCTTCAACGTTGCTAAATGCACTCAGATTTAAAATTAAGAATATTCACAATTTTATAGCACTGCTGCCCTTTACACAAGAGCAGTGGGAAGATGTTTTGACGTATGGCGGCGGAGCAACAAATGGAGCCCTTCAGCTTCCAGATGCGTGGAAAAATTCCGATGAGCGCGCACCCATTCAGGCTAAGGTACCATAAAACTATATATTTGACGTAAAATCTATATACTTATTTGACTTATGTTAAAATACTTGTCATAGATTTTGTGGTGGCTTGCATGGCTTGGTGAACGAAAGCTGGAAGACCTTTCCATTTTACATATAAGTGAGAAAGTTTTTGAAATCCTTGAAGACAAATTTGGTGTTTCATCAGTAAAGTACCTAATTACTCTTATGATTGCTTCACGCGATGGCTTACTAGAAGTCGAGATTATTGAACTACTAACCAGTTCAAATATTGTGCAAGGTAAGGTAATATTTACCATATATATATATATATATTTTAATATATTTTTTTCTGTACCAACAATTTAATTCAATGTTGAAAAATCTAAGGATCCGTAACGAAACTTTGGACCAATTTTTGCTGGGTCTTGGGGCCGCTTTTACTTCATAATAAAAACATTAAACTGATGGATTCGACAATTCATATTGTAGCAAAAAAAAGATATGAAATGGACATGGAAAATGCTCACAAGATATTAAAAAGCCTATTTGAAAAGCAGCCAAATATTTACTGTGACATCAAGGGAAAGGAGAAATGGTGATTTTAAAAAAAATTTTATCAATCTCATATGAATTATATTTTTTTCTTCCTTCGATATTTAATCTCACCTTTATTCTATTGTCAAGCTATAACACTCGTAAGTTCATTGAGCTACCTTATCATTCATTTAAAATTGATGAGAAAGAATACGAGACATCGCAATATTTGACCAATCTTACATGGATCCACGACAAAATAAATTCCACTGGCTGTGTTCAACTGTTATTAGATATTTATCTTATAAGTCATAACCTCAATCTGCAACTCAGTGAACATCTTCAGTTTTTGGTGAAATTTTTACAGCTTTCTTTTAAATCTCTAAACTATGATGCACAGCAAATATATTCATTACTTATAACATACATCAATGTTGAGTCAGCCAAACATAGTAATATAGCTAGCAACACTCTTGTTCAGAGCTGGAAAAAGGAAATCGAGGACCAAAAATTGCTTCGAATTGAAAAGGTCGACCCACTTCAACAAGAAAGAATTAACGACAAAATCCAGAATTCATGCGATGATAACAAGAACGGTTACGATTTTTTAATCAATAGTAATCGTGATGAAAATTTTGTTATTTCATTAAGTACCGATCGAGAGGAAATTTGCGTATGGAATATTCTAAAGTGAGTTTCGAAATTTATAGGTAATCTCTTAATTATTTGATATTGTGTCTAAGCAGATGCTCCAAAGTTAGAACATTACACGGCGTCCCACAGCCAACGTCAGTTTGTCCAGTTGGTGATTTTGATCTGGCCGTGCTCTGTAAGCGCGAAATTCGCGTATTAGATTTGGACGAGGGCAGATTCAAGGTAAATAATTGAAATATAATCATCACTGAAACTGATCATCAATGAACTAAATTCCATCAGGTAACTTTGAAGGGTGTAATGAACCAAAAAATGCCGTTCTTTGGATTACATGATCCAAAGCACCTAGTTTGTCTATCGCGTAATCGGATGTATGTTAACCTAATGAATTTGGAGTCAGGTGATTGTGTAACCACTTTTAAGGCTGGCGAGGACAGATTTTTAAATTCTCTACTTGTGTCTGGCGATGGAAGGTAATTTTTTTATTATCCAAAACCGAAAATTTCTACATTTATTTTCCTTTGCAACAAATGATTGCCAATAGAATTCTTGTTTGTGGTGACGAAACGCAGAAACCATTTCCTCTACTGGTGTGGCACTTGACGCAAAGAAAACTTCTTTACGATTTGAGGATACCACATCACGACGTAAGTCGCAATTTACAAACTAAATATATGAAGTAACAAGTATACGTTTTTATTTAAGTTTATCACATCTTTATCAGCCATTACCTACGAAGGTTCTTACGTTTGTGTTGTTGCCAAAGAATTGGCAGAACCCTCGCCCAACTTTATAGTAGTCTATGATTTGCAAAGTGGAACATTGTTTAAGAAGTGGAAACCTTCTTGCAACACAGTGTCGTTAGCCATATCTCAAATGCAAACTTGTGTAATTGCTGGTCTTGAGGATGCAAGAATTTTAATTTGGGACTTGGTTACTGGTAACTGCAGATGTTCGTTGACAGGTAAAAGATACATTAATACAAAAGCTTATTTTAAAAACACTAAATATAATAACCATTGCAGGACACAATGCTCCAGTCACTCTTTTAAAACTAGATCCGCTGGGAAAAATTCTTTTATCGGGTGATAATGAAGGTCGTGATAGATCGATTCGTGTATGGGACCTCACAACAGGTAGATAGCATATTATCTAAATTATTTCCGTTAAAAGTAATCATATTTTAAATGCGTAGGATTGTCATTGGCCGTTTATACCCCTCCAATACAAATAACTGCCTGCGAGTTATCATCAAACGGAAAATTCATTATCGTAGCCCTTAAAAATTCACAAAATCTTATAACATTACAGTTGAAAGGAGGCACTTATGATAATGAAATCAGTCAGATAGAAGCGATATATGGAAATATGGAGAATGATGGGAAGTCATTTGATTTGCGGGATTGAACGTTTTTGTGAATCTGACTGCAAACGATAAACAATATTGACCGCCGTGAATGCAACGTTAAAGGCAATTCCATTAAAAAAATATATGTAATTATTCATCCGAGTTTCTTCCATCTCTCGGTTTTGAGATTTTCTTTATTTCATCAGTGCGTAGCGTTTTCTACCATATGGAATCCATTCTTTATTTTTCGACGTGTATTTTGGCCATCCGACTTCATCATGGGCCATGGCTTCAAAATCTCCTGATATAAAAAATCTCCTAATAAGCTCATATTTTAGTTCAAAAAATGGTTTTTTTTTTTTTTTTTTTTTTTTCGAAATTCGTTTTCGGCATCATTTCTTTTTCTTTTGTTTGAACATGTTGGTTTACATAACTAAGGGTTGATCACAAACACAAAGTATCAAAAAACTATTTTCTTGAAAGCGTAATATGTACATACAAATAGTAAAGTTTTTTTTTTCGGAAATCTATTACTTAATTGACGTTTATGAAAGGTCCATTCAGATCAGATTCACTTCAACATTATGGCACAGAAAGACAAAATTTAGCATCAAAACCGACCAACCGACCAGCTTTCGATCTTTCATCCTGATGTCGGGTAACTTTAAGAACATCAAACTGATATCGGACTCTTCTACGTTGATGCTTACAAATAGATACTAAAATTTAAAGCTCAAGCGAAATGCACATTAAGAATAACCTTCCAGAGATCTACATTTTATAACAACTTAGGTAGTAGAGTGGACGATTGAATAAGCTGCTTCGATCGAATCCAGCTTATGATAATTTGGTGTGAGTTTCAATTTTTCCTCAAAATTCTTACGGAAAACTCAAACTTGATTACAATTTTCCGAAAAGAAAATGAAATTAGATTACACTAACCCAGCTATAAATCTATATAAAATTAAAACAGTCGCGCTTTGGTGTAAGGTCAAGCATTTTAAGTTATATTTAAAAAAAAAAAACTCACCTGATGTCTGGACAAAAATAGCTGCACAAAATTACGTTTATTGGCCAAACACAATTAAATATTTATCTGATTCTTTGTTTGTCTTTAAAGGAATATTTATTCTTATTTCTTATTTTAACTGCTATTAGCCGAATGGAATCTTTCCATTTAGGATCTGTAGAAAAACACATCATTGGAACTTATGAATTTACTATGAATTTATTAAATTCTCGGTGTTAAATTTAAACAAGAGGATTTTTTTTCGCGGAAAAATTCATCACTCCCCTTTTTTATCTTATGAATTAGCATTTATAATAATCCCGCAAGAATATCTAGAATATTTAGAATGAATATCTGAGACAAAACTAATACTTGTGCAACAAACAACTAAATATAATTTAAACTGGAAACTCATCGGGCATGAGACATATAGGCTGGAACCTAAGTAGTTAATATTCTGTATTTGCTTAGGTGGACTCTATTTTAAGCGTATTCAAAAAAAAAGTAGCAATTGTTAAATATATTTAATGTATGAATTAAATTTCCGCTACATATTATAATAATATTTTCTTTATGTTTTCAAACTGCAAATTCATGGAACATCAAATTAATTAAGTAGGTTAAATTTTATTGAACCATAAATTTCACAATAGCTGTATATTTACAATCATGAATAGAAAAAATAAAGTATCTTTTATCCTCATCAAATCATCACATGATTTGAAAATAACCACTTGTTGCAAATGAAGCAAAGTAAAGGTCATTTTCAGATGAGCGAATTGGCTTTTTTTATTACATCAAGTCCGATTTTACACACGAGAATTGAAAAAGAAGTTGCTTCAATTTTGAAACTTTTAGTAGCAAACGTTGAGCTTTCCCATAAGAGACTTTGAATTGTAAATTCGGCCAGCTGAAGAGAAGATAGCCTTTAATGACCTGACATTGTTTTCAGAACCTTTTGTAGGAATTTTGCTTCACGAGTACAAACGCAACAAGCATGATCTGACAAGCATATTATATGCCAACTTCAGAAATGTGCTTTCTTCAAATTTATTATGAAGTGAGAAGGTACTCTGAGTTTCGACCAGTTGAAAGGAATGGCGCAGAAGTAGAATTTTTTCTAGAGAGTGTTCATGTTTTATCAGAATAGGGGCTGCAAAGAAAAATATTCATAATTTTGTGTCCAAACTCTAAATTTAAATTTGTTAATTGTTCTAATCATTACTTAAAGTGACAAGGAATATGTTTGTGGCAAAAATTTAGGAATATACACAAAATACTTCCCGAAATACGATGAAAAATATTCCATTTTTCTGGATTGTCATTTTTTCAGCCATCTTTTTTCAACGAGGTGAGTTGAAGGGTGGTTCTGAGTGTGAGGCTCTGACCGAATTTTGCTTGGAATTTTATTATGCTTACATTCTCTCGCGTCAGCTGACTTGCTCACGCCAGATAATTTTAGAAAAACAAAGATTTAGGAACAATTTTATGCAATCAGTGTGCATGTGATTCCTGTTTTATTTATGTGGAAAGATTTCCTTCATGTCACGTATTTATTTTAAAATAGGTCTCAGCCTACCTGCTTCTGCAAATCCAACAGCAGGCGAAGATCCCGAGGATGACTGGGAAGAAGACGACGACTCTAGTGAAGCTGATGATGGTAAAACCATAAAAATAGAGAATATATCAGCCGGTTCTAACGATCTGAAAAGAAACAATTTAATGCAAAATTTAATATTTTTGAATCTATTAGAATCGGCTTAAACCAGTTCTTATTTAACTGACTGACTGCATACAGTCAGACTGCACACCGCCGGGTTTTTCAATCATTCAACACACTTTAGGGAATCATGCATACATATCTACACCTCCGCCCTTTAATAACAGAACAAATAACCAAATTCCGTTCACCCCCCTGATGGGAACTGCTATGTTTTCTTACTTTCACATGTCGTGACATGTGCAACTTTCTTCTTTTTTTAACTCTTGCCATTAAAACTTGCAATCAATATTATATATTTTTTTGTTTCTTGAATCTATATATGTAGATGGTCGTGTTTATAAAAATCCTAGAAATCATCCATCACCTGAATGCCCCAGAGATGAGGAACAGGCAACCTTACTTGGTATGACAAAAAAAGGGTGAAAAAAGCAGTAACAAATAATAAATACAATTTAATTATTTATTTTAAAGGACAAAAGTGTTTGAGGAAATGCTCGTCTGATGAAGACTGCAAGAGTAAGAAGAAAAAGTGTTTATGTGATGGAGCATGTGGAATGTCGTGCATAAAACCGGATCGCGAGTGTCCAGAGCTGCAACACCCTACCTTGGGAACGGTGATAATGTCGGGACGCACCTTTGGATCCAGAGCGAGTTACACATGTAATCATGGTTATCACGTTGTTGGTCTTCAAAGTAGAATTTGTCAAGCTTATGGGCACTGGAGTGGTTCCGAGCCAGCATGCAAACAAAATATTTATTGTCTCGCACCGCCAACAATTGAACACGCTCGTCATTCAGCTCTCCCTGAACAAGCTACGTTCGATCTAGACTCCACAGTCCAATATCACTGCCATACTGGATATGCAACGGCGGGATTTCCTAGGGCCAAATGTTTGGCAATTGATGGACAAGCAAGCTGGTAATTGGTTCTGATTCACAAACGGAATCATGTATAAAATTAAATAAATATTTTCTAGGTATGGACCAGACATATCTTGTGAACCACGCTCATGTGGTCAGCCTTCTGATCCCTCCCATGGATGGCATGCAGGTGAATGCTATACTTTTGGTTGCCGAATTACTTACCACTGTGGTGAAGGATATGAACTGGTCGGTAAGCAAGCCGCAGATTGTCAAGCGGATGGAGCGTGGTCGCCGAAAGAACTTCCAACATGTGTTTGTAAGTAAACCATATAAAACTTTAACATAGTTTATTATTAATTTAGCTTTCTCATTATTCTTAAAATTCATCGACGTATATTTAAAGCTTTAACATAAGATATTTTCATCTCTCTCTGATTCAAGAGCACTCTCGATGTTCCATAGGGTTGTAGTTAATAGAATTTGATGTGTAGATGATGCATTGATTGTATGCGCTTTTAAAATTAACAATAAATTAGTTATCGCAATTAATAATGTTCTTTTATTTGACACCTCAACTTGTCGCAAATTGCGGTAACTAGTTTATCCTAAATGCGCCGCGAATTAAAAATTTTCGCTTTTAACTTTTAGTGGTAACGGCTGTACAATGTCAACAACCGCCTGACAACCCAAGGAATGGTAAAGCAATTTATACGAGTGTTTCATATAATTCCGTTGTCAGTTATGAATGCCGATATGGATACACTCTTGTGGGAGAAAGCTCACGGAGATGCGGGGCCGACAAGAAATGGTCTGGCAGTTTACCAGTTTGCAAGGAAATCAACTGTGGACATCCTGGAACATTATACAATGGATGGCTAGAAAACACAGAAGCTGGTTTTGGATTGGGTGCCAGCATTATTTTCAGATGCCAACCAGAGATGCTTCTTGTTGGCAATACTTCAACAGTGTGTCAAATCGATGGAAGATGGAGATATTCATTGCCACTTTGCTTAGCACCATGTGTTGTCCCAACAATTTCGCAGGGAATTGTGGAAGCTGTGGAAGTAATTATACATATACATATTTAATGCTCGAATGTACATTGAAAACACATTGTTTTTTTTTTTTTTATTTATTTTTCCTCCTTTTCAGATGGACGTTCCTGACGCAAACACAACTACAGTTCCATCACTGCCAATTGGACTCGGTGGAAGCAGTAAAGTGAGACATGGAACAATTCTTGTTGTTATTTGTGATGAACATTATGAATTCCCACTTACATCTCTTGCGCCACCAACATGCAATAACGGAACGTGGAGCACAATCCCTAGATGTGTCCCTGCTCGATGTAAAATTTTACCAAAACCTCCCAAATTCGGTATGGTTATTTCTCCTAAAACTGAACATGGTATGATTTAGTAATACGATAGATACTTAAAATGTTGAGTTATACTTTTATATTTTTACTACTTATCTAGGCATGAGAGCCCGATTTAAGTGCAAAGATGGCTGGCAACTGGCAACTCCTGCGGGAAAGCCTATTACTGATATAAATGAAAATGTCATGACTTGCTCTTTCGGGAACTGGACAGGAGAAACGCCAATTTGCCAAGAAGGTACTTAATTATTTAGATAGTCTGAAATTTTCCAAAATAATATTTAGTTTGACTCTTATTTCTAAGTTTATTGCCAATTCCCTGGATATATTGCAAATGGTAAAGTTCTTCTGGTCGGAAATATGGGCTTATACGATTACCGTCCGTACGTTAAAAAAGTGATTAATAATAAGCAAATCATGTATGACTGTGATAAAGGATATGTTTTGGAGAATGGTCCAGTAAGCGTGAGTTTGAAAAATGCATTTGAGAGCATAAAATTTCCAATCGAATAAGCCATTTTTTTCTAGTCTGGGGCTACATGCATTGGAGGTAAATGGCAGCCATCGGAGTTGCCAGAGTGAGTGATTCTGGAATATCGTTTTTATGTTCCATACAATTTATAATATTGCATTACATTTTATTCTATTCCAAAAGATGTTTACCTGGACAACATCCTCGCTTAAGATGGAATCGGAAGAAACGGTCTATTGATCACAAATTTGCCAGAGCTAAATTTCTATTGAATCACTATCGCAGTATTAAACGAAAACACTTTGATCATCATGCTGTGGAAGATTTTGTTAAAACCGCAACGATTAGAGATAAAAGAAGTAATAAAACATATCGTGGCAGTCGCAAGAAGCGTCAAAGTAGAAATTATAGTGAAATTGATAGAGCTTACTCAAAATACTATGAAAAGATCAAAGCTAGATACAGAAACTATGTAAAAAATTTGTTTCCCAAACCAAAGGCCAGGAACTCGCAAATGAATAACACTTATTCCTCACCGCCTGTTGATGTTGTTAAAAATACAAAAAAAATTCAGGTTCAAGATGGGCGATGGTATAATTCTTATAACAATCCAGAGTTCAAATATAAAGCAACACATAAAGCCAGAACCTTTAGCAATGACCTTCAAAGTGATGATATAGAAACGGAAATGGGTCCAGTCGTTTTGCCAAGCATCAACGATCCTATTAAATCTAACAAATATGAATTCTTCAACTCCCATAATGAAACGATTTCAAACTACTATCCATCTTCAGCCCATCATCACAACGACAAACATTTTCCGATGGAAGACACTTATGAAAGTCTACGAAAAATAAACAGCTCTGCGGACATGGCAGCTCACATCTATGCTCAGCTTCAATCACAAATTAATAGAAAGAAACGTGAAGCTGACGATGAATCAAAAGGTAATTATAAATCAAGTAATTAAAGCACTATGTTTCTCAAACATGTTATGACGGGACCATACATTCAGACAAAATCGTTTCTCTTGAATCGAATTAAGTAGATTATAATCATAGAATCTTGGGCTCTCTACTTGATCGTAACATACAGAATACAGTACGGAGTAAATATATAATTTGGTACACATTGTTTTTAAGTTAAAGCAGGTACGGGAACAGATTTGATATTGCAACCTGTATGCAAAAGGTTTTATTGTTTTATTACGTCCCTCCCTTAATAATGCATTAAAAGTTCTTAAAATAAATGATTTAAATTTAAGATCTGAATGGTATGGTTTAACTAAACATATCATATACCTACAACATAAATCTAAACAAATTTTCAGTTGATGATAGAGATGATCAAATGTCTGAAGGAGGTGGTAAAAAAAAGGACAAAGTTAGAGGTCCATGCGAACCGATTTCTGATCATAATCACATGCAAATTGAAGTTGTAAAACCAGCTAAAATTCAAAATGAAACTTTTGGGCACGGAATGGTTCTCAAAATCACGTGCAACATTGGATATAACTCCAACGTTCAGACAGCAAACTCCACTGTAAGATGTAATAAAGGCGTTTGGAAGCCGGTGAAGCCAAGTTGTAGTTTAAGTAAGTGTTTAATAACAATATTTTACAATTTTTCTACAACATTTTATATTTTGTAATTTCAAAATGGCGAATAAGTATCTTGAAAACACTTGACACACTTTTTCTTAATCCTTTTTATATGTTTAATACTTTCTCTTGGCTTTCTATAATCATTCTAGAACCCTGTTTTGTACCGTCGACGGAACATGGAAAATATTTTGAGATGCCAAATCCGGATCCTGTAATTGAACAAATAAAACCTACAACCAATCAATTAACACCAATGGACAAGATTGATAATGGATTGACAATAGCTTTTCACTGCGACACTGGCTTCAATATACAGGGTGCAAATCTACTGAAATGCCTTGACGGTAATTGGTCAGTATCGACATTGCCTGAATGCCTTCCAGCTCCATGTGTACTACCAGCGGTTTTATATGCAAACTATCAAGGTGGTTATCGGCCAGGATTGACTATAGCTCATGGATCTCACGTTATGGTGCAATGTGAAAATGGTGAAGGAAGTACATCTGCGCCGACTCAAATGGATTGTGCTCTGGGATCACTTACGCCACAAACCATAAATTGTGGGTTTTCAACATCACGGAAATCTCGAGATGATGATGAACGCACCAATTTTATCGTTGATGATGGCAATCTTACGAGCTCAATGGAAGAAAGTGAGTGCGGACCACCGTCGAAGGATCAAGCAATGCTGATTTACAAGAATGATGAAACCACGGAGGTTGAAGATTCATATCCGGCTGGTACTGAAATATCCTTCAACTGCATTGTAAGTATAACTGGTGAAAGGACAACTTGGAAGATTGTTTGTGAAGATGGAAGCTGGATTGGAAGAGCTCATGATTGTGGTAACTTGATACAATTTCATTATTGAAGATGAACTTCTAATTTTTTTTTTCCACTAGGCGATGATGAACGTCTTTACAATACACCGCTTGCGAATGGTTCATGCATATTTAAAAATACCGATCCCCATGTCGCTAGTTTTTATAACGATTTAGAAATAAGAGAGAACTATGTTGAATTTCCGCCGGGTACGACTATTATTTCCAGGTAGGCTCTTTATTAACTACATCATTGAATCCAAATAAAAGTTTAATCGTATTCCGCTCCAATCGTAATACTGATTTCATCCGAAAGAACATAGGTCTTGTGAAACCATTTATTTGTATCAAGCACAACTGAAAATTTTGAAAAATTAACAATATTTAACTACACTACACGAAATTGAGCATTTCAACTTACTGATATCACCAGGATTTACAATGACTGAGAATGAGTGACATTCAAAGATACACTCAGGTGTTGGCGATATCATCCATTCCTTAGTTCCTTTCAATTGTGCTTGCCACGATGGAAGCCGAACATCATCCAAATGCATGTGCGCCCCTAGCCCACGACCCCCCATGAAAATCCAATCAATGGCATTAAGTTCTGATGTTCTAGGCAGAAAATACGGCCGATTATAATGTTGTCTTAAAATTGATGCAATATGCTCATTGCAATTACTCCATCCAAAGTACCAAGGCTCCACACCAGACTTATATTGAATTCTTTCTTTTCCCATCGCAAATGTTTCAAATAAATTTGTAAAATTCGTCTTATAGCGAAAAAATTGGCAATCGAGAGTTTTGCGTTGTGGATCTTCGCGTTCGTAAACATTCTTGAAGTAATTGAAATCAAACACTTCAGTTGCTGTCCAGTTTTTTGTAGCATCAGTTACTATAGTCACATTACCACTATAAGCGTAATAGCGCTCAAAGTCGTCTGGATTGATGTTGGAAACTCTTTTTCCCGATTCGATTCCTCGACAAAAGCTACAATCATCAGGAGTTCGGAATACTTTATCAAGATTTTTCGGCATTTCTAAAATGCACTAATAATAGACAGAGATAATTATTAGAAAATCAGTAATAAACTTATATTTACTTAGCGACAATATGTTTAAATTACCTTCCTTGATTCAAGCAAATATCCGAATCGTCCATAAAAATAGCAGATTGTAAAAATGCTCACAGTGCATTTGAAGATTCTACTTATTCGGAAAAATTCCTCACGTTTCTTGATTGCTTCCAACTTTGACAAATCAGTTTTCTCAGCTCGAGCATTCGAAATTAAAGTTTCTAGCTTTTGCTTGGCTTCTTCCATGATAAAACGTCTAGTTTCAGCAAAATCTGAAGTGAAAATGAAAAAAATTTCAATGAATCGTTGCACTCATCTTTTCTCAAACTTCGACCCTAGATCGTTGGATGCCATAAAACGGAAATTATGGAATTTAATTCTGGGAGCTCGACATTCAGTCCCCTATATTTTGCTTTTCACGATAGAAGATGCCGAATCAAAATTATACAATTGCCCATTCATTTAGAAAATTGCACTCTGTGAAGCGTGAAATCTATACCACTCGCAACTGCTATCAGCAGTTTTGCAACACTTGTTTTTCGTGATTCAATTACTTACATATTCATTTTTATGTTTTTATTCAGATGTGTTGATATAGGAAAGTACATGATGATAGGAAGCAGCAATCGAACTTGCGTTAGAAGTAGATGGACAGGACAAAAGCCCCATTGTTTCGGACTGAATCAGGAGAATGATTACGCAAGTGAGCAGAAATTTAATTTTTTCAATCTATGTGCGCTTTTTGTATTCTAAATCGTTCCAGTGGAAAAGCCACCCACTGTTCTTTTTAGATATACGAATGGACCAATGGCTCAGAGTAACGATGGCAGATTAATTGTCTATCCTGGAACAACTGTTCACATGGAGTGTTTGTGGATGCGACGATTCGGTTCACCGAAATGGAATGTTAGTCATGAATTCAGGAAATATCCAGAAGGCTGGAACAGTGATGAAGGCCGAGATTCAACATTAGAATACCGTTTAAGCATATTTACTGCTGAAAGTGGCGATAGTGGAATTTATACATGTATAACCCCAGCTCGCCACACACATTCTGTTGCTGTGGAAGTTAAAGCTGTGCACTGCAATGAAATCACTCCTCGCAGAGGCCTTGCATTGAGCACATCTGCAACTCAGATGGGAACAAAAGTGCAGTTCTCATGTAACAACGGAAACGCTTTAATTGGAACTCCAGAAATAACATGTCTTCCAAGCGGTAATTGGAGTGGGCCGTTACCAATTTGTGAAAGTGAGATAGTAGAAATTGTTATCACAGTCGAATGTAATATCTACGTATTTATTATTTTACAAAGGTGTCGAGTGTGGCGAAGTTGCACTGTCGCCATCATTTAACGGCAGTGCCGCGCCTCGTGTCGCCATCATTTCGAGAGAAGTGGGTGGACGAGCGGCATTTTCATGTCCACCAGGGCATGGCCTAATGGGTCCTTCAGAATCTATTTGCTTACCATCTGGAGAATGGAGTGAACCTTTCCCAACATGTTCGGAAGTTCAGTGCTTTCATCCGGGACAGCCTTCTAACGGGTATTCACAAGGGCACCCACCCTACAAAGCAGGCGATGTTGTGCAATTTAACTGCAACCCTGAGTACATGATGCAAGGGCAGCCGATAATTGCATGTCAGGATAATGGCAGATGGAGTGGTCCTCTTCCTAAATGTGAGTGATAGGCAAACTCTTTTTTTCTCTTTTGTATTAATCAGCCTTTTCCAATCAGGTGTTCGCGCTTGCTCATATCCTGGTACCGCAATCAGTGGCCGAATGTCTTCAGTAAAATTTTACTATGCAATTGGTGAAAGTGTAACTTTCTCTTGTGACAATGGCTTAGAGATTAAAGGTCCCAAGATGCTTAAATGTATGAAAGATGGCAAATGGAGTTCTAGTATTCCAATTTGTGTAACTCCAGAATCTGACCATGCAAGAGCATCACGCAGCTTTTAAACTTTCAACTTAGTAAATTTCACGTGAATTGAATCAAACTGATGCTTAGAGAAAAAAAAGAACGCTCTTCCATATATAAAAAGAAGCCCAATATAAGTTTTCAATCGTTGTTAAGTGATCCAATGATACTCATGTGAAAAATATTAATCACACACATATACACACGTTATCAATATTGCGGTTGTCAGTTAAATGTTAAAAGTGTTAATTATTATACTATACGATGCAACAAAATGTGTACGCGATGCAAGTCATAACGCATTTTGAAATTAATGAAGCATTTTAAATAGTTATATGCAGCTTTTTGATGTCCGATTGACAGTATAATTGCATTAAATTATTTAAAAATTCACATTGGATTATCGAGATTATTAACGAGAAAATTATAAGCGTGAATACGTGAATTGCAGCTATTTTTGACTCGTAAAATTTTAACGAAGATTTAAAATAAAAAGATTGTAACTATCGTAACTGCTGACTGAATTCTGATGATTTGTGCATTGATTGATTAACATACTCTCAATTTCAACAGCTTCGATCAAAATTTTTTTTTGTTTTTCGATACAAGAAACATTTTATTTTATCAACTCAAGAACTTTGCGAAAAAAATGAAATTTATTCTGTAGCATCGGCTTTCTCGACAGCAAACGGCTCAGTCACTGGCAAAGAACCACAATTGGCAATCACGACGTCTTCGGAAGGTTTGTCACGCCCATCAGTTTTAGATGATTCAATTTTGCGAATTACATTCATTCCTTTGATAATTTTTCCAAATACCACATGGCGACCATCGAGCCATGAGGTCTGCTTCGTTGTAATAAAGAATTGACTTCCATTTGTGTCTTTTCCAGCATTAGCCATACTAAAAAAAGGTATCAAATGTATATTACAACTCATTTTCACAGGGCCTAAGAAGAATTAAAACCATATATGACTATTGATCATATTTAAAATAGGTCTAAACAGCTATAAAATACTTGTGAATTAAAATGAAATATTCTCAAATGGAAGAAAAAAAATATATATATGTACCTCAGCCATCCTGCTCCATACTTGAAAAAAAAAAAAAACAAAAATGTGTCAGTTATCCGTACATAGATATGTAAGAAAAAATAAATTATAAGCTTACATGCTTAAGCTTGAAGTTCTCGTCCTCAAAACGTTCTCCATAAATTGAACGGCCTCCCGTACCATCACCACGAGTGAAGTCACCACCTAGAAAATGTGTTTTTTTTTTTATTAATTATTATATTTTGTTTTTTTTTTTTTCTTTCTAATGCCAATTCATTTTTATTTTCTAAACAAAATGAATAAATGAAAAAATCCCACATAATCCACGAGGCAACGCAAGCTCTTTTTGACGGGCTCCAGAAGGATGAATCCTGGCAGCTTGCATACCCAAACCTCTTTTGCAGATAGCTCCATATCTTGATTTTTGAATGGAAAACCCAGGAACATCCATATTGTACGACTTCCAAATCATGATTTGAAGACTTCCAGAACTTTAGTTACACTTTGATGTTGTTAATTTTGATAAAAAAAATCGCAGAGCGACATTTTTTTCAAGTGGTTTTTCCAAAGATTACTAATGTTTTTTTTATTATATAAAAGTAAAGTGAACTTTGCTTTAATTAATAAGCTTTTTAAAAACATGCGCAAAAAGGGAAATGGTTCTTATAGTCACAACTGGGTTTTAACATTTTTTGATTTTTTTTATATATATTAACTGGTTATTATTACTAAACCTACCTTGAATCATGAAATCCTTAATCACACGGTGAAATTTGGATCCTATATACCCTTCACCAACAGTTGTTTTCTCAGCCAGTTCCTTGAAGTTGCGAGCAGTTTTTGGTACACTGCCACCGAATAACCCAATTTCAATTTTCCCAGCTGGTTGACCACCAATAGTGATGTCAAAAAATACCTAGAATTTTAAACCAAATGAATACGTGTCTATAGAATTGCTTTTTCTTACGCTTGATGAACTTTTTGAAATTTTTACAAATAATATTTCAAGAGCGTAAGAGAATGTACAAGCGAAACAAAAGACAAAAGAAAGAACCAGAACCGGTATTTTTGTTTCAAGCGAGCCTGTAATATGTGCAGGTCAATAAACTAAGTGGATTCAATTGAATTTAGTTTAGGTGTAAATTAAATGCTACTCGCTTACTAAGCTAAGTTGAATTTGTAATGCATTTACTTACAATATCTGTAACCTTCGGTCCTTGTGCGTCAACGTTGAGGGCCATAAAAAGGCACCCAGTGGCTATTAATGCAAAGAATGACTTCATTGTTAAACTTTCTTAATGGAACTTCCTCCTCACGACGACGGCTTTCCGAAAATGACGGCTTCTGAATCAGAACGTTTCTTAGTATATCAGAGTTTCTGCAAATTTGAAATTTGACCGTCTGTCTAAAGGATAATCTAGTACTTATTTGTTGTACTGAAGCGCTCAGGCGGAAAAAATTCTTTCGTATATTAAAGACTGCCTAAATATATAAATATAGCATGACTTGGAGATTGTTAAAAAAACTCTCAGCTATTGGAGTTAGTTCATTAGGTGGCATTTCGCTATATTTATATCTGAATCCCGAACGCGAATCGACATTGAAAAAGGTGCATAATTCGTGGACAACTAATTTTGCGAATTCAACTGAATGGGATTCAAATTGGGATCATCGAGCTTGTAGCAGCATTGTTAAGCCACTGCCTGACGGAGCTAGTTCTGAAAGAGAAAACGCTCAGAATGAGAAATTGGAAAAGCATAAAGCAAAAGCGTCCAGGTAGCACGGCAGCATAGTGAATAATTTATTTGATAATATTTTATATATTCTGATTCGCAGACACATCATTATGATTCGCCACGGACAATATAATCTGAATGGTATCACGGATTCTGAACGAATCCTTACAGAACTAGGAAGACAGCAAGCGAAACTTACTGGAGATCGATTGACCGAACTAAAAATTCCAATCGATTCCGTTATTATTTCTACTATGACCCGTGCTCAAGAAACTGGCAATTTAATATTGAATCAATTACCGCAACGAGAAAAGCTTATGATAGAGCATGATAAAATGCTGGAAGAGGGTGCGCCAATACCACCAAATCCCAGAGGTACTATTATCATTATGAGTTATTATAATAAATTAAAATTAATTAATTGAAATTAAACCATCAGTAGGCCATTGGAAACCTGAAGCATCGGTAAAAGAAAAGAGATAATCTATTCAGGAATAATCGCATTCATTGTCTTATGATACAATTTCTTTATTTTAGCAGTTCTTCCAAGATGGCTCAAGAATCGAAGCCGCATTTAGAGCGCATTTTCATCGTGCTGAACCCTCACAGCAATCTGATTCATACACTTTATTGGTATGCCATGCAAATGTCATCCGATATTTTGTTTGCCGTGCCTTACAATTTCCTCCAGAAGCTTGGCTCAGAATTTCTATGCATCACGGTTCAATTACATGGCTTACAATTTATCCTAATGGTCGCGTTATTCTCCGTTTATTAGGAGATTGTGGACACATGCCTATCAAATACTTGTCAACAAAATGAACCTACCATCGGTATTAAAAGTTACAAAACAAGTTTTCCTAGAATTGTTCTGCAAAAATAAATGTCTTTGTTTTAAAAATGTTTCCTAAATGCTTCTATCATAAAATTCTAAGTTGAGTTTCGAAATATGTGACACCAATTCAAGATAATTTGTAAATTCTTAAGTAAATAAAATATTTGCTCACCTACATAAATCTCGAATAGTACTTAAGTAGTATGATGGAGGGGTTTAGCATGCACATAGTTTATGAGCATTGCTTTTTGCACAAGCTTTCATTTGGTCAGTAAACATTTTATAGACGAGAACGAATAGGTTGTATTGAATCTTTATAAAAAAAATTTAGCTGGACAGGTTTAGAGAGCGTCAATATTATCATGGTTATGTCATTTTATAGAACGATGAAAATAGGAACATTAAGAAAACGTCATGAGCCTAGGTGAGTAGCCGATATGGTTTCTGGGAAAAGCATACAAGTAAATAAAATTTAATTTCAATAGCTAATAAGTTAGAAAGAAAGTGTGTTTTGATTTTCTAATTTTTGTGTATTTTATTGTTCAGTTAACTGTTTACTCGTAAGTTCATAAAATATTTTTTTTTTATGGGCAATTGTGAAATTATTGATTGCAAAACATGCATTCATGAAACTAAATTTTTTATAAATGATGTTTGTAAATGCTTTGGTAAATGCAATCAGATAGTTTTCTTTTCTATGTTGATATATCGATGAGGTTTTTAAATGTCATAAGCTGCGACTTATACTCAGGGTAATGAATAAAATGTATATTAAAGAGAATTTTATGTTGGATCGCCAAATTAAAATTTATATTTTTCGTGCCTACTTAGTAAGTTATTTCACTAAACAATTTATGTATATCTTTCAATCAAAATTAACTTTCCCTTAAGAATCAACTAATGGTCCAACATGACTTCTGAGACAAATTATTATAATATTCATTTTTTGAAAGTCTGAAATAGTTGATAGATAAAGTTTATTTATAAAAAATAGCAATATCAGAATTTTATATCAATGAATAGATTTTTTCAAATTTTTACGACACAAATGCTCTCAAGTTAAGTGCAAAATTCGAAATAAAAAATTCAACGTTGTATTGTAAGCATGTCTATTGTAACTTAAGTGAAATTGGCTTCAGTTGTATATGGTGCCATGAAGTAGAAAATAACGATACAAATTTCCGCAATTGTGAGAATTGCACTCGCAGTTGAGCTCTCTCTTCGATTAGTTGGTTTTTGATTTCTGTTGAGTAAAGAAAGATACAAAAAAAAAGTAACAACATTTAATCTTAAAAGCGTGTGGAGAATATAACTAACTTAAAAAATTCATAAACATTAGGAAATGCATTAAAAAACTACATGAATTTAGCTGAAATGCAAAGTGAAAGATTTAAGGAACAAATTGAAAGCTAAGCATAAATTAATAAAACACGAAAAAAAATACAATTGAAAACGCGAACAAAAAAATTGTAGTGAAACAGCTTGTAACGACTGCTTCGTTTTTTCTGGATTCCTTAAAATAAATGTTTACAATTTGAAAGAAAAAAAAAACCTTAGGCTTTATAGTTAAAAATTTCTTTAAAAAATTCGTTTGACTAGCAATGTAAAAGAGATCTTAAGTGGATGTACTTAATGTTACAGTCTTGATCTGCCAGAAACAAAGCCAACAGATATAACTGCGTCAATCGACAGTGACATGGTTTCAAGGCGAAAAATTTTGTCTCGGTCACGTGACGATTTGAATACAGGAAGCTTCATTCAAAATGAAGAGGATGTTTGGTATCAAAAGGATAAACTTTATAGGGTAAGTTGCAAACCATCTAACAAATATTTAATGAAACTAGAAACTCTTGAGTTTAATGAACCTTATCCATAGTATGTACTCTTATATGTTGCGCAAGAAAACATTTTCACTTTGTGAAAATAATTGCAAGAGTTTTAAAAAATCGGATGCGTATATATATAAAATTAAGCTGTACGTTAATGCATTTGCTTGTATGTTCATGTTATTTCATAGAAAGTTAAGAAGATATGTTACAGGGAATCTGAAATAATTACAATATCTAATGGTTTATTTTGATGAATTATAAGTGATAAGAAACCATTCAGAATTTTGGAGTAAATGTGTTTCTTTGCTGTGGAGTAGATGTGTTTTTTAAATAGTAATTATATGAGTAGTCACTTAATAATAAAGACGAAAAAACTGCTTGCAGTATCTTGTGCATTCAAAAGTGAAAGTAGAGAGGCAAGAGTGAAAACAAGAAATGAAAAGTAACTGACGCTCTTTCTCAAACCTTATAAAAAGCTGATGCGAACTTTTTTTAAGCTAATTTATCATCAATGCTTTTTTGGAGAATTTGTTATACTTAAACTAACTATGTAACTTTTGTAATTTCTAGGAACACATACAAGAGGTTCTGGATAAGTGGACACAAATCGACGATGAAATTTGGGCAAAAATTATAGTATTTGAAAGAAATCGGCGCGTTGCAAAGGCATATGCTCGTGTGCCAGTTCTAACAGTCAACGGATCCAACGACGGATTTGATGGAATGAGGTGATTTCTAGCGACATTGACTACACACATATATATATATATATAATTAGATGACTATCAACAAATGTTCGCTCTGTTTTTTTAGAATTGGGCTTAACGGTTTTGATAATCCCATGAGAGATCAAAAAGTTATTGAATTTAAACAACTTATTGGACAGGTAAGTACTTTAAAAGTCCAAAACTCATTGGCAGTTGTGAATCATAATGATGATTGCATAACTTGGAAGACTCGAATGAACCTAAACAAAATAAAAATATTTAATCTTTAGTGTGTGTTGAAGCTATAAAAAAAATCTTCATTCATTCAGCATTTGTGTTGGATTTTGCTATGGCTCTCTCATAATGTACAGTTTAACAAACTCAACTTACATAGTGAAAATATAAAAATATCTTTGAAAATTTCTCACACTTTCATTTTCTGTATTAATTCGATAAATAGATAGATTCCATAAATTCACTGATGCTTTCATAAAAATGGCTCAACTTGCAACAGATACTATTGTAAATATGCATGGGTCTGTAACACTCAACTAATTTTCTTTTGCCATTTTGCAGCTGTCAACAACTCTTGCAGCTATCGTTGCATTATTGAAAAGAAAACATATAAAGTAGTCTGACCATGCGTACTTTTTTTTTAAAAGTATTTTATGTTGTATGTGGCACTTTTCTTGTGTTTAAAAAAATTATGTTCTTCCTAATTTAATTAAAAACAAACAAAAATATATAGAATTATAAAATTTTAGAAGTAATTTGGCATTTAATGTTTAAAACACATATGCTTTTAAATAATATTATGCTAATTTTTTAGGGATTGAAACTAAAAATGGATGATAATGGAAACATTTTAGCACGGAGATATTCAAAAAGTAATATTTATATTCGCGGCACCACCAATTTCATGGTTGACGGAAACGCTATTGGTAACGAGATTTTAAATTCTTCTGACCACTCCTTAGAAATTGAGAAAGTCATGAAGGTAATAAGAGCACATATTTAATTAAATTTTGCTCACTGCTGATTTAAAATCTTTGCAGGTTTTTGATATGAAAAAGTTTCAATCGAATTTAAACCAGGAATTAAGTCGCTCATATCCCGATCATCGATATCTAGAGCATCAATGCTTGTCGGCGATAGTTTTTGTAAAATCGGAAAATGATATTCTGGACTGTCCCATCTGGGTATTGATCGTTAATGTAGTTGCAATGGATATGCTAAAAAGCAGATTACTACCAGGTATAAGTTATTCCGAAACATAAAGCTCATACTTATTTTTTAATTTTTTTTTTATAATTATTCCGTGTTTTACATAAATTTTCAGTTCAACGTTCATTTGATATAAGAAATAGACCACGTATCCCAGTGCCTGATGAAGATCCCTACAGCATTGCTGCCGAAATGGATAGTGGCAGTTCTGGATTCGGTATATCAGCAATATATGGCCATCCTTCGAGGGAACAAAAATTTGCCCAGTCAAAATATTCAATTTTGCGACGCAGCGAAAAACCTCCAAAATTACCTCCACGAGATTTATATGGTCATCTTTCAGTTCCTAGTGTCATGAAAGTAACATTTGAAAAATAGCATTATTTATAAGTAGGAGAAAATAAGGCAATGCAACTTTCGTTTAATTTTAGCCAGACTATGATGAAATTGATGATGAAGCTCATATCAAAGTAATCTCCAGAAAGAAGGCCAATCAGAAATATGGTAAAACTGCCGTTCGAAAAGAGAATTAGCATTTAAATATTAGATAGTCGTAGTCTTCTTAAGTTTGCTATTCCAGCTATAAAGTTCCTTAAATTATATTTTTATTAAATTTCTTCCTTTTTTACATTTATTAAATTTAATAGATGATCCTTATTACTGTGGATTACGAGCACGTGTGCCTAATTTTGCAAAGGAAAGGGATCGAGCAAGAAAAACTAGCCAGGCCAAAGAAGAAATTTATGTGAGCAATAGTAGTAGAAAATTGAGTCACTTACCCCATGATAAAATAATGAAGCGAAGTTCTATCGCCCATATGGAACCAACATTTTCCTCATTGTATCAGCTGAATCAAATAAACGACCCAAGTTCTAGTCTTTACCAAAGACTTCATCACCATTCTTATCACAATGCGGTCCAACCTCCTACTCACAGGCCATGTCTGTGGAGTGCAAGAAGCTATGAGAGTGGAATTGGTAAGACATGTATATATTTCTTATTTATACGGTGATCCAAATTAAATCTTTGTTTTTTATAATTATTACACAGATTCTGAATTTTTTGAGTCGCCGTACCATATTTACGGAAGATTGCCAACGCCATCGTCAAAATGTTCACGCGGCTATATAGCACAAAATTCCCGAATGTACGTTGGCGATTGGGAATAGAAATTAAATGATACGCTAAACGCTGAAGCTGTTTATATTTTATCAAATACATTATTTTATTTTTGTCACTTTGTAATATAAGACCAAAGAATAATCTGCATTATTCAAGTGCACTATAAAAAGCATGATTTTTGCTTTTATTTGCATTCTAAATAATCTCTTAATCCCAATACAATAAAAAAAATTGAGTAACCTGTTTTATATGATTCATATACATACTCTGCAATCTAAGGTTGGTTGGTCAAATTATAAGTTACTTGAATACGCACTCGATCAATCGATGAATTTTTTGCCAAATGGCATTAAGTAAATATGCATGCATGCCCACAATAGGAAAAATTTATTTTCTCCTTATTCCATTTTATTTATTATATAGTTATGTATATTATATATTTTATATATATATGTTAAAAACTCATACATGCTCAAAATCTGCTGTAAACAAAATTATTATTAAATTATTATTTTACATTATATTTAAATATAAATTCAAATAAAGGCGATTAGTATTCAATCAGAAGTTTATTCATGCTGAAATTATTTTCCGTAGATACTATGATCATCCTCGCTATCTGTATATTATAGTGTGACGTGTATGTAAATTATTTATGAAACAGGCAATCAATAGAATCATTGCGTATTTCGGTGTATTCCCCTTTCATTATTTTGTCACAAACAACACTGACTTCATGGTATCTGTCTATCCATTTCTTACATTGCCAATCTTATCCATTAAATCCTGGTTTCCTTCTACATGAGGAACTCTTACTTCAACACATTGTCTGATCAAATCATCGACGTCAACAGGTTCATCAACAAAGGCTCGTGCAACTTCCAACCCAATCAGTGACCAAGAGGTAGAAAGGTTTTTCGATAATGCCATCATTTTTAGATCCTTGCCTTTGATTATGATATCGTGAATTGATAATTATCATAATTCTTGACGAAATACAGGTGGAAGCTACGATTGTTGATCACATCTTCGCTAAACATTATAACATTATATTTAAATTATAACATTATATTTAAATTATAACATTATATTTAAATTATAACATTATATTTAAATTATAACATTATATTTAAATTATAACATTATATTTAAATTATAACATTATATTTAAATTATAACATTATATTTAAATTATAACATTATATTTAAATTATAACATTATATTTAAATTATAACATTATATTTAACATCAAAATCAGGCATAGCCTTTTATAAATTTGGTATGATGGGCAGCATGCAAGCATCAATAAAATAATGAGGGATGCTTCCAGAGAAGGCTTCCTACAGGATGCTTTCAGTCTGTAAAATTCTAAAATTCTTCAATATTTGAATAAATAAGCTAATAAATGTACTGACATAATAAATGACATGAAATGACATGGTTGTCATCGCATAAAATATAAACCAAAATTCGGGGTCATCTAATATTCAGTTTTGTATTGACAGATTATAGTAATGTTGCTACTACTAAGATATGTTATTACTTGACCTATACTACCTAGTAAACAGAAGTCGTGTCGACTCATCCTAACTAAACTTGAAATATTTTGATGTCCTCTCATAATATCCATAAAATTACGTAACAAAGATTTCATAACATAAAAAAAAAATATCGAAAATGGCATTATTGATTTTGCTTGGGTTAGTTACAGTAGTTGTATTGATGTGTTCGCATACATGAAAGAAAAAGCTTTTCATAAGCTTTGTACACAGATGGAACAATCTCCCACTAAAATTTTATTTAGTTCCACTGCGATCGTCACCGAGTGAACACAAGCTGAAAACGGATTACAATTAAATCAGTGCATTCTTGAGTTTTGCAAGCAGTGTAAAAATCTCCGCTTCGCATTGAAGTCTATTGTATTTAGAAAAGGTATTTTTTTGTTTTACATTATGTTTCATAGTACATAATTTATTTCCTCGAAAAGTGCACTGAAAAATCATACTTAGAAATGATATCAACTTAATATTATACATTTTGACAGAGTCAGTGATTAAAAAAAAATTCAAATGTTATGTTAAATAACCTTGATAGCCGAATTGATTTATAACATTTATAAATTTAAATTGATTAACAAATAAATGCATACAGCTACGTGAACAAAAAAAAAGACTAAAGAAACATAGCTCAATATTTTCGCCTTAAACGTGCTCCCATGTTGTAAAAATACGTATAATTTATTCGAAGTAGACTGAGCTGTTTATAAAATAAATATCAAAGCCTCAAAAATAGCCAGCAATTCTTGATTTCGAACCAACACAAACCTGATTCGAACTGAAGGTTATCAAGATATTAAATGAAAAGTCGCCAAGCTAAAAAAAGAACTTGGAGCAATTTAAAACGATTTAAAATTCCTATATTAGTGAAGAAACCATTTAGAGTGGGACACTGGGTAATCCACTTGTATAGATAAAACTAAGTAATTTGAATTTTTGTTTATCATGATATCATTTATTGAAACAAAAATTATTATTATTCAAAAAAAAAAAACTTTCCACATTGCAGACATTCAGTCAATCCCTGTTAGTTTCAGTATTAATGTTGTCAGGTTTTATGACCGTTCTCAATGTCTCAGCCTTGAGTCACTGAAGTGAATGAAACAGTGTACAAAACTTATGAATAGATATGCTTCAAGCATAAGTACTTAAATGAGAAGCAGATTTTTAACAAATAACGTACTTTTTATTGATCAAGGCCATCAACGTTTATTCAATAATTTTTGTCAATTAATTACGATATTTGAAGCATTTGTGTAATTTACAGATAAGCGTGACAATGGTTTCCAGACGAAAAATTTTATCGCGATCGCGAGATGATTTAAACATAGATCAGGATGAAGAAGATGTGTGGTACCAAAAGGATAAGTTGTTTAAGGTAAGACATAATAAATTATCTTTTGAAATGATCTGGAATGATAAAATTGTGAAGAAAAAAATAACGTGTTTTGCCCCAAGACGTAAAGTACATTGGTACGATACGATGCAGCATACACAATAATGTAGCCATTGATTAAGTAAATTGAACAAGAAGAATATGAACAGATATTTAAAATGCGGCAATGCATTGATTACTTTATCTGTTTGAATATTACTTGGTTTTTTTTGTGGCAACAACTTAATTTCAAAATTTATTGAGCAATATCGCAAACACTTTTCCATGTACCATTCTCCTCTAATTTTACAGCGAACGTGAACCCAAAAATTTGCCAAGCGATTCTTGATTTATGAGCCTAACACAACTTAATGTTAGTAATGTTTATTGATTACGAGAAAATTATGAGATACTGACTTATTTATATACTTATAAGTTATGTATTTATTTGGTCTTTATTGATTTGTATGCTTTAGTTCAAATTCAATTTATAAATTATACTGCTCAAGCAAAAAGAAAAATTCTGATAAAACTATTACATGTGTTTACAAAGAGATGTTAAGCTTGTAAAATAAATTATTTTGTTTAACATATTCTCCTTTACGGTTACGAAATGAAGCAGTCATCAGAAAGAATTTTTGTGCAACGGTAGGGCTCCGTACAAATCCAAATACATTTGATCAAATCTTGTACAAATTTGTCAAATCAAATTCAAATTTTCATGAAATATATTTCAGTAAAATCCGAACCTTTGGATGTTTGACCGATATTTGGTTTTGCTTGCACTGCAACGCAATTATTATTCTCTTTAAATGTTCATTCAATATTACTGTATGGTCAGGAATTGCGGCAGATAATATAAAAACAGTCGTTTCGTTACATACAAATTCAGAAAAATAAGAAATAACAAAACAATTTCAATTTTTGTCGCACTTTTTTTGTAGTTTTGTCAAAAATTTGGAGTTATTAACCTTTAAATTAAATTGCGTGAGTGTGTGTGCATTGCACTCAAGAAAAAAAATGCCTGATAGTTTGCGAAAAGCCATTAATCAAACGATGCTGCGTGTCTTGTATTTCAATATAAAAAAAAATCGTTGTTTTAGTGGTTCCAATAAGATTGTTATTGAAGATGTTAAATATTCTGAAAATATAAGACGAAAACATGAAGGCGCAAGTTTCAAATTTGTTATTAAAATGTGCCAGAAACTATAACAACACATATATAAAGTAAATATTTCGCCAAATTTCTGGATCATAGATTCAGTGTATAGATTTTTTGCGTTCGATGCATGTTACTTTGATGCTCCCTTGGGCCTTGCTTATTATGTTATGCACGTGTAGTGTGCGAAAATCTTACCAAAGCATGTATAATTTTAGTTTTTAATTGTCCTTTAATGGCCTTGATGCCTCACATGTTTTTGTTGTATCCCAGCAGAAGCGACAAATTTTGGAAAGCGATGGCATATTATATCACTGGAAAACAACGATTATGGAATATATTGTGTGTGGAATCATTCAAGTGAATGATGAAATACAAAAAGAATGTACAGAATAAAACGGTTTCAGGTTTCATCTTCTTTTTGCGCATTCCATGGCCAACTGAACTGAGAAAGGACAGAAAACCACTGGAAGTCAAGATTATAACTGCATTTAATTGAACATCGCTTCTTGCCCGACGCATGTCGTAATTTCAAATATATTTCTTTTAAGTGACGGTAAAAGTAATTTTCGAAGTTACTTATCATGATGATCGATTTACTGTCTCCAATATTGCTTTTCGTGCAAACACAAAATCCCTAAAGTAGAAAATAAATAATAATTTGGCATGTTCACGGTCTCATGGGATATCGATAGTGGCTATTAAGTTAAATATTCAATGTTATTGTTATTTTGTCTTTTCACTGCAATTTATTTCATTTTTGTTGACTGATTATTTGTATCGTACCTGATAAAAAAACCTTCGTAATGATGACGTTAATTTGAAAATTGATGGCATAAAATTATATTTAGTGTTGCAATTTGACTGCGGCTACAAGAACAACGTTTTTTCGTTTTTTTTCCTGAAACATACAGAATTCGTTGGCTAAATGTTTAGAAATATTGAAATGAATATAACAATTAAAATATAACAAATATTGAAATGTTTATATTTTTAAATGTAACTGGCGTTACTGAGGAACATATAAACAACAAATATTAGCATCATATATCTTAATAACCGTTTTCAGCAAAACTAACTATTAACGTATACATTTAACAGGAGCATATTCAGGAAGTTCTGGATAAGTGGACACAAATTGACGACGAAATTTGGGCTAAAATTATAGTATTTGAAAGAAATCGGCGCGTTGCAAAGGCATATGCTCGTGTGCCAGTTCTAACAGTCAACGGGTCCAACGATGGATTTGATGGAATGAGGTAATCCCACGTTAAAAATGTGGAACGCATATAATGAGAGAAATCCAAAAGGTATTTTTATTAATATTATTTCTAATAATCAAGATGCATATAGATATTTGAAAGTTTTGGAGGCACTTTTTTAAAACATGGGCTATATTATGAATTCTTTCGAGTCATCAACATTGTACTTTTTACGTAATTCGTTGGTGCGATTTTTTTTTTGTTTTCATCACTTGTTTTAAAAGATCTCTGTAAAGAGATGCTATATTTTTGGCAAATTGAAAATTACGTTGAATCAAAAAGCACAGAGAAAGTAGAACCAAAAGGTTAAAATCAATCTTGTAATTTTTAAATTTAATCTTTGCCAAATTCGTTTTTGCTTATATAATTCTCGCAGATAATTAAATGGAAGAAAGTTTGGTTTATTTAAATCATCATTTATAATAATTCGATTTTTGTCCAAGATGTATCTTGGATAGCTATCTCAACCGCCAGTTTTAATTAAATATTATTAACAACATTTTACAAATGAAAATGATTAAAGGTTCAATCTAACATTGTGCTACAATAAACAATACCTTTCGATTCTCTATAATATTTAGAAATATTAATTTAGAAATATTGATGTTTTACATAATAAATTCCAACAGGATCGGCCTTTGTGGGTTTGACAATCCAATGCGAGACGCTAAAACTGCCGAATTAAAGCGCCAAATCGGGCAGGTATGTTTAATATGAATAATTAATGCAATTAATTTGCCGTGATAGCATAAATAATGATTTAATGAGATTTTATTTGAATTGACATTGAAATGATTTTGATTTGCTTATTACATAATATAATTTGCCAAAATTATTAATAATGTTGACCGAAACATTAACAATAACAAAACAGTGAATTCTTCCCCCATCCCTACATCGGAATCGTTCCGTAAATGGGATTCTTGAATAAATCTGAAATAGGCATCTATAATAAGTTTATTCAACAACTTTAAAGAACTGCAATGGACTGAGAATTATTGAAATCAAAAATCATTGCTTTTCATGCACATATATAATATTATAAGCACTCACTGTATGAACCAGAGAAATTGTTGTTGATTCAAAAAATCAAACGAAAAACGAGCCGGATGTTAAACAAGTCTTTTACGAATTATGGAAATCAGCCATGATCTTTTTAGTCTGTTACTCGTGAGATTCTCCTTGAGTTTCATCTGTTTTTTTTTTTTTTCAACATTGAGATGTATTTATATTCAAAGCTTAGACTACACTAATAATATTTAATTTTTTTTGTGTAAACATATACAATATATATAGTAAATTCCTTATGAGCAGTAAAACTTCTTAATCTCATTTCACTTTTGTTTCAAAAAAAAAAAAAAAAAAAAAAAAAAACCTTGAAAAGAGTCGGAAACGAGAGACTATCACATTGAAATATTGTTTTCTTCACGTTAAAAAAATTTCATGATGCCACAATGTTCAATTTTGGTGCATCTTATTTTCTAGTTTGAATGCTGTTGTCAAATTAAAATTTACACGTACATTTTTCCAAGTATTTTTCAATCTATTAAACTGTGATCTTTTCAACCATTGGGTGGACGATAATAATATCGGTTTACTCACACGAAGAAAAAAAAAACTGCTGCTACTACCACCGATGAGGTGAAATGCCAATCGGCGTCCTTGAAACATCAAGTTTTTTTTATTGTTTTTTTTTTTTTTTTTTTTTTTCTGCCGTGTCTCTTTTTTCATAAGCCATTTCGAACAGCAACAATAAAGGTCGACAGTCACGAGGGAAACTGGTTACAATCACTCAAGCAATTTTTTTTTGTCTATGCTTACGCAATCATATGATTGATTGGATAATTTTATTTTATTTTTTAATATTTAAACTCATTTTAGGGTGTAAAAATTAAAATGGATGATGCTGGGAACATATTAATTAGGCGATATGCGAAAAGTAATGTATGCATAAAACTAACTTCAGGTTCATCTGGGACTGGGGAAGAGATGGCGGTCGGAGCTGATGTGTTGAAAGCACCAAATCAGTGTTTAGAAGCTGAAAAAGTTTACAAAGTATTTGCTTATTAATCTGCATGATTGTTTTTTATAATAAACTGAGGATATTTTTTCTTTTTTCAATTGAAATTAGGTTTTTGATATGAAAAAATTCCAGTCGAATGTGAATCATGAATTGAGTCGTTCATATCCTGATCGTCGCCGTCTGGAAAATCAATGCATGTCCTTAATAAGTTTTGTGAAATCCGAAAATGATATTCTTGAATGTCCCATTTGGGTTATGATCATTAATATTGTTGCTATGGACATGTTGAAGAGCAAACTTCCACCAGGTGAGTCAAGGTTTAATAGTCGTATATTAGAAGGAAAGTAATTTAACGTAGTTCCCGATAAAATCCATTATCCATATCCTATTGGCTATTATATATATATTATGTATTATATCTGTATTATTATATATTATGTACACATATATGTACAGGATTTTAATTTCTGGAGAGGCCATTTATCCGATAGTGGATTGTTCGTGGCTTAATCGGACTTTGCCATTCCATATAAATGTGTGTACAAGAAAAAAATCATAGTTTCATAATTTTTTCATCGAAATTCATACGAGATGTAATGAATTACGTAATGTTTCTGATTTATTTTTTTCAAATGTTCTTGTAAGTAAGTAGTCAAATTTTTCACTCATTCATTCATGCCTAACGCGCACTAAAATGACCTGAAATTGCCGAGATCCAAAAAAGTCGGCTTATCAATCTGTGGGATTAAATCTGGGTCATTATATTATATTATGAGATATGATTTTACAATTTATAAAAATACCACTGTCTGAAATGTTTGAGCGATCCTTTAGTCTCTTAGTCTCAATTTTAATGGGAACTTTTCCAGCCTCCTCGTGAAATTTAATATATTTCTCAATGGCTTGTTATTGTTGAATATTCCTACTTGAGCGAATTTATTTAGACGAATTTATAAGAATATGCTATGAGTCTAATGGCTCTATTTAATTTATGAACAGTTCAACGTACAGTTGACATCAAGAATCGACCGAGAATTCCTATACCCGATGAAGATCCATACAGCGAGGCTATAAATAGCGGGAGCAGTTCTGGCAGTTCTGGACCAGTTGGATCAGCAACGAAAGAGCAAAATGGTAAACCACCAAAATTACCGCCTCGTGACAGCAAGCATCCACATGATATACCGACAATATTGAAAGTAATTAAATTCTACAATAATCATTTTTAAAGTAAATTCAAATTGAATATTGAAAAACATTCTAGTCCGACTACGATGATATTGAAAATCAGAATCGTATAAAACTTGGATTACGAGGAAAATCTGACAAAGGGAAAAATAACAAAAAATATGGCAAGTTTAAAGAAAAAAATTGAGCATGCATTGATTTTTTTTATTAAATCCATACCTCTTCAATTTTCCAGATGATCCATACTATTGTGGTCTGCGCGCACGAGTTCCTAACTTTGCAAAAACAAAACTTAAACCGAATGAAAACTTGAGCGATAAAAAATCTAGCTTTTTAAATAAAAATGGCGACAATAAATCAAAAGAAAAAGATTATTCTAAGCAACGGCCTTCATTTGCACAATTACCTCACCCTGCGTCATTTTCAACACTTTACCAATTACACCAAATTCAAAATGGTATGTTGCATGGTACGATAAGTAAACAAGGAGCTTTTCATCGGCATAACTCACAGCATGAACCATATATGTGGCACGCCAAAAGTTTTGAAAGTGGAATAGGTAAAGCGTAAAGCTTCTAAAATATCTAAAACAAACTAAAAAAAAAATTATTTTTTTTCTGTATATATTTATAGACACAGAACAAAATCCACAATTTTATGGACGCACCTCTGGACCAACAAGAGGTTATCCAGTTTTAACCAAACCATTAATGTATGTAGGTGATTGGGAATAAATTTGAAAAAAAAAAAAAACAAAATTAATAAGTTAAATTCTGTGATATTCAGAATGCTACAAAGCTATCTACAAATACAAACATTCCGTTGATAACTATAAACAAACATTTGGCAAATCTTTAATCTGAAAATAATCTAAGAAATAAAAAAAAATACTCAAATTAAAAATACTCTGTGCGCAATTATAGAATAAATAAAAAAAAATTAGAACAATAATTTTAATTCCACAATTTGTTTTTCTTTTTTATTTTTCTTCTAATTAGGCTTTCGAAATTGTATAAGGACTGCAAATAAAACATGAAATAACATGTTTTTTTTTATTCCTGTTACATTTAATTTACAAATTGTTTCAAATTCTCTTTGCTCAATTTGCAACATAATTCATGATTAATCTCATCATTTTTAGTCATCTAAATATCGAGTATTACAATCTGGATCTTCGAGTATTTTATTACTTTACTACTTCGAGCAGTATTTATTTATTATATGCATATAAGCTAATAAATGGTAAATTCAGCTACAGTTTAATCTTTTTTTACAAATTGTGAATTATTGCCTGATGAACTCATCAAATTGCATGCCAGAAGAAATCTGTACAGGAGACTTCGAAATAATAGACAAAACATGCTTTTAAATTTAAAACAAATATTTACAAATTTAATCTATAATGTTGAGAGGAAATTTCGAAGAGGAATACTGAATAGTGAATATTTATAACGGTTAATATTCCGTGCTGCTTAATTCTAAAAATATGACTATAGATGAATACTGAAAGTTTTAATGTAATGTATGGACAGATTCAATTTTACATATGGATAAATCTAATCCCATTCTCCGATGTACATTGCCCGTGGCGATGGAACATATCCTCTTGTTGGCAATGGCAATCTCCCATAGATTTGATAGGGTGATTCTTCCGAGTCTTTTAAAAAGAAATTAAGGAAATGATTACGTGGTTTTACTTATATAGCTAATTAATTTAGTCACCTATTCCGCTCTCATAGCTTTTTGTCTGCCACAAGGCATGATGATGATGTTGAGGCAAATGATGATACGATGGGTTCCTATTGTCATTCATTTGTTGAAAATTAGACGAAGAAGCACCGATGCCTGACGACGGTAGTACTACAGACTTTCGTTTCTGCTCTCTTTCTTTCATTAATTTATTTAGGTTATTACTGCTAATGTAATTGCTTTTTCTGCTATCGGCTTTATTTGTTTTAACAAAGTTTGGAACTCTTGCGCGCAGACCGCAATAATATGGATCATCTGTTGGAATATTATTTTTAATACATATTATTAGTAATTTAATGCTGATAGCTATGCTATAATAGACATAATAAACATCGCCGAGATAAATTTCATGTTTCCCACTTAGACGAGTCCAAAATGACTTTCTTTGTCCTTAAATTTTTTTAAATTTCTTTAAATTTAAGGTTTATAAAATATTGATTTTGTACAATTCAATTGAAGTATTTTCTTTTATATTTGTAATAAAAACATTAGTGGCTGTTCGAGTATGTTTAGATTGCTTGATAGTGTTGATAGTGCTATTTTGGTTCCAAAGGACGATTTGAAGTAGGGCCTTACCTTTTATAGTGCGATCCGTTAGCACTCCCACTGAAATTCAGAGCGTATAGCTTCAAGTTCTAGCATTACGTAATGCCATTTTGGTAAGGATCAAGAGATTTGTAACAATTTGTGACATTTTTCACACAAATAGTTTTAAAATAAATCTTTTTACGTAACGATTCAGTGGGTTGAGATGAAGTGTGACGCTCAGTGACTTAAGTAAGTAACTGACATGTTGAAATTTATAATATTAATTTCTTAACGTGCGATATACACAGATATATAAGTTATATTCTTGAAGCTGTTAGACATTCATGGAAAATTATGAACTTAATGTTTAGGTGGCATATTTAAAATGACGACTATACCTTAAGTTTTACCCTCGTTATTTAACTACCAGTAGGTAGCGTTTTTTTTTTTTTCTTCAAAATGGTGGTTGTTTTAGGAAATAAATTACTTCATAAAATAATAATAATAAAAAAAATTAAATAATAATTACCATATTTATTATTGTCTTTTCCTTTGTCTGATTTTCCACGAGTTAAAAATTTTATGTGATTTTCATCATCCACATCACTATAGTCGGGCTGGAACATAGAAAGTTTATTTTTCATGGCCGTCCCATACTTAAGATTTACTGAGCAAACTCACTTTCGGAAGATTGTGATGATATAAGTTATCCCGTGGCGGCAATTTAGGGGGTTTGTCACCACGTTTTTGGCCAAATTGTTGAGACTGCATCATTAATTGCTCTCTTGTCGCTGCCACTGAGCTGCCTCGGTTATTTTCACCTGATGTTCCTGAAGCCCCAAAGCCCGAACTACCCAAACTTCCACTGCCATTGCTTGCTATACTATATGGATCTTCATCAGGAATTGGAATCCTTGGTCGATTCTTGATGTCGACTGGACGCAGAACTGTTTAGATTTTAAAGGTCAGTATTTAAAAGCATTGATGTATGTGTTTGTATATTGATTACCTGGCGGCAGTTTACTTTTTAGCATATCCATTGCAACTACATTAACGATTAATATCCAAATGGGACAGTCTAGAATGTCGTTTTCGGTTTTAACAAATGACAAAACCGACAAACACTGATGTTCAAGACGACGGCGATCAGGATAAGCGCGACTCAATTCACGATTCACGTTGGATTGGAACTTTTTCATGTCAAAAACATTTACAACTTTGTCTTGTTCAAGGCTTTGATTTGGTGATTTTAGTACCTCTGTGCCAATTGCAGTTTCCTCATTTGGCAATGCCGTATTTTTTACGTAAACGGTGCTTTTTGAGTATCTTCTAACTAAAATATTTCCAGCCTCATCCATCTTGATTTTGACCCCCTATGGGAGCATTTAAAGTTTATTTAATTAAATGAACATGCATACTATAGATTGGTTTTTATCAGTCTGACTTCTTTCAAGCTCTTTGTATGCAGAGTGTTTTATTACATAATAAGTATATAAATACTGTCTAAGACACTCCCAAAACTTATGATTTTAAGGTTTTTAAGAGCTTCCTTGTTACTGATTTTGTGAATAAAGAGCATTCCTGTCTCTGGTGACGACTTGAAGAGTTTTATTATTACTACTCAGTATATTATTCTTAGTATAGAATATCTTACAGTGGAAAGTTAATAAGATCATATCAATTGTGTCAAAGGGTCAAGGGCATGTCGAAGCGAGATTAGGGGCATATCAATTATTTCACAGTGTAAAGCTGAAAATTGGAGGAATCCTGAGCGACTTGCAAAAAAATGGCCACGGAGCTAGCGTAATCTCGATCTCGTTTGCAACTTCATCAATAAGATTGAATTTATTTAAGCCGCATCTCTATAATTTTCTCGAGATGTTTTGATATTATTTATATGCATCGTCGGGAGTTTATTTTACTTAACCTAAAATGTATCTGTACTGTATTCTTAATGATGAAATGGGTTTAAAGTCTCCCACCAATATGACTCATTTCTAAGTCAGAGAAATAAGAAGCGACATGGTCTTAACTACAAAAATTTATAATTATGCCCTATCCAGAATACACTTACCTGTCCTATATGTCGTTTGAGTTCCTCGGTCTTTGGATCTCGCAGAGGGTTGTCAAAACCGCAAAGTCCAATACTGTAATTAAAAAATATTCGCATGCTTTTTATATTGATAATTTCTTCTTTTTTTTTATTCAAATAACTATTGAAAAGACAACATTAACAAAATACATGATTACATTAGAAAAAAAAAGACAATTAGTACCAAACGTATGCAGAACAATGATCATAGCCTACTCAGACTTTAAATCGGATTTAGTGAAAATTTTCCAATATAGGTTCTATTAAATTAAAACTGTTCAGTTGCAGTGTAAATTCCTAAGGTCAGCATTAGAGAGGTGTTTATTCTATAATAATTTAGAGCAGCTAATTCGTAATGAATACAGAATTCCGAAAAGATAATTTTTCCAAATTCCGATAAATAAATTATCCAAAGCCCAGAAATAATAAAAACGAACTGAATTAGAAATAAGCTAATTTGAATCATTGGTTTAAAACGACGATGGTTTACTTGATATTATGCAATTATACATATATAAACTATATAAAAGCTCACCGCATTCCATCAAATCCATCGTTGGATCCGTTAACTGTTAGAACTGGTACACGAGCATATGCCTTTGCAACGCGCCGATTTCTTTCAAAAACAATAATTTTTGCCCAAATTTCATCGTCGATTTGTGTCCACTTATCCAGAACCTCTTGTATGTGTTCCTGCGGGGAAATTTTTTCAAAAAATGGCAATTAAAAGAAGCGACCAACATGATTTTTCGCGAATTTTTTTTTTAATCAATTTCACAAGCAAATGTTTTTGAATCATGTAATTACATTTGTTCTCTTACTTAACAGCACTGTTGCTTTCGCTTTCAATGCTAGTAAAATGGGTATAAAACACATATTATCTTAAAGATTTTCATATGTATTCATTTATGCGAGAATTTATGATTTCAGATATATACATGTATGCAAGTAACAAATACACAAAAGTGATTAAAAAGCTCAAATTTGTAATAACAAATACACTTAAGAGAGTTTATTTTGAATCTAGGTTAAATGCCCAGCACCAATCTTATTTAAAAACTTCAACATCAAATGAAGTTAACTGCAATGAAATTTAAACTTTATACAATGTAATATTTTTCTTGTTTAAAAGAAATATGAGTAGAATAGCGCAATAATATTCAACTTAATATTTAACCAATTTTAGATATTGATACATAGTTTGGGCGGCTGACTGAATGGCACCTCGACCCGAAGATCTATTGTGCCTCCCATGCACCCTTAAACTTAAAGGGTGTCTGCAAACTCTGGTATATTCTTTCATGAATTTGAATAGCTCCTGTATTTTAACTTTGTGGACAATATTAATGTCCAAATTGTTAATATCAAGATTAAATGCAACTTGTCTGTTGCAACATTAGGTATGCCTGTCTAATAAAAATCAACAACAAAAAATTAACTTATTTCTTGTGTTCATAGATTTAAATATTCAAATTATACTTTTGACTACATAGGCTACACATTAGATACATTACTTCAGATTGAGACAAACAAACAAATCTAAAAGTAATTGTTTCAAAAGAGAAATCAATAAGCATAGACAATGGACATCAAAAAATAAGGTAATATTTAAATGACAATATGTTTTATACATTCTTGCAAATAAAATAAGTCATAGTTTTTTGATTGTTAATTTGAATTTGATTGTTCAAATTCTTAAAATAAGTCAACGACTGACTATTTCAGATGTAATTTGCAGGTTTGTGAGTAAGTTAGAATAATGCGATTTTTTTTGTTGTTTAGGAGTACATTGCTCGTAAATATGTGTTATTTGCTATCAGTGGTATGAGCCATTTTTTAATAATTGAAAATAAACGTTTTAGATATGCAGCATCTAAATTTCTAAATGACGAACTTTTTAATCTCAAAATTAAACTCAAACAATCTTTATCTTTCCAGTATATGACAAAAATAACTGTTTTATTTGTTGTTCATTACAATTATTGTTATAAATTAAAAAAAAAATGCCGGATACATTCTTTCTTGGTTGCATTATTATCTTATTTTATAAAAAGTATTATCTTAACCTCATCAATTCCTGTTTCATTTGTCTTACTTGATTTTTCTTTGAAGAAATTTAAAAAAAACGCACATATAACCGAATTTTCGAGAATTTTGGTTAAATATGATAATAAATTATTCGCTGTAAAATGGTCTCGACGGATTTTCATATACTTGAGGATGTTAAAAAAAAGAAGAATACTGAGCTGAGTTGGGAGCATCAAATATTTCGCTAAAAATTAACACATTTTAATTTTTTTTTTCTTTTTTTATAAAAAATTCTTGCAAATTGACCTTCCGTTGCTAAAACAGCTGGTGAAACTCGTGGTTTTTTAAGACTAAGTATTTGTTATTATTTCTTAATAAGTAACTTCAGATCAGATATCAGTCTTTTCAATTTGATCCCTATTTTGGATTGAACTCTCTGGTATCTAATTTGCATTACGCTCTATTTGCATTTTTAAAGTTAATTGTAAATTGTAAGAACTTTTCTGTCATGGCTTATGAAAAGTTTTCTATACTTATAACTTTTTCGCTTCGCTGTTTTTCTCCAAATCCCCACCTAACCTAATTGATGAAATCCATAATCCAAGCTTAGGATATACGGAAATATCCGCTTGTCTCAGAAAAGATAGCACGTGAGAAAGTTTGATTGGACTTCCAACATGAACTGACAATCTACAAGGCCGATGCATTTTTCCCAGAGATGAACCATTACTTCTTTCGTATTTTATCTGGTTTTCGTATTTTCGTCTACTCAATTGCAAGTAGTTATGGGAAGTAAGTGAAATCAAGCCATAATGGATAATCCAAGAACCATAATGGGGAAAAATCATGGCGAACTACTTAAGTAATATGGCAAAATTTTCAATCTCAAATGCTTTAAAGTTAATTTCTTTCAACTGGATCATGACAGATGCCAAAATTAGAGAAAACTAAATACTTAACAACCTACGTGTATGAATAAATAAAATAACATATTTTCTAGATATATGATATATTTTCAACAGTATCAGGAAGGAACTCCAGAAAATCTTACTTTGATTCAGAAAGAAAATCTATAGAAATATGTAGATGATAGATGCTTTTGTACTTTTGCTTGTAGAGTATTACCTAGGTTGGTAAGTTAATTAATATCTAAGTATTGGTGTGTTTCAAGGCTATGGGAAGGTCGTTTCGTTTATGAAATGCAAATTGCTTTAGTTGACTGGTACATATTTTCTAATGTTTGTAGACCATATTATAGGTTACCTAAGTTTCATGGATTCAAGTAGATAGTGAATTTTGTTTTTATTTATTTGTTATTAAAAAAATAAAATTTGGTAATACCATTTATTACAAGATTCTAAAACTGCGTTTGATGAACACTTTGATTGATAGAACACGAACAGATTTTATATATTGAGTAACACGTTATGAAATGCAGCATAGCTGGCATATCAAGTGCGGTTCTTTACCGTTTCTTACTAATTACGCTCTGATTTACGATTTCCCATTTTTCTCGGTATCATGTAATCTAGCAACTGCTAAATATTTAACCCAAGTTTCGGAAAGACACGATCAGAAATGGCAAAAATTTACAAAAATAGACCTTAATGCTCACCTTGAATAGCTTTTCCTTTTGATACCAAACATCTTCCTCATCCTCTGGCATGAATGGTTGATCCATGTTTAGGTCGTCACGTGATCGTGACATAAGAATTTTTCTGCGCGAGACCATCTCACGTGGAATTGTTTCAAGTGGTCCAAGGCTAGAAGAAACGTAAAAAATATAATTACAATAACAGCTGCAATCATTGAGTTTGTTTTGTGCGAATTTTGTTGACGCGATCTATCATTGTCGTAGCTAAGTAGTATCATCCTGGGAGAATCTTCCAGTATTTTGTGAATAACATAACAATATATGGCTATGGTGGGCATACGAGTTAGGTATATATTATTATTGGTTACTACTTATATAATAATGATACACGAAAGGGAAATGCTGATATGATTGAAGGTCAGTCGTATATTTGAGATCTTAATTCAATTATGAATCAGACAATCTGGTGGCAACATGCCAATATGTAACCCAAATTCCATTCTAATTAATATGCGGTGCCTACCTAGTTGCGGTTTGAATTTTTTTTTGGATTATAACCCAGCCTAAGACATTTTCACAGCAATGTAAGTGAATTCAATAACGTGGAGCATGTGATTGTTTTTCATTCAAGGACAACGATATAACCAGTAATTCGATCACTTTCATATTTCGAGTGCAATATTGAAGTCGTCTAAGAACGTGTTATATTATTTCCAATCTGAAAATCGATTTTTATTTCTGATTGATTTTATTCGTTTGAACTTGTCCAAATAAATATCGTTTTCTAAACAGCTTTGATTAGCGAATTGAGGTTATGATACTTAGCGAAGTGTAACACTTAATAAAAAAAAGTAGACAGTACCGGTCAAAAATATCCGAAAAAACGTTTTTTGAACCTTATCTTGTCAGATAATAAAGAGAACTTTCAGGCTCATTTATTAAATATGCATTTAACTCTAAGGAAATATTTTAATTTTGAGAATGCAGCGAGTATTAAAAACTTTTACATGTAATAAAATGTTTGAGAGCTTACATTAAAGTTTAAATCGTGAAACGTATTTTATTAATTCTGTGACAGTCAGGTTAAAATATAATTTATTTGGTTGAGCAAAGCAAAATAATGAGTTTTCACAAGAATTAACAATCCATTATATTAGCCACAACAATCCAGCCGAGGCACGGCGATCCGAGGATCTGTTTATTAGTCATAGTGATGTGTAAAGTAAATACGTGCAAAAAAAAGTCGTTTAATAACGATTTTAGACTAGAGCCAATTAGCGCCTTTGTAAATTACGTTGATCGAGCTGATAACTCAGCCAATGAACCTTTTATTTATTGCCGCACTTAATGCCACGTCACTAGGAAGTTATGTAGTTTTAAAAAATGAACTCGAATTCCATCCAATAACTGAAACTCACAAATAAGTTTTTTTTTTACACATTCATTTAAATGCTTTTACACAACACTAACTCGCAAGCAAATATATGTAGGTATGTAAGTATGTATGTATTGCCCTGAATGTTGACAAAAAAAATCCATTACTAGAATACTAATCACTTGTTTGAAGAGTTTCTTATAATTTGGCAATGACTTTTTGCTTGTGCCGTATATTTTTAAAAGAATAAATATCATTTGTTTGTATATATTTAAGTTGGATTTCATTTTTTCGAATTTGAATAAATCATTATAACGGTATCACATTTTTTTGATTTTTTAAATTAAATTTATCCGAAAACAAAACGTGATGGGCCATCATAATCACGCAAATAATATATTAATTTTATTTTATGTATACACATATAAAAGAATGTAGCATAATATGCAATATGTAGAGGAATCGATGACCAGATTTAGCCCAATATCATAATGGAAGAAAATGGAAACAGCAAAGATTGAGTCGGACCTCTCCAATGAAGATTTTAGAAAACCCGTTTTCAACGCATCTAAAATGTAATAAACACAAAAACGCTTTAAGAGTTGAAAACAATTTATTAAAATGCAGCATGGCTGTATTCTCGTGGCGCGATTGCTGTTTACAGTTTAGGAGTTTAGGGGACATATTTAGTTATGGGAGAGTGAGGTCTGAAATTTGATTTAATTTACTAAGCAGCATTTCTATCCTCAACTATCCTAAAAAGCAACTCAGATTGCATCCCACAGAATTCAGGATGCACACAAATTGTTTTTATTCTTTTAAAAATTCACGAATCTCACAAGAACACTTATTTTTATTGTTTCGATTCCGATGCGATTTTTTAGTTAATAAGACGCGTGTATATATGCATGTAACTTTACAGAAATGTTCGAAACAAATATAGGAAAAAATGAACTATTTCAAGTTTTCCTTTCACTTTTAAAACTCTGACCGTATACATATCTATAAATAACTGATATTACATTTCGTGTACAAAGAAAGCTTTTAATTTGTTAGACCAGAGTAATTTTTATAAAAATATTGCTTTGTAGATCGATTGGTTTTTGATGGATTTCTAAATTTTGCAGGCTTGCGTAGGCTAAATATCAATTATTTAAGGTTTCTTTGTGGTTTTTCTTTATTTATTTCAAAACCATTGCACTAATCGATTAGCAACACCTGAATAATTACATAAGAGCAATATTGACGAGAGAGATCGGTCCCCTGAAATGCGAAATCTACCTTTATATAGCTTCAATTATTTAGATATTTGTCTTGTTGCATGGTAGCAAATGTTTCATTTAGGTTAAATTTCAACGTTTTCGTTTATTTTTGCTCAATGACCTCACGACCCAATGACTATGATTCATAGCCAATGCCACTAAAACTATTCAGCTGTTACAAGACACGTTATTAAAATTTAAAACTAGATCAAAACTTGAATACTGTAAATATGCTAAAATTATTGCAAATTTTGAAATCTCAGCTCAAAGTGAGATGTATAGCATGCGAAATTCACTTTTTTTTTATCTTTTAGAAATTGCACATGAGAAAATATCTCACAACATTGCATAAGGTATAAAAACAAAGCACAAACTTTCACAATATCATTTTTGAGTTTCTTATATAAGTGTAAACTGAACTTTTGCTTCAAGTGTTAATGAGAGTCTCTCAAAACGGTTTCTCATTGGCCATAAATAAATATATTTATATTGTTCACTTCGGTTGTAATAAAATAGTGGTCACTTAAATATATATCAGTATTTTTCCAAAGAAATAACAAACTTTAGTTACCAATTAATTACCGCAAATTTGAATTATGGATTTATCGCCCGAGAAAAAAAATTACTCCAAATTCAAGTGACATCAAAAAAAATCTTAATATGTATATACAAACAAGCTTCTTTCTCACACTACTTAGCTAACAAAACGTCGACGTTCGACAACGTTCGCGTTGAAACTGAACTTACGAAAACGGCATCAAGAGTAGGAGTATTTTTTTTTTTTTTTTCTTTTCAAGTTACACGAGCTCGCTTTTCATCGTATAAGAGCGGGCGAATTAAAAACGAATAAAATTCACTGTAACTCCGAATTTAATGTAACGTAAAAAAAAGAAATAGCAATGACGTATTACATTCGAATGTGTAGTATGTTGATCGAGCTGAGCTTTCGGTTATTTCTATTCAATGTGTTTGTGTGCTTTCATTGTGTCGATTACGTAAAAACGAGTGTCAGATGGCAAAAATATACGAATCCAATGACTTCATTTCTAGTAAATGGTTGCAAGAATTGGTATTGCAAAACTGTATTAAGCAAGAAGTTGACTGCGAAATTCATTTGATTTTTTTTCATCGATTCACTCACTAAACGGAAGTGTGTGGCATTGAATAAATGAGGAATTTTGGAATTAAATTTCTTCATGTGACACATCATTGAACATTTCAAGAATTTCTAAACGTCTCAAGCGCACGAGCACGAGCCAAATAGATACTCAGTGAAAGTTGACGTTCCTTTACAATTATAGCTTGCGCTTCACTACCTGTAATTCCGAGAGCAAAGGCTTTCTTTCGTTATCCATTTTTTTACATTTATATCTATCATTCAGTTATCACCTCCACACAAAACACTTAGATGCCAATACGCAACGCAATACTACAAGATTTCATATTTGTCAAACAAATAACCAAATAAATAATATTTAATTTCATCAGGGCATTGTCCATAAGTAATCGTTCTAGGCTCTACCTACCTAGTTATTTTTACCGTCAGTTGTGGTATCGCTGCTTCAAAAGTGGAAAATCAAAGAATACCCATTATAATTTTATTGAATGAATAAAACTCATTCCAAAACAGTGGGTAGATTTTTTTTTTTGTAATAAAATATCTGAATTAGAGCGAGAATACATTGCATATAATATTGTCAATGCTTCTAAACCAGAGCTATTGTAAAAGGAACTAGAAGATCTCTAACGAAACACTTTATTGAAATGTCAACGGCTGTTAGAATGCGAAAATGAATACGAATAATGAGCAGAAAGTATATAAAGTAGATATATATGGAAGATTTTGCAGAATATTTCTTGTTAAACATGTGCATATATATACTTTTACGTTATACTGTGTATGATCCGCTCAGTAATGTTACTTTATTGGTTTATTGTTATAGTTCTGTCATTTGAGTATTACTTATTATTTGTCAAAACAAAAGCTTCAAATTATTAAGTTCACTAGAAAAGTAAAGAAAATCATTTAGCTTTAGTTTATCGTTATTGTTTTATAAGCTATTACTATTTTCTATTTGTTGTACTTTATAATTTCATACTAAATTTGACCCAATTGAGCTAGATATAAAAATATAACTTCGATTAATATGCATTCATGTTCGCGACCCCAATATATTAATAAGAAACGCGACAAGATTTTGAGGCCTAGGGCCATTTCCAAAAAAATACGACAGTTAATTTACATTTATTTAATAGCAAATAAGCATACCAAGAAATTAATAATATTTGAAAACTATTGGCCCTTGGGTCTTTTGGTCTCAGTGGCACCTGTCTGTCTTTCCTACTTTGGCCCTGACCATATATATGTGTACACATACTTACTACATTTCCGTTTTTAAATCATTTAGAGGAATCGAAAATAAATTGCAATGGATAGAAGAGGTAGAAGATGTAGGTAGGTTTAAAAAATCACCTTACTTACTACTTAAATATAGGCTGACAAGCGATTTTTATATACATACAAAAATATAGGACGATTCGGGACAATCCTAATTTTTTTATCGAAAAATACGGGACTGTCCGGGTCAAATACCCTCAAATCCCTCTCAAAACCCTATTTAAATGTTTAGTGAGTTAATATCAGTCGATACTTTTATAAAGTCAGTCTGTAAAGCTTGGCCACGCACGACATGCATTAAAATATAGAGCCAATAATTAATTGCTTATCGAACCATCTTCAGAACCGCAAAGTCATGATAACTGACCAATGGTATCGCATCGCCGATTGTTTTATATAATGCAATGCGTTCGGTATTGGTCAAAAACGAAAGCAATATTAATATTTTAAGAAAATTTAATTTTGATTTTAATTCGTAGAAAATTGTTAAAAAAAAAGACAATTTTGACTCAACATTTGAGTATACAACACACATTTTCAGTTATGTATTCAAAACAGAAAAGTCCAGAATGTCTCAGTGTTCTTAGAATTGCAAAGTCATGCAGTACCTTTAACTACATAATAAAAAATTGTATAATGCAACCGTAAAATATGAATATGGGTCGATAGAAAATTGTGTTTGTTAAAAAGAAATTCGTGTTCAAACTGAAGATCACGATCAAGTTTTGGATACTTCTCATTAAACTGTAATAGCCAACATTGCCCATTGAGTCTTTACACAGGTATGGCTGGTCTTCTAACGTTCTTTCCTTATCGCCATCATTTAATCTAGCGACATACACAGACTCCTGCATGCATTCTATGCATTTTGTGTTGCAATGAATATTTTGCTTATTTAGCCTTCAGATATCTTAATCTTAAATATCATGTAGAATTTTGAACTTGCAAAATATTGCAATGTAGATACCTCAAATTATAATTTCAAGCCACCAACGAATATTTTACCTGCAATCGCGTCTTCTCCTTTTATATGTGCCTGTACGACCCCCGATTTTTCGTATCGTTTGATGATAAAGTGACATTACCATGATGATTTTATAATAATGTATACAGTATATTATTTCTTCAAGGCCTTAGTATAAATATATTGATCCACACTGTATAAGAACTTGTCTATAGCCGTCTGTTTATTTATATTTCTTTTTTTCTTAATAATGTAACATCAACAATTTGATATGTTATGTTAGCCGATAAGTTTTATGAATAAGAAAATGCCATAAAATAACTAAAATTCCAAAATTAAAAAATTTTGATCATGCCCGACACTTTCACTTCACTTGAGTAATATTTGACTGAAAAGCGTTTACATATCAACAGATATAAGTTTTATATTATTTTTGGCCGAAACACAAAAAACCGATATTTGAGGACATTGCTGCCAATGTGTACTCGTGTACTTGCACTGATTTAGGTTTCTAAAAACTCCTATGTTAAACAGAAATTAATTTCGTACTTTCTCAGGTTCATTTTAAATACATCAAACTTAAGAACACAGATGCTGATTATAAAACATGAACAGATTAATTTTGAAATACTCTATTTTTTCGAGACTTTGCTGTACGGTTGAAAGAAACTTTGAGTATCACACTAAAATGTTACAAGTCCTACAAGCTCAGCTGCACAATATCGAATGGACAACATATGTAAAATATGGAGAAAAAAAAATGTCGACTCAACAAAGAAACAGAAGAAATATAAGGTGAGAAATGTATAAAAAAAATCCAGTTCGTTGCTGCAGCTGATTCAATATTTCTCTTGTTGGTGCTAGCGTTTTCTTTTTGTCTACCCAGCCGATATCTCACAAAGCAAAATTAATAGTTACACAATATCTAAATAAGTATGCATATGTTTGGTTCAATCGCGATTGACTCAACAACTACCAAATTATAACTATTAATAAAATAAACTTCGTTACTGTCTAAATATTTTATAGCAGAAAGACATTATTTTTCTAAAGTGATTATGAAGTTTTTCGTTATGTTTTAACAAAAGAATAACGCACGTCTTAATTTTAACTCTGTGTGCCAGTCAATAGTTTTTAATGGAAAATTAGATTATTGATTTATTAGTATATTCCTTAAAACGTGTTACAGAAATACGGAGCTGTTCCGTGCAAATACTCTCAAATGGCCACCGTAGGTAGAAGCTTAAAATATTTGAATAAAATTATGTTCAATAACATTTGTGCTTTCATTTTTTTCCCGGCGACCAGTGATATTCACCAAGAAAAGTATGCCGCCAAACTGATGGTTATTGATTACATATTTACTTACATATTAATCCAGTTTAAAAATTTAGGCTTGAAAAAATATAACCCGTCATTTCGGCCACTAAGTAGTCGCCCACAATTTTGAAAAACAATTTGTGTACCTAAATACAATGATCGCAGGTACATTTCACCTCATTTTTCAATGTAAACGCCTTTGATATTAGTTCAGAAAGGGTGAATAAGAAATGAAAATTAAAAAATATATATATATTATATTATACTTATATGCAGCTGTAAGCAACTTCTACTATAAATCGTTGAAAGAGCAATATTTATATGTTTCATTACAAGAATTCTTAGATTTGTGGTCAATTTATATTCATGTTTTATTTATTTTGTAGACAAAATATTACAAAATATTCTGCAATAGTAAGAATAATTCAATACAATAGGAAAAATATAAGCAGTCATCTGCAAAGCGCAAATGAAGTTAAATTTCCTTCCAATGTCAAATAATTTACAGAAATGTTTTAATTAAAAAGGTCTCATATCATCTGATACAAAATGATTTGTTTATTTTTCGTGGAATCTTCTGAACCTTTTTACTGGTCATAAATTTTGTCACTTTATTGGGTGCAATCTCAAATAAAAATCCTTAACTTCACATAATGCAATCATTGAACTGTTAATAAAATATGCATACCTATATAAATATGTTTGCTTTTATTAACGAGAACAAGCTAAATGACTCACCAACGAGTGATAATCACTTTAAATCTAATCATGACATTATTATATATTATTTTCTCTGTTCAAACATTATATTATTCAGGGTAATGAAAGCAAAGCTAAGGGAATACTCTTTCCTGTTTATTTTTTCGTTGAGAAGAGTCAATAAATTTTGGAATTATTCATTTAAGTAGATACTAAGTTTAATTTAATTCGGCATGAAAATACTAAGAAATAATAAGGGTTTCTGTTGTTTATGTTTATGTTGCATTTGCATTCCTCAACACTGATACAAATTTTTGTATAAATTATTGAGTGAAAATTTTATCCGAAAAAATCGTAAATATTCATAGTTTACATGCTCAGAATTCCGTGGTGCTTAACTAAATATATTATTTTTGGTTTTACTTAAGTTTAATTGCAATAACCTATAAAAATAAAGACACATAAATTTAATTAAAATATAAATAAGTACCTAATATATAAGGAAATAATATCACCTATATAGGTGCATATGCCATAATTAATTTAAATTTTTTACGAATCTCATAGCGGTCTTAAAAATCTTTTGTCAATTAGTGTTTTCCGTGCCAAATTATTTTTAGTTGAATGATTTATGATCAGTTGAAAAAGCTGTATAAAGAAATGATTGAGAGTAATTAAAAAATTTAGAATGTGACAAAATAAAAATTTGGTTTCGTACCTTAGAAACGGTATGGCAACAGAAATTGTGGCAATCAAAAAATGGCCAGTTGTAAACAGTACGAAAACCAAAAGCAGAAATTCAAAACCGAAAATGGTGTTTTCGTTACCGTAAAATAGCACTTTAGCGAACGATAAATTGTCGAAATACAAGGCCCCAAGATCCCCTTTGAATCAGTTATCGACTCTAATTCACAGTAAAAAAGTCTTTCGGACCAATTTATCTTTTTTATCAAGTAGTTGACGTCTTTAAGAGCCTACAGAAAAGTTTTTCTTAGTTACACAATTATCACATATTGTTATTATTATTCCTTTTAAACAATCTATTGTTGGATAAAGGATGTCTCCATATTTTTCCATTTTTCTCGGTTAGCAGTTTTCCTCCTCCAAAATAAACTTGCAGTTTCTATAATGTCATCTTTCCATCGCTTTCGGGGTTTACCCACATTTATTTTATCTTTTGGTATCCATTTTTCAATTTCGGAAGTCCATCTCCCATCATCGAATCTTGCTGCATGACCGGCCCATCTCCATTTCATTTCCATTGCTTTAACTACAACGTCTTTTATCTGAGAACATTGTCTTATTCTGTCATTTCTAATGTGATCTTTCCGAGAAATATTCATCATAATCCGTTCCATCGCTTGTTGTTCAACCAATAATTTTTTGGCATTTTGATCACAAAGGGTCCAAGCTTGAGAACCATATGTGTGGATTGACCACACATGTCCATCAAGCGCCTTTTACAATAAAGTGGGATGACTTTCATGAAGAATTTCTTTAGGCTCCATGTGATAATATGTGTTAATATGTGAACGTCAACAAACTGTTGGAGACAGTTATCAATGGAGCGTTCGTAAATTAACAAATTCCATAGTCGTCGCATTGCATACAAGCTCACGTAGACCATTGCACCGACCTTTAGCATAACATTATTATTCAATATGTCCACTGACTCATTGTCCAATTTGTAATGATCTAAATGGTTTTGCCAGCTCGACGTGTTGAGATGTAAATAGAATTCTATTTATTGATGAGCAATTTTCAAACCCCATGAGCTACAATAATTAAAGAAAAATTACTACTAAATATATCTCTCACACCAACACACACTGACGCAATTCTCAACTCAATAAATTTATTAGCTATCGATGGGGTCGCAGACGGACGGAATTTAAAGCAAAAAAATGATAGTGCGTTTTCGTAAATAAATAATTGTAAATCACTTGTAATTGTAAGTTGATGGAAAATTTGCGCTTTCTTATTAGTTCCTGCCATTCATTTGCTACAAAATAATTTCGCTCTAATAATGGTAATTTTATATTATGGATATTATATTTTTATAGCTTGTGATAATTTTATGTTATAAATATTATCGAGCATATTTGTACCTGGATGTGATTTGAAGTTATCACTCATATGGTATTTTTGACGTTCCCAGTCAATAAAGAAAATGTCTAAATGGGTCGAAGAATAATTTGAGGATTCGTGTTGTCTGCAAATGTATTTACAATAAGTAGAAAAATTTAGGCATAGTCCATCGAAGAAGATTTTAAAATATTAGCTATACTCGTCAAGTTCAATGTTGCATAATATTATTCATTTCATTGTAATTTTCACTGTCAGAGAAAAATTCTTAGTTCAACGCTTTTAGCGTAAGTGATCTGGCTTTGTTGCTCATAAAACCTACCTAGATTCGTCACCGTTTTAACCGTTGTATACTGACGATGAATGACGTCCTAAGATTGTGTCGACTAAGAAGAACATTTTTTCAATGTCATTTCTCAAGATGTTTATTCTTTTAAGGAAATCTCATTGCAATGAGTCATCTATTAATACACACAAAACCTTACCTGATTGCCATCAAAGTATTTTCAATGCGTATTAAAACCGGAACTGTTTGTATGAAATTAGCATTGTTCTCGTAATAATTTAGAAAAAGTATTGAGAATTTTGTTTTATATTGTAAGCAGCCAGATCGCATAAATTGATAGTACATCTTGAATATACATTTTGGCCAATTTTATATTTCTATCGCCAAGTTTTACAGGACGAAAATCTGTCATGGTTATACAAAAATCATGTGCTACAACAATTGTGAAATTGATTGTGTTATTCACCTGTAAAAGAGTCATTAATATTCTAGGAATACCTTCAACTGCTAATAATTTACTTATTTGTTTGCTCACATTATTGCCGAGGCTGTACGATGTGTCAATGAACTTTTCAAACAACTTTTTGATTATTTTTTATTCCTAAATCACTTTCCGCACGAATACCTTCTTCGTCATTTACAAATCCATTGGTCAAACTTGTTGTTGATAAAAAGAATAACAAGGATCATCTTTATTCAGATCGAAAAGCATTACCTGTAAATATTTAGATATCTATTTGCGAGACACATGAATAATCTTTTCGACGCAGAATTTTGCAGAAGAAAATTAAGTATTTGAGCTCGTACGTGGATTCAAATTCTGAGTCAGCGGAAGATTTTTGCAACGTTGGTACCGATTTAAGTCCTTCAACATCTCTTTCTTTATTTTATGAAATACTCATTATTACAGATTTTACTGAGTTGCGCGTCATATGAACAGTTTTCATTGTTCCAAGCTTTGTCTATTCTAACTGTTTTCCTTAAAGAAGAGAATTTGGTGGCGTTTAGGTAACGATAATGGCAGCTTATTTTTTCGGCCTGCATTATTTCTTCTCTAGTCCTTCAACCTTTTGACAAACTGGGCGCCTCTTTTCATTTGAATTTTTATCACAAACGCATTTCTTAATATCTGGTTGCACGATTACACGAGTGAAAAATATATAATATTTAACGTAATTTAGAGAACTGACGGAAATGTTTATATATGTTACCATATATTTGACTCACTCATATGAAGGTTCAAAAATTGAAACTACTTAGCATCGCATAATAATCGACATTTGAAAAAATCTACGTCATAACAATAATAAGTACAGTCGTAATAATATTAGTTTCTTTGACAACTTCTCCGATTGTTGAAGTAGAATTTATTGTTACAAACTTTGTAAAGCAACAGTTTTCATCATCATCATAAATTCTTCCAGTTATGCTGGTTAACAGAACTATTATGATGAAAAATTTCAATCCAACTGTCATCATAATAATTAGTTTACACTTGTTCTTAATTACAGCACGATATTTTTTTTATATAAATTTTTTTTGAAATAGGGATGAAAGGTTTTTTTTATCTGCGCGTTGTCATGGAAAAGGGCTTTAGTGCAGGTCTCTTATACAAATTTTTGGTAACCAGGACTTTTCGCGATTATGAACAAATAAAGCAAGAAAAGGTGAATTAAAAATGAGTTTATTAAAATTTCTTTGAAATTGAATAGCTTCCCACAAGTAAGTCTAAGTAGCTTTTGCACGAAGAAGATGAAAAATTAATTCGTTCCGTGAATCTCAAAGCCGTTACTTTCTGGAAAGTAAATTAAAAAAACCTCCTTTTTGAACTGCGTCCACTTGACGACGTCTGAACTAGAGTGAGCCAAGTTTTCAGTCAGATAAAATCTAGAGGCGACCAATTGAAAACCTTATTTCCCATGAGCCGTAATTATAAATCAAACTACTTATTATTTTTTTTGTTAAGTTTGGGTATGAAATTTCGGATGAATATAAAAAAAAAAAAAATCTTCGTAAAATAATTTGATTCATTGAAGAAGGATTTTAAACCTAAAAAGGGACATTTTTGAAAGTCAATTTTAATATAATAAATAGTTTAAATTTATGTCATTTTATGTAGTTTATTTCATTTTTTTAATCTTGGTAATGTTTTACACATTATTTAAATTCACATACGTGTGCATGAATTTTCCAACGCAGATAAAATTTCTAATCACTTAGATATATCAGTTAAATTTAATTGAGACATTTTAAAATTCAGTTACTTTTTCCATCCATCGCTCAATGCTTCATTTATTTAATTTGTATTTTTCTGCGGTTCATTTTGATCTTTATTCCTTTCTTAAAAAAAAAAAAAAAACAAACAAATAACTTATTTGTGTTGACGTCGTCTCGTCGTCTTATCAAAACTTAATAAATGAGATGTAGTTTTTGGGATTTCAATCGAGAATAAAAGGCGAGTTTTAGTTTATCTAAAATCTGGAATGAAAGATTATCATTTTCAGCATTTTATGATTAGCTGCATTCGACATTTGTTGGTAAAATTATGGAAAATTTCCGCAACTACAGCAGTGAAAACGACTTCTTGCGAGGAGAAAATCTAATAAGGAGTTACAAATTTTTTTTCCAACAGAATCATTCTACAATTAAATATCTTTTTAACACTATATGTTTTGTTGTTTCTTGTTGTTCACACTCGATCCTGGAGAAACGTAATTTCTAACCGCTTCGTCGATTATTTTTATTATTTGCCGTGAATTTATGTATTTGTCATTTCAAAATGGCGTTGAATTAATTTGATTTTGGTAATCAGTTTTCTGATTTACATAGCATCGTGCAAGAGAGGAATATTTCTTATGTTCGCACAAAAAGATAAAGATACAAAAAATCATTAAGAAATCTGTTTGTAAATTTCATTTACATTTTAATCGGGTTTTTCATCATTGAAAGGATAATTTTTAATTCATTTTCTAGTTAAATGTTTTATATTAGTGTCGTTAAAAGTGTACATCAGCCACCAAGTTACACTGCAGCTGCTGCACTTTTTTCCCCTCAAAAACATTGCAACAACTAAAATTGATATTTGCTTTTTTGTATGTGTCACCAGAATATCTTAACACAAATTTAACATTAAGGTAGCTCCAATGAAAGCAAAGAAAGTGTATTGGTGAGAATGTTTTTAATTATTTAAAGCAAAATGATGGGAGGAAAAATTAAAGTATGTATCGTATCTACTCAAAAAGAAAAAAAATAGAACTAAGCAAATGGCAGCATAGCCATCGCGCATTGATATTACTAGGTCAATTGAATCGAATAGAAGTTATAGCAGCAGTCAAACGATCATTGACAATGACGATGCAGTGGGATTTGAGGCGAGGACAATGTGTAGAAAAAAATTATGTTAATTTTTGCCAATTCTATCCTACTGATTGTTGCCTTTGAATGCTGACGAATGTGGTGGCATCTGTCCATTGACGATAACTGCAAAATAAGGATGTTCCATGGCTTCACGAGCAGTCAACCGAGCGCAATGATCATAGCGCAGGAGTTTATCGAGGAAATCGAGAGCCTCGGGTGACACCAGATGTTGATTTTCCGAATGCACAAATCGTTCCCATCGTTTACGCGAGTGCCTTGATAAGATATCATTGAAGCGTGGATCCAACTCGATGTTATATTTATCCAAATAAGCATATAGATCCTCGGTACCAAGCACTTTAGCAATGCGTACTAATTGATCATAATTATCATGGCCATGAAAGAATGGCTCCTTGCGAAATATCATTGATGCCAACATACAGCCGAGTGACCACATGTCGAGAGAATAGTCGTACATTTGATAGTCGACCAGCAATTCGGGACCTTTAAAGTAGCGACTAGCAACCCGAACATTGTATTCCTGTCCAGGATGATAAAACTCAGCCAGTCCCCAATCGATTAAACGCAGCTTCCGATTTTCATGGTCTATCATTACATTGTGAGGCTTTACATCGCGATGCATTATTCCCATACTGTGACAGTAATCAAGTGCTTTTAACAGCTCATACAAATAGAATCGAATGTCATAATCGGTGAGTGTCTGGTACAGTTGTTTGAAGTCAGTATTGTTGACATGCTCAAAAATAAGTGCTGGCGTACGTGATACGGGATCTTTGACGACAGCCAACAATGTGATGATGTTGGTTCCACCACGTAAATTCTCAAGAATTTTGATTTCACGTTTGATTTTCTTCTTTTTCACCGGCTTTAAGATCTTGACGACGCACTTTTCATTGTTGGTGATGTTTATTGCCTCGAATACTTCGCTGTATTTACCACGGCCAAGTTTCCTAACTAACTGATAGTCATCCTGGTTGGCCCAATCAACAACATAGTTCTCGTAATCCCAGTATTCGCGAGGCTTGTGCGAATTTACTTCCGCATACACTCGTGAATTTGATGGCAGTGTCATCGTTCGGATGTTGATGGATCCTAATGAAATATTAATTAAGGATGATGGTCTTATTAGTTGTTGATAGATAATTCGTTGATGGAAATGCTGAGTGCCTCTTCTCAATACCGTAGGTAACGACGAGAGGCCACGAAATCGAGACAGATTTATAGCGAGTAATATATTGAATTCCGCTCCACTAGCACATTCTTTACTGAGCGCTCATAACCACACGAACGAATTTTAGCTCACCTGCAAGCGTTGATCACTTAAATAATTTTACTGGACGATTTGCTGACTAGTTCTTTGATGATAAATGTCGATGTCAGACGAGCTAAAATGGCGAACAGGCTTTTCGAAAAATTCTCTCAAAAACGAACGAACGATTGGCTGAAATAAGGAAAAAGGATTACTAATCACTCCGTTTCCCAATCACAATACTGAAAAATGCTCTTTCATACCATCTAGCGACTCTCGAACTTTTTTAAAACTCCAAAAGCACCAGAATATTGGAGCAACGCTTGTAAAGTTTAATTTATTTCCGGGCGAAGAGAAAGATTGAACCGACTGAACCAGTTCAAAAAGTTTTTCGCTTCAAACCGAACCGCTTCAACCGGCTTTTCCAATCAACATTCAGCAATAATCGTTTAACATTCCTAAATAACTAATAATAAATTTACATTTTATTGCAAAACATCCAGCTACATATATAAAGAAGTATATGTATGATGTATATGTATGCACACTTAACCACATAATCAATCCTCGCCATAATCATAAGCCGCTTCTTATTTTTTTTTTAATTAGGCCTTTTAATCAATGTATGGTGGGGAGCACATTTGGAGCACACCTAAATTTTTTTGCCATTCAGAATTTGTAGAAATGAATTCAGAGAGCATGTACAAATTATATTTAAATGTTACACAATTCATTTTATAGTCTGCTAAAAGTTGTAACTCATTGAAAAATCATGATGGAAATCCGAATTAAATTTATCAAATCATTCATTAATTCCATAACCAAAAAGATTTTTTAAAACCGCAGTGTAATGTACCCATACTTTGCTAATGATATTAGAAACGTGTATTTTTGATAAAAATCTATCCATCAAAAGAGAAACATATTGTTTGTTACCAATGCGAAATCTGAATTTATTAATCACGTGCTATATTTTCCAACATTGGTTAATTTTTCAAAATCTTGAGAAGTCCCTGTAAATTATTAGTTTTCCGTGTAAAACAGCAGTAGTTCATGATTGTGCTCAAATTTTTATCGAAAAATTCTGTATTTTTTTTTTATCCAGCAAAAAAATAATTAAACCAACAGAAAAAATATCAAAAGAAATGCTTGAATGTGTGCAGGAATGATGTAATCTTCACAATTATAGAGAAGCGGGCTCGACAGGAACACTTTGAAAATCAGCGATAAATTAAAGTCTCAGTAACGTCTTCATACTCATCAGCTTTTCTTCGAAATTCTTTCCTATGGAAGCAATGACGTTTTCGATTAGCAATAAAATTTTTTGTTTGTATGTGTTGATTAATTAGTTTTGTAGATTGAAATGCTGGAATGCTAAATGATAATGATGGCAATCCTAATTGATGTTGAATGGACTGAAGTAGCAATACAATGTTGTTGTTATCATTATCATCGCACGTGTTTTGCTGGTGTGTTGATTGAATAGCTCGATTGCATGGCTATTTCTTAGCTTTGATAGCCTTTTCTGCAGCTTTTGTAGTCTTGCCGCCCGATGCGTCCTTAAAGCAAACAGCTTTAATGACGCCAACAGCAACGGTCTGTCTCATATCACGAACGGCGAAACGCCCCAAAGGTGGAAACTCTTGGAAGGATTCGACGCACAATGGTTTTGTTGGTACCAATATGACGATAGCAGCATCACCAGATTTGATCGATTTAGGATTGTCTTCAACAGATTTTCCGGAACGGCGATCGACCTTCTCCTTGATTTCAGAGAATTTGCAGGCAATATGAGCAGTGTGACAATCCAAAACTGGTGTGTAGCCGTTTGCAATCTGTCCTGGATGGTTCAATACGATGACTTGAGCAGTAAAATTGTCAGCTCCACGTGGTGGATTGTTCTTGCTGTCGCCAGCAACAAAACCACGACGCAATTCTTTAACAGAGATGTTCTTGACGTTGAAACCAACATTGTCTCCAGGGACCGCTTCCTGCAATGCTTCATGATGCATTTCAACCGACTTTACTTCAGTAGTCAAATTGACTGGAGCAAAGACAACAACCATACCTAGGGATATTATAAACAAATTTTTTTTTTTCTTCTAAATGAGACAAAATAATTACTTTACCTGGCTTGATTACACCAGTTTCCACACGTCCTACAGGTACTGTGCCAATACCGCCAATTTTGTAAACGTCCTGCAATGGCAAACGCAATGGCTTGTCGGTTGGACGAGATGGTGGCAGGATAGCATCCAAAGCTTCAATCAAGCATTTGCCATCAGCTTTGCCTTCTTTGCGTTCAACTGCCCATCCCTTGAACCATGGCATCTTACTTGATGGTTCCAACATATTATCACCATGCCATCCTGAAATCGGAACAAATGCAACAGCAGCTGGATTGTAGCCAATCTTCTTGATGTAAGATGAGACTTCCTTCTTGATTTCTTCGAAGCGGGGTTCAGAATATGGTGGAGCAGTTGAGTCCATCTTGTTCACGCCGACAATCAATTGCTTGACTCCCAAGGTGAAGGCCAACAAAGCATGTTCACGTGTCTGGCCGTTCTTTGAGATACCGGCTTCGAATTCACCAGTACCAGCGGCAACAATCAGAACGGCGCAATCAGCTTGTGATGTACCAGTAATCATGTTCTTGATGAAATCACGATGTCCTGGAGCATCGATGATGGTGACGTAGTACTTTGCGGTCTCAAATTTCCACAGGGCAATATCGATGGTGATACCACGTTCACGTTCGGCTTTCAGTTTGTCTAAAACCCAGGCATATTTGAATGAACCTTTGCCCATTTCTTGTGCTTCCTTCTCAAACTTCTCAATGGTACGCTTGTCGATACCACCACATTTGTAGATCAAATGTCCGGTTGTCGTTGATTTGCCGGAATCGACATGTCCAATGACGACAATGTTGATATGAACCTTTTCTTTACCCATGTTGTCTACAAATTAAAAAAGAAACAAAAATAATATTTGGAAAAAAATATTTGCAAACGAAAATATATTTCGCAATCTTTGTTTCGCACATTTTTTTTTTCTCTCCATTTGCTGGATCTTTTTTTAAAAAACGTGATCCAAAATGGCCGACCGACAGAAATTACATTTCAATATTCCAACCAAGAAATTTTTTAAACAATTTTCCGGTCTTGAATTTTAATTATCATAGGGAATTGCATATTGAGCATACTCGTTCCAAAATGAGGAACCGAACAATTATAATAAAAATCGCCCGAGATCCGTATTTTAATTATTAAGAGTGAAGACACGAAAAACATGTGCAGTGAAAAAATTTTTTTTTGCAAAAGATAAAGAAAAATGGCATAAGAAAAGCATTTAAGATCATGAAACTACTTGTTCCTATCGAGATAATCTTTCAGAAACGCGAAATTGTATGCAAATCGGGTAATTTCACAAAAGGTCGCCTGCCACGCGGTCAATCATACTCGTCCTTTGAAAAAAATTATTTCCCGACTATTTTAGCTTAGATTATTGATTCAACATTGATACACCTTATTTTGACTTAATTAATTGTAAATTAGTAATTTTTAAGTACTTACAACAATTTATTCGACACAAGAAATGACCTTTTTTTCGATAAACGTCTTTCTTTTACGGCAGCAAAATCGAAATGGCCTTCTAGAAAATAATTTTTGTGCAAAGAAAGATATACCAATACTAGTGTACACAAACTAATACTATTTAATGTTACATTTTGATTTGAATATTTATCCAACTGTCGAAAGGAAACGGGCTTGCCTAATAAGCAGCACGGGAGGAGAGGATGGATTTAGCTATTGACAAAAACAGGTTTCAGGATTATTGTGGCTGGTTCTTCTTTTTCTGCATCAGTTTGTGCTTCATTTCATGATCTTCTACCAAATCGCTGAAGGATACTTTGCCCTTGTTGGAACATCCCAAATAAGGACACCTGCAAACGACAATAGATAATAATACATAAATTGCTACGAATGATTTTAGTTAATGTTATCATTACTTGATTCCGTTACCGATGCATTTCATGATTGATACCTTGTCGTAGATGTGATTGCAGCGAATATTACGAACGGGCTCAGTAATGGGCATTTTTGTAATGGGATCAATAGAAACAATAAATTCGTCAGCTTGAACTTCATCGGTTGTAACTTTGTTATTTGTTTGATTATTTTTAGTCTCAATGATATTTTCTACGTCACTGACAAACTTTTTGTAACGTTGAGATTGGATTTGGGATATTACAATATTGCTCCGAACTTCTGCGAGGACTGAACGAGCTTTTTCATCAAAGCCATCAATTGAAGAACAATTTAACTCTTCGATTGCATCTTTCTCGTTTTGAAATTCTTGTTCAATCTTGCTTAATTGTTCTACAATTTTGAGATATGGCGTAACGTCTAGGTACTTTTCTGAAATAGGGGATTCATGTGGATATGTATGCAGTTTTTGATTTAAGAGTTTACCTGTGTTGCCATCAAATAAAGCAATCTTATATTGATTTATGATACCATTCTGCATGTTTTCAATAATATTTAACATATCCATTGCTAATGAAATTCTTCTTCTATATTTTCTTGGCTATTCGCCTAAGTAATTAATTAAATTCAACTCCGAACTTTTAATTGCCTGCCCAGTGCACAGAATGGTGACTGCTAAAAATTTACTTATAATACATATACATATATAAAATATAAATTCGGGATTTTCGAAACGCACTCACGAAACCAACAACAAGAACATCAAAATGACATCACATAGTTAACCTCTCAAAAAATAATTGATGCCGAAATATTAAGCAAAATAAATTATGCTGTTGTTCTGCCCGACCTGTTCTAATCTGTTGCTAGTTGAATCATCTTCTTCGCTACGTTTAAGCTGTTCTACCTGTGAGTTTCTCTTTCTGTTAAATATTCTATTATGTTCTATGCTATCCTTATTCTAATAGGCTTCTTTTAGGTCCTTATATTTCAAAAATTAAGAAAAAAATATCGGAAAGGACATATCCTAAACTAAAGGTAATAAATATTTAATGTATACTAGGTGTATTTAATAACCTTGGCTCTGTATAGGAAGTGGATCAAGTTATGGGCGGATCTGAGGCCTGGAAGAACGTCGATTCTACTGATGCTGATTGCCCTGCTTGCAGCCACAATCGTGCATATTTTATGCAGATGCAAATTCGATCTGCGGATGAACCTATGACAACTTTCTACAAATGCGCGAATCCCACGTGTGGACACAACTGGCGAGACTAAGTAGTAATTGGAATGAAATTTACAAACTGCTTAAAGAGATACCAATTGTTCAGCAATACGATGAGAACTATAATAATGAAAACAAATGACAAAGCTGCTGTTGATTTGGCATCAGAGCTATTAATGGCAGGAAAAATAATTGCACTTCCGACCGACACAATTTATGGATTAGCATGTCGAGCAAATGATGAAGGGGCCATCAGAGAATTATACAAGATCAAAGGAAGAAACGAAAATAAACCAGTTGCTATTTGCGTCAGCGAATTTGAAGAGCTTAGACATTGGAGTAAAGCTGATCATTTGGGCATGGAACTGCTAAATGCAATTTTACCAGGCCCAGTTACTATCGTGCTGGAAAAAAGTGTCCATCTTAACAATCCATTCCTGAATCCCGGAGTTGACAAGATTGGTATCAGGATTCCTGATTTCAAATTCATTCGAGATGTATGTAGAAAATTGAAACAGCCGATGGCTTTAACTTCTGCTAATCGTAGCAATGAAAAGAGTTCTCTTAATGTCCATGAATTCAAACATCTTTGGCCCCATTTGGCAGCTGTTTTTGATTTCGACGGTGGTGCATTGAGTAAAGCTGAAGATCATCGTGCTGGTTCAACAGTAATTGATTTGTCACTTCAAAATAAATTTACAATCATAAGGGAAGGGATTTCTTATGAAAGAACTTTGCGACTCCTAAAGGAGTTTAATATTAAAAATGCATCGTAAAATATGTAATTCTGAATATATCCTACACAGTAATTTTTAATGTATACATACATGCTACTAAAGATTTGATTAAGAAATAATTTTTTTGAATAGAATACCAATAAATTTTCAGCTCTTGAGTACACGCTTACCAAATTTGATTGGATCACGGGTAGGTTCTGATTGAAGAGTTCCCCACCTTGATGGAGGCCAGATAATATGAGATGCTCTTGCAGTTAGAAGCCCTAATGGAACGGAACCAAATGTGTTGCTATCTAATGAGTTGGCCACATAGTCTCCCTCAATCCATACATGTCCCTCAGGAATTCTTACAAACTTATGTCGATAGTTGCCTGTTGTTGAAATAGTATCTCCTTGAAGACCCACCACACGCTTTATAATTCTTTGTTGCGGGTCTTTCGGGCTTATTAAAGAGACTATTGTTCCTCTGCTGACATTTTTTGCAAGAAAATTTGCCTTGCACAAGAAAACATAATCAGAATCAGAATTTTTCGTTGGATTCAGTGTTGGTTTCATTGATTCCCCTTCAACTCTTGCTACATAGCCTAATGTGTCAACAATCGTGATGCCAATAGGAACTGTTAGGACAAATGTCTTTAAAATATTCATAATTTTGCAGATTGTACAAAAATAAATATCAACTTCTAAGTAAAAGTACTTAGGTTATATTTATGCATATAGATAATGATAGCAATGAAAAAGCACCATTAGTCTGAACGCACTCCAACCATTAACCAATCACAAATCACCAACGAAGCTGAGACACGGAGGTGTTTTCTCAGTGTTTGCTACATTTTCTAAATCTGAACAATTATTAAGTAGCGGTTAATTGTTCAATCTAGTTCAGTTTCCAGCTTATCTCTATTAAGGATTTCGGTTTAACATATTGAAGTATTGAAAATGAAAGAAATTCTGTTCTTCGTTTTATTGCTTGTGAGTTGGCAATCAGCTCAATCCGAAATTGAGCGGAACAGCGATGTTCTCGATTTGACAGATTCCGACTTCAGTACTCGCATAGCTGAAACTGAAACGACACTAGCCATGTTCTATGCTCCGTGGTGCGGTAAGTATAATTAATATTGTATATAATTTCATAACCTCCATTTTCATTACAATACATTCATTTTCCTGGAATGAAATACAGGTCATTGCAAAAAGGTAAGATTAATTCTATTATGCCAACTCCTGGAACATGCATTTATACTGTGACTCTTATTTAAATTAATATGAATAGCTAAAGCCCGAATTCACAAAAGCTGCTGAGCTGATGAGAACCGATGATCCACCAATAGCTCTTGTGAAAGTCGATTGTACTGAAGGAGGTAAAGAAACATGTAGCCGATTCGCGGTTACAGGCTATCCAACGCTTAAAATATTTCGCAATGGTGAAGTTAGTCAGGAATATAACGGACCAAGAGAAGCAGGTAAGCTACATAGCGATGCATGCTGCATTAATTGTAGGAATAGATAAAGTGAATTTCATCATTTCATTAGCTGGAATTGTAAAATATATGCGAGCACAGGTTGGACCAGCTTCAAAAGTTCTTAATACACTCGGAGCCTATGAAACGTTCTTGAAAGTACAAGAGAATGGGCTTATTGGATTCTTTGAAAAAGATACTGAACTCAAAGAAGTATTTAACAAATACGCCGAACAGCAACGTGAGAAATTACGCTTTGGACATTCAAACGATCCGGCTGTTCTTCAAAAAGTGGGAGAAACGTAAGCAAAATGAATCGTAATAATTTTACAGTGTGTCACGAAAAAAAATTGTTTTTCTTTTGGTAACAGCGATGCTATCATTTTATTCCGTGCACCACAGTTGCAAAACAAATTCGAAACTGCTTTCGTTAAGTTCGACGGAAAAACAAAAGAGGATCTGAACGAATTTGTAAAGAAACATTATCACGGTTTAGTAGGGCACCGTACTCGTGATTCGGCTCAAGATTTCAAAAATCCTCTTGTGGTTGCTTACTATGCTGTCGACTATCAAAAGAATGCCAAAGGAACAAATTACTGGCGTAATCGTGTCTTAAAAGTTGCTAAAGATTGGACCGGAAAGGTGAATTTTGCAATCAGTGCCAAGGATGACTTCCAGCACGAACTTAACGAGTACGGTTATGATTATGTTGGCGATAAACCAGTCATTCTAGCACGCGACGCACGCAACCAGAAGTTTATCATGAAAGATGAATTCTCGTAAGAATATTTACTATTTACATAGTTGCAGAAATTTGCATATTATTTCCTGTTCTGAATCAGGGTCGAAAATCTTCAGGCATTTGTCAGTGACTTAGAAGAAGGTAACCTGGAACCATATGTTAAATCAGAACCTATTCCAGAAACTAGCGCTGGCCCAGTGGTTGTCGCTGTTGGTAGGAACTTTGAAGATGTCGTCACAAATAATGGAAAAGACACGCTTATAGAATTTTATGCTCCATGATAAGTATCTAGTACAAATTTATATTTTTAACGTTCCCTTATGCCTAACGGAAAATAATTTTTATATTTACGTGTGGCCATTGTAAATCATTGGCTCCTAAATACGATGAACTGGCTGAAAAAATGAAGGAGGAAGAAGTTGTCATCGTTAAAATGGATGCAACTGCAAATGATGTTCCACCAGAATTTGACGTACGCGGTTTTCCAACATTATTCTGGTTACCAAAGAACAAACGTGATGCACCTGTCCGCTATGACGGCGGACGTGAAGTCGATGACTTTATAAAGTATATTAGCAAGCATGCATCTAACGAACTTAATGGTTGGGATAGATCAGGCAAAGAGAAGAAAGTGGAATTGTAATGTCGCACCCAAGCTACATACATAGTTCATTTAAATTGTCTGATATTTCCATCAAATTTTTCATCCCTAAAAGTATGCATGAAAACATGATTAAATTAATTAGAAATTAAATTAAATAAGTTTCTTAATTACACGAAAGCACGTTCCGATTTGAAGACATGATTTGTTTTTGAAGATCTAATATATAATTTCCCAAATACATGCGAACATTGGTCAATCTTATCTGATGGCTTATGTAGTTCACAATTTTGGTCTACTCTCATCAAAACACATTTCTGTTAATAAAATAAAGGAAATACATCTGATTCATAAGCCTGTGAAGAACATTTTTGTTATGTATTATTTTGATCGAGACATTTCGAAAATCACAGGTTCGCATTACTTAAGAAAATTTGCCTAAGCAATATTATCAAAAATTACTCTGTAATTAAAGGGCGTGAAAAATTTCTTAGTTCTTATCTCAATTTTTATTGATTTTCCAGCTTACATACTGCTTCAATTAATATGTGATTTATTGAAATTTGCATATTACTTATGTGTAACAAATTTGAGTAATCGATCTCTAAGAAATATGATTACTGAGAAAATGACAAATTAAGGATATTTTCATCTTATGAATTCTCTATGATTTTAATCAACCATATGATTCAATCAGTTCAAAGACTTTTTTTTTGCTGTTACGGGAATAAGGAATATTAAATAATTTTTAAAGTGATATCTTTCTTATACAAGTGTGTATGTGTGTTTGGACTGAGTGCTGATTAAGCAAAATCTTCCAATGTTTTCAAAATTTCAAAGCGATAGCTGGGACATGAGATGTTTAACGTACCCAAAACAAGATGAAATTAAATGTACTAAACGTGCAACACATACCGCTGATTGATTCCGGCAATTTAGTTGTCTTCCATCGCATATCGATGAGTCCATTCTTTGGCGTTTCTTATTGCTTCAGCCTCATTGACTTTCCACAATTCTGCAACATCATTTGCTAATGGATCGTCAGGATTGGGGGCACTTAATAAGGCTTGTATGGACAACAAAACAGTACGAATTTGCAGTGCCGGGCTCCATTTGTCTTTCAGAATGTCTAAGCAAATTCTACCTAGTCTATCGATATTGGGATGATAAATCTTCGTAATGAAACGTACTTTAGGAGCACTCATCGGATAATCCTCTGGCAGAAAGAGCTCCAACTTAAAAAGACCTCCCTCGAATGGTGAATCTTCAGGTCCGGTTACAATGACATGGAAATAGCGAGCATTGCTCTCATCAGGAACAGCTGAAATGCCTGGTACTGGCTCTTGCATTAGCCGCTGAGTTTCCTTTATAATTCGTCTTGGTAAAGCGGCCATTGTTTGTTGTTTGTTGCTTACTTTTGACTTTGCTTTGGATTCTTGATATTTTTTTTTGCACTTAAGTGGGCTGTCTTTTACTAATTGGATTAGCTGAATTTTTCTTGCCTGATGGGGAGAGCTATACTCAAAATACTTATTTTTTTCTTTCCTTGTTAGGCGTTCCTTTTTCCTTAGATAATCAGTAGATATTCAGGTTTCAGCTTTCTAAAATTTTATAAAGAAATAAAGATTGTGCACAATATGAATTTAAAACTTATTAAAAGCTTATTACCGCGTTAATTAACAGCAAAAACATTAGAGAAATAGATACTTTTTTTCTATCAAGGGGATGCCACTATTTCAATATTTTTATTTCAATGCTCTCGAGGAGTGCGTTTAGTTCCACGATAATCGTTTCAAGGCAGTATATTTAGTTATTCAAGGCAGTATAAAATAAACAAACTTGAATCGTTTTGAAAGATGGGTGAGTGCTAATAATTAATTCGCATACATGTATGTGTACAGCTAATAAACGAATTCTGTATGCATTTTAAGGTGATCGTTATAATATCCACAGCCAGCTCGAACATTTGCAGTCAAAGTATATTGGCACTGGCCATGCAGAGACGACCAAGTACGAATGGCTTCAAAATCAGCATCGAGACTCATTAGCGAGCTATCTTGGGCATTACAACCAATTGTCGTATTTTGCTCTTGCCGAAAATGAATGCAAAGCTAGAGTTCGCTTCAACCTGATGGAAAAAATCCTACAACCTTGTGGTCCACCAGAAAAATCAGACAATGAGGAGATTCTGTAGAAATAAACAAACCATTATTTGAAGACATAAAAAAGTGAAAAAAAAAAAAAACAGTAATTAAAATGATTAATAGTGTCTTCACGATATTCAAAGTTCTACGTGAATCATTGAGAAATGTTTTTATTTTAATATGTACCATTGTTTCCCTAATAGTAACTAAGGTTCTATGTATGCCAGCATTATCTTCTTGCTAATGATCTTTTTCAAGTAGTTTACGTGAGTCTTGTTGATCTCCGTCAGCTGGTTTTTAGCATCTTTTAATAATTTTGGTTCGATAAATCCACTGAGGAGAATTTGCGAAATTTGTTCCATTGTACTCAGTGTGCTAATGGTTATTGTTCCATGATTGCCGATGTCATTCCTGGAAAAAGAGTTATTTACACTTTCTTCCTCGGCATCACTTGGATCGATTAACAGCTTTTCATCGACAACAGCAACCGTAGACGAAGAAATCAGATCATAAATTGGGATTGATGCATCAACAAATGCAAGCCCGGCAGCCATAATCGAAGCACTTAAAACAGAGCCATCATCCGCCAGAACGAGAATGAAGACATCGATCTGATAGTTTGGAAAGTCATGCAGACAAACAGCCGATTCAAGCGCACTTTTGATGTTACTAGCAATAAGCTTTTCTTCATTTTCCCCAATCGAGTTGCGGTTTTCTCGCGCAAACGGAGCGTATTTGAAGTCGCAGAACAGCTGACCTTTATCGCTAAAAGATTATATTGGACTGAAACCCGGTAATAACTATGTACAAACAATCAACTTACGCGTATTTTTTATTTATTCTTGGAATCTCGCGCAGTTCGGAAGCACTGCAGATGACTTTGGTTTCCCCCAGCTCAAGATAGCAGGATCCCTTTGCTTTCGAAATTGCACTTAATTGTACAGCTATCAATTAATAATAAAATTGTCAGGGTTTTTCTCATTCTATACTATACGAAGTGAACCCATGTTTTACCAATTTTCCTGTGCTCGCTAATGTCTCGTCCATCATATCGTTCTCCGGCCAGATCTGCTGTTTCCTTTGATACAGTTGGTACAACAAATGGTTTGTAAGAAAAAGAAATCTCGGGTCCGTTAATACGCTTCTGATCAAAAGGCATTTTGAATTCAAATTGTTTATTTTTATTTGCAGCCGTATGAATGTTATAAACATGTAAAACAAAACGAGGGACCACACAGAATAGAGTGCGTTCAGGAAGATAGAATAGGAAAATTTTAATCTAATAAAAGATAACTTAGCGAATTTGAAATAAAAAAAGTGCATGAACAAGTCTATCAACTAAGCAAAATGTTTAGAGCTAAAGCATTGGCATATGTCGTATCAAATTCTATGAAAACTGCAATGCCAGAAATCAATGGTAAGTAAATCGAATATTTTATGTAAGTGAAGAAACAATAATAACCTAAATGTTACTTTAGGGATCCTATATCGTCCACTCTATTCAGCATCGTCGTTGGGTCTAGATGGTTTTGTAATGGCTCGAGAACGAATCAAGGTGCAGATTCCTAACGTCGAAAGATTTAAATCTAAAATGGAGGAATTTGTAAAGGATGATAGCAATAAGAGTTTAATTTTCACCGAAGACCTCAAAAATTTTACTCATATTGCCTCACCAACAGACATACCGCTATTGATCTCGATGATTAAAAAGTTTTGTATGCAGAGTAAGGAAGTTCGTTTCGGGAATTTCGTATTCGGACCCGTGGTAATGCGACTTTTCCATCATCTCAAGGATGAAGATAATGCGCTTAAACTCTTCAAGGAAGAATCAGATCAGGGATTCTTTGATCAGTTAATTTCATATCAACTTCTTTTGGACATGCTATATGAGAAGGGACGCTATCAGGATATATTAGACACCTTTGAAATAATCAAATCACGTCAAGTTCAAGGAGGTCGCTATCCAAAGCACGTTATGGTTCTAACGTATGCAGCTTGTTATAAGCTAAATACTTCAGAATCCTTCAAATATGCAGCAACGCTATTCAAAGAATCAACTAGTAGTGGACATTTACCGATGCGCAAAGGAGTAACGTTCTTATCAATGCTAGCGTTAAATCGAAATGAACCCCATGTTGCTATTGAGGTTCTCACCAACGTAAAGCAACAAAACTATATGACTGTGAGAATTTTGAAGGCATTGGCATATACCCATCTACAAAGATTCGATGATGTTCTGTCCATCTTGAGATCGGTTCTAGAAATCGAAAATCCAATGGTAAACAAGTCGACGTTTCCCGCCGACGTTATCGAGACTATTAAGAAAACACTAGTTGAAAACAGTAACAAAGATCTCCAAGTTGATTTTGAAAAGGTCTTGGGAATTCTCAACAAACAGGGCCACATATCAGAAGAAAGTTTAGATCAAATTCTTTGTCGTGAAATCGTTACAACCGCCCAAGTTCCCGGTAGTATGCAACAACAAAATCGATTCCAACGATATGATAACAGAACTCGTGATGATAACAACAGACGAACTTTTCAAAGGCGAGAACCTGGCGAATATGTGAGACGTCCCGGGTTGCACGAATTAAATTAGTTTGGTTCAATTATAGTCCTGTATTATTGTCACATCTATTTGATACAAAAATAAAATCGTTTTATCGACCGATATAATCGAGCCGGTACTGTGATCGCGCTAGCAGACGAGTTAAATTCTTGCGAAGGAAAAAAAAATGACCCCAAATCTTGAACCACGACTGGAACAGTTGGAACAACTTCCAACAGTCGATATCTTTTCGATCTTAAGATCTGCTGTACCAACTGCATTCTATATACCACTGGATTTCGTAGGTTAACTATAGTCCACAAATTCCGTAACTCTGATGTTCAGTTGGACTCTGATAGTAGTACTTGCACATCGACAACCAGGCTTTCTGTTCATTCCTCCAACTCCAATTTTTGTTACATTAATAATAATAGCTCGTTCAATTTCTTGTCAACTGATTTATTTTCGATCTCATTGATTTTAGTCAAAGCATTAAGGTCACCTTTTTTATCTTATTTTTAACTGCATCCACACTCTTGTAACTGATGAATCTCGTAAGACTGGTAGGCGACCTCCTACCACAATAGTCGATCATAATTCAATAGCTGCTTTTATTAAGCTTATGGCAATCTTCTTTCCCAGTTGTTGAGACGGCTATCAACTCTGTATTTTGTAATTTTTGATTGAATGTGAAAATAAAGCGATTGCAACAGAAATACAAAGCAAAATTCATGACAGCAAGCCTACTAAATAAATTTCGGCTCGGTTAAACCAATGAAGCGACAAGCCAACATTTTATCGAATATCAAGTAGCGATTCAAAATTAGCTTTCTCGATTGGCTCGTATATAAAGGAAGAAGGTGAATATGTGCAAACGCGTCGCCAGATTGAGATGGAAGATGTGCAAATGTTGCACGAAGCTGAGCATGATTTATTATACATGGATATATCATTACATCTTGGCAGCTTTTACATAACCCTCGTGCATTACACCCAATATCTCAGAGCATACAAGGGCAATTTTTAAATATATATTTATTTTGTGGGCTCCGCGAAACTTTCGGCATCTAAAACAGATAGGGCAGCCTTTGACAAGCCTTTTTTTAGACACATATTTACTTGTATTTTGTAGTTTTTGTGAAAATAAAAATGAACTGGCACTACCTAGAGAAGTTAAAGAGGGAAAATAATAAAAATTGTACGTGTTTTAATTTTTCCTCACGAATTATACAACATTCTTCATAATCCTCGCCGGAGGCTTCATCATTTATGTCGCCAAAAAATAGGGTGTTGATTTTAAAAATCAAAAACTTTACAACAAAAATAGCAATCAACAAACACGCCTTGCTTCAACTTGAACTAACTGACTAAAGTTAACATATTATTATTTGTTAGTTTAACACAAGTGGGAAAATCTATTGTCGTTGTTGTTTTTTTTGTTAAGTTTTCAATTTTCATTTGTGTGCGGTCATTCATTTGTATAGGAAAAGGTTTTGGAAATTAAGAAAACTGTGCAAAACACAATTATTAGACAAGGATCCTCTTCTAAATAGGGGTAGCAAAAAAATCAATTAAGAATAAGAAAATTATTTGTTGAATGGTTTTTAATATTTTAGACCGGTAGATAAGTTTTGTCTGGTAGATGAAACTGGTGAGGTTGCACGGATAAACCAAACGGTGTTCGAATCGACTCTCGGACAAGAAGCTACCGAAAATTTATCGACTCTCGTACAACAAGGTGAGGGATCCTGAAGAAGAAACTTAGTTATGTAGAGTCAGAAGATGATTCAACACCGGATCAATTTGGTGTCAGTGAGCTTCAAATGATTTATCCATTTGAAGGGGAAACACAATTTGTTGAAATGCCTGGACCGAGTTCTAGACCACCAGCATTTATACCTATAAAGTCATTGAGATAATCGATGCAGCCGAGACAATCGAGCCAGCAGCCGGAGGCAACTGGAGGGCGAAGGCGTAAATGTCTTTCCGTTGGCCAGTGAGCTTCACGTTTTTTGTTTTGTTAACTGAACGAACAGCGTGTTGTTGGTGGCTTCGCAACAGGGGGACGCGGTCTTTCATAATAATTTGGGCGAAAGTCTTTGCTACCGTATATTGTCTTAGGTATAACCATACACGTGTAAAATCGAGCTCTGCTAACCGGGAAACTATAATATTTTTCTCATTAGGGATTTGAATACTAATAATTCGCCAGTCAACGATTTTCCTTTCACTGTTCTGCCTGATCTTCAAAATGAAGCTCAATTGCCTACGCATGACGAGCTTCTTCTCACACTTAGTGATTTAAGAAATCTGTACATCAGATTTACATCCATTTGCGTTGGACTAATGTTAATTTAAATTTTCACTACCTAGGTAATGCTTTTATTCCTATTCTTATATATATGCACAGATTTAGAAAAGACCATCACTGGAAAACAAAAATTAAAGCTGAACTTCAAAAGTTTAAATTGATCATGCTGGATTCGGGGAGTATTCAATGAGAGGTTTTGCAGCCGGAAGGAAAGAAGGAGAATATGCAAGAACAAACTTTCAGAAAAAACGAAGCCGGTATTATGTTTGTCCATTAAAATGTTTTGGTGACTCCAATCTCCCAACCTTGAAAACCTTCGACAGTCTTCATAATTTGAGCTCACTCACATATGTTTTTTTTTGGAAGGTAATCGTCGTCCCCGAATTTGACTCCACACGTCTATCTTTGTTTAGTATAGTCAGAAGTGTGAATATTTAATTCCGTTGCGTTTGTAAAGTAAATCTGGTGTTTCCTCTTCACCATGTCTCATAAAATATGTTTATGAATTTTGTAATCATTGTATACATTTATCGGAAATGAAAAGAAAAATGATTTATTTTTGACAACTGTGATTTTTTCAGCGATTTGATTATGAATTCTAAAATATGATGCGCAATACATATAGCGTGATTGTTGATTGATATTGTAACTAAAACTATATTTAAACCAAGGTTGTATTTAGTTTAAAGGTCGTTACGATTTTAAGAATAGCCGAAAATATTCGGAAAAGTGGAAAAATTTATAAAACATTTTGATAATTTTTTCAAAATGATTTAAATCTTATTAAGGTAACTAAAGTCCAAAGAGATATTCACAAAAACTGAGTTTTTATTTATTGATATTCCTTTGAAGACATCCATTTATGTTAACATTTTTTAATTTTTTTTTTTTTTCATTTCGTATGATGGTATATAATAGTTTCTTAGCAATGTATATATGTTAAAAGTATACATGTGGCTATGAAAATAAAAATTAGTGTTTTGTGGTAGAATTATTTTAAAAGGTTACTCAGGAATATGTTATTTAAACTTCTATGTTATAACAAATAACAATGTACTTTATATATGTAACTTTCATATTTAATTGATTCTGTAAGCCATGTTCAACTAGAGAGAATAATCATTTGCCCTCTTCCCTTTCTTTATCATTATTACCGATTTCCAAATAAAAAATACAATGTTATTACAAAAAATTATAGCGATTTTTTTTAAAATAGGTATCTAATATTTGCTGTGTTCACAACATATGAATTTTGGTTTCAAAATGGTTCATAAACATTTCTATTGCTGCATCCTTGCATCCTCCGTTTGATGTGGTATAAAATTTGGAGACAAACGTGTGATTTAAGGAAGCATAATATTGATTCATTAAAATAAACTTATTCGTCCATATTTTCATATGTATTTCAAACTCATCATCAATCCAATTGCCTAAAATATTTAACTTACAATACTGTTTCCATTTCTGCAATTTCAGTTTTATATGTCCATCGGTATAAATCTTGAGCACTCCCTCCTAAACTGAGGTTATTAAAAACGTTTGGCCTGTCATGACGATCACTAATAAGATTAGATAGAGATGAAAGCCTAATGACAATAATAAATTCAAGTAAAGAAAGTTCTCAAATTGTATAGAAAATAAACTACCTTATTTGTGGTGTCTTCAAACCATGCGAGACCATAGTTTTCTCCAGTTGTCTTACACGCAATCGAGCCATGTCTAGTTCGTGTTTTACTTTCCACAAATGAGTATCGCAAATGGGATCTCGACAGCGATGGTTCTTCAACTGTTCGGTAGCTTCGAAAACAGCTCCACGAAATGTTAAGGATTTGCCCATAGATAGAGAAATCAGAGCGCAGCATCCGCCGCGGTCTGATTTCGCTAATCGTGCTCGAAAATATTTAAAGTACAAATGTTCCAAAAGCAATAAAAGTGCTGCAAAACATTGTTAAAATTTTTTGTTCATGAAATTAAAGAAATTACTTTTTCGTAATAACCTGCTAATAGAATCCCTGCCATTAGTAACAAAAAGGCTGACAAAAACTGTTCCAAAGCTAATGGGTCGGATGATTTGTGCTCTTGCTTGCCAGGCCTACATGTTCCAGTCATCCAATATCGTCTTAATCGCTCCAAATCGCCATTAGCTCTGAATTCCAAAAGCCGTTTGTTGAACATATCAACATATTTAGAGTTTCTACTGAAAGCTAATCCGTATCCAGTCATAGCATACCACTGCCCTACTGTTAACAAACGACAATCTTCATCTTGCTGCACTAAATAATCCAGTACGGTGCCATCGTAAATAAATGCATCTAGTTGGTTACTAAGGACGGCCGCCACTCCCTCACTAACGGATGTCTTATTAAATTTGCGCATGTAATAGTGCATTTCTTTGAAATATTTTGCTATTGTCGAGTCCGTATGCGACCACGGTATAGTTCCAAATTTTATTGGGGGCTTGTGTGAAAATGGACGAGATAACCGAGTATCGTCGAGTCCGGTAAATTCATGAAATTCCTCTCGGGTTATCATGAAGGCAGCGAGATTAGCAGTATATATAGCAAGGAAAACTACTGCAAACATTGCCCAGACATTGGTCATAAAACGAGCGGTGAATCCTCGCGGTGAATCGACGTGAACTGCTGCTTGGAAAAGTACTGCCCACACAAGCCAATATGTTCGAAAAAGGGAGAATCGGTACGGTAGCACCCCTGTTGCTGCTGTCTGGGGTTGAACAGTTAACTTCATATCAAATCCACTAGGTGATAAAAACTCGAAAAGAAATATCATGAATGTTGCTGCTTGAATTGCAACAATTCCAACGAGCATCCAGGATGCTGTATCAAAAGGCTCTAGAAATGCTGTTGGAGAAATGATTCCAGTGCGTTTTGCAACAACAATTGCTATAAGGAAGGACACAAAGAGTGGAGTTAAATAATCTGACGTAAAATTAAATCGACCATAATTATGATTTTTGATGATTCATAATCTATATATTATTTACCTATTCCAGTTTCCATAAAAGGCTCGCTAAAATCAACGACAGCTTCACGCTCAGCATTTATCATAAGTGACGTTAGAACCATGTCAGTTTTACGATTTACAAGTTCAGCTATAAGCCCATTCCATTTTCCGTTATCCAAAGTGCCCCATCTTCCATCTTCAACTCTCATTAGCTCATAGGTAAAACCAAGTTCTTCAGCAAACTTTTCTAACAAGTCTATACAAAAACCACTGCAACACTGGTAAAATGAGCCATTTTTATGAGCTTGATCAATATCAGATATATCAGGATCAGCTGCCACGCGGCAAAGGACGCCGCGATCCATCAAGCATTTCCCAGAAATTGGGTCTGATGGAGATAGATTTATATAGGGTGCCTCTTCCAGAAATGTTATTTTGAGATGAAACTTTTCAGGGACCCCTTAAGGAGAATCGGAATTAGGTTTATTCGAATGTGGATATTATATGTATCAGGAATATGCGAAGAATATCTATGTTATACTAATATGCGAAGAATATTTTTAAATTACCTTGAGGAGGAGCATGAGAATTCCCTGGCCAATATATGTCTCTAATATCCAATTTCTGCTGAGTTTGCCATGATTTCCAAACTCCGATCTCCTCCCAAACTGTGTTTCCCTTACTGTTTACACTTGGTCTTAAATTCATAATTTTCAATTCTGCTGATTTAAGATCACCATCGGCTGTAAATTCAACATTCGGTTTATTTGCATCACCTTCAATGGAAACATTTCGCAGGTATCGAAAGAACCTGAAAATTTTATAATTTCAATAAACCTTCAAAATAAAAAATATCAACCTACGTTTCACCACTATCCCATCTTCCACGTCCTTCATCTTCACATGATAATCCTGAAGAGAAAAAAAATGCAAATGCAAGGTGAACATCTTCTGATATTTGGAACATATCTTCCTACTTAGGTAGCAAAGGAATGATATTCCTTACATTATTCTTCAATGAAAAAAAAAAAATCAAATAAATAATAATAATAAATCAAAACCAGGTTCAATGAACGTGTTCATTATTCAGTAAGAAACTGTTTTCCGTTACTACTGATATCGGACTACAGTAAGTAGTTAATTAGTTTATAAAAGTTGTTAAATCTACAATAGGTTACATAATATTCTTACCATGTGTGTTTAATTTACTCCCGCGATTATGATTGTCATTCAAATAATACTCAACTCCAGATGCATAAACTTTAATAGCGGTTGAAATTTCATTAACTAGGCTTGTTGATGACGTATCAAAATGAACTCCCAACATACCAACCGGAAACTGATTATGTGGCTGAGTATTTTCAATGACTGACTGTGTAACTACCCAAACATAATTTTCACCGGTTATGTGTAGTTCGTTAGCAGCTATAAGAGAACAAAAGGATAGTCATTTTAACCAATGAATCATTCATTTGCTAATGTAATTTAACACCTTTAAGTATATCAATAGCTTCAGATTTTGTAGAATAAAGCAGCATAACACGAGCTTCACTATTAACTAGATCAACTAGATCGCTGGATCCACGCGTAACGATGATGGAATTAAGAATTGTAAATTTAAAACGGTCTTGCATGCTTGCAACATGTTCTCTGACTGCTTGAACAAAATCATCATGACCCGCAATTTGAGAAGTAACAACGCTAAACTGATGCCATTTATAGCGTTCCAGGATACTCAGCATAGCTGCGGCCTGATGCTCAATTGATGGAGCCAGTTGCAATTGCAGAGTCGATTGCGATGCTCTTCTTTCTAGACCAGAATTATCAGCATTCCAACTAATTACTGGTATTCCCAAATAGCCTGCAAGCTTTTTTTTAAACATTGATTCAAAGTGTTCAATATTAAATACTGTAAGAATTTAAAATTAACTCACTTGCAAAAAGTATTGCGCACTAGCCGTTGATCTCCCATACTGTTCATAATTCATCATATACAAAATAGCAGAGACATTTGCATGAAGGAATTGTTTGCATAAAATATTTAAGATTGCCGTCGGACTAGGATTCAGAGTCAACGATTCAAAATGTATATTGCTTGGATTGAATTCATAATCCTTTAGAAATGTTAATTTTTGCCCCCGAGATTTTGATAAGCCTGTAACAGCAGAGTTGATTGCGCGTAAGTACTCACGCTTCCCTGAAAGTTTTCATAACAAGGAAAAAAAAAAAAAACAAATACACATTTTTAACCAAGTAAGTAGACACATGCTAATATGAAAAGGGCGAGTCCACCTCCCATGAAATGAAATTTTCATTAAACTGTTACATAACTGTTTTCAATTTTTTTTTTAACAATTTTGTTCTTACCGAAATTCGTATGCGGCGCTATAAAATAATGTACATTAGCTATATTTAAATAATAAATTAAAAAGCAATATTATTACCAATCAATCCTATATTCAATTGATTTGCTGACACGCTTGAACTTCCACCAATACCTCGTGAATTTCCGCGAAAGCTCAAAACTTCAATTACTTCAATGATCAGTACAAGCGGAAAAATCAATATAAATAATTTCATTTTGATGAAATATTTAACTTTTGCCAAAATGTTTTTGAAGCTTTCTGTTCTTTCGATGCTACGTTTTAGGGCGTAAAATTTTTAAAGTTTATATCACACTTAAAATAATAAAACATAAAATTCCAATGCTCACAATTATGTGTAATTTTCTAAATAACGTTACGGTGAATTCCTCGCTCCGTATGCACAGTTTTAAGATTAAAAAAAAATGTATCTTTTACCAGACCGAGAAAAATTCTACATGAAAAAAATTACTCTCAACTTTCCCTTCTCGGTCCATATTCTGTAAATACAATTTTGAAAACAAGATATATATTTACCACTGCACATGCGTGCGTTAATATCTTAAAAAGACACACAACTTAAACATTTTTTTTTAAATAACTATTTATTTTCACAATTTAACTAGCTTTTAAGTACTAAATAATTAATTAATAAATTAAATCAAATATTCGAACATTCTCATTGTGACCACGTGATAACGCGATATGTTCTGTGTGCATAAGTGCATGCTAGTATGCTACCTTGAACGGGAAAACATATTTTTTGGTCATATTGGTTGGACAACGGATTTATTCATTTAATTTTCATCAGTTATCTAAAGGCCAAAAAAGAGAACTAAGAAAACAGCAATGAACGAAAGAGTATGATTCCAAAGGCTTCGATTTAGCCTTTCTCCTCTGGCTTGCCATAAAATTTCATTGTCTTCAGTGTACAACGAGCTTGGACCATTTTTCAGACGGACCATCGCATCCGGATTTCACTAAAAAAAGATTCCAAATTGTAGTAGTCAACTAATTGATTTTGCTTGAACAGCTAATAACTGTGCTACTTAGAGATGAACTGTAAAGAAAAGCATTCTATCCCAAAAAAAATGCAATTTATATCTTTCGATAGTTTTTATTTTAAATGTTGATTTTTCTTCCTCAACGCATTTTTAGGGAGTCGTTGAGATGTGTCTGTAATAATCAGTTAGAATCCTGCATTTGCGCCACCCCAATCGGATTGCCCGACGGTTTCATCATCATTCCAATCTCCAGTTTCAGCAACAACGGCCGCTGGTGTAATGACTGCAGCAGGTACATCTTCCGGGTAACTTGGATCTTCAACCGTATCAGCGCCTGGTTCATGATATGGTTCCTTGACTGGAGCCAAGATTTCCTTTGCAGCTTGCTCCTCCTTTTCAGCTTCTTCGGGATCACGGAAGAAGAACAAGTCAACCATAACATCCCATGGCTGATCACGTTGAATAGATCCACGCAGCCGCAAAACTTCGCGAGCCAGCAACCACCACATGAGACCAATTGAATGAGTCGATTTCGTGTTGCATGGAATCGCTATGTCAACATACTTCAACGGGCTGTCAGTGTTGGTGAAGGCAATGACAGGGATATTGACATAGGATGCCTCGGTGACGGACTGATGATCAGTCAATGGATCCGTAACAATCAACAATCGTGGTTCACGGAAAGCTGTTTGAATCTGATTAGTGAATGCACCGGGCGTAAACCTTCCAGCAATTGGAGTAGCGCCAGTATAATGGGCAAACTTCAAGACAGCGCGCTGACCGAATGGGCGAGATGAGATGGCAAAAATCTAAAATAAAACAATTATTTTACTCTCTATTTCATAAGAATTCATCATCGTTAGAATGATAATAATTAGAATCAGAATTGAAAATATCCATCAGCATTATATCAGACCCGAAAGATGGTTATTATTGGTATCATCATTTTAATATTCAATGAACATTTAGTATTAAATATATGAATAAATTTACCTCACTGGGATGTTCAATGGCAGCGATTGCACGAGCTGCCAGTAATAGTTTTTCCCAAGTACGTCCGATATTGATGATATGGACACCATCTGGTCGACGCTTGAAAACATACTGTTCCATTTGGAAGTTGACATTTTGGGAACCCAGATGAGTTGTGGCTGCCAACATTTTGGTCACATCAGTGTCCTTTAACGCCATAACTTCGCAACCTCCCGACATTGTAACGCCTTTTTATTGAGCAACGATAAACCTTAAAAAAATAACCAATAATTTTATAAATTTTTGTGGTTATGTTCGGGATAATGATGTTAATTTCAATAGGTTGCTCCAGTCGCATTTATTAAAGAAAACAATGATTAATCTACAATGCGTTATATTCCTTTAAATCAAATTAAGGGAGTCATATACCTAATTAGATTTAATATTTCTCATTCATTTCTAAAGTAGGTAGGTATAGGCACATCGCAGCACGAGTAATATGAAACTTATACAAAACATCGAATGGATAGCTGAGTGAACCCTGTGCGGCAATGATATATGACATTATGCCGACCAGTTTTACGATAATTCAAGGCACTAATTAAGCCGAGAAACCATTTATTTTAAATTAAAAAATTTTCTTACGTTTTATGCCACAGAGAGAGTTTTGAAAAAGAATGCTAAAACGTGCTAAAATTTTGGAGAATTTTTTTTTAGGTACGATGAAAGCTTTGTTAAAACTATTTGAAAAAGTCTTGAAAAAGTCGCTACAATAAATTTTTTGCTAAGTAGGTCTAAAAATATAAATTATGACAGATTTCAATCATATGTACAAAGCGATTTCACACGTCCGAATTCCGATTGTGAAATAAGGAGTCATATGAAACATTGTATTTAAGTCATAGCAGAAATAAAATTACTTACTTGTTATTTGTTAATTACCCAATTAGTTTTTCCTGGAATCTTGCATTTATTTATTCATATTTTCCAAGTTAAATATTAAATTAATTCAATTTGTGTGTACATTCGTATTGATTGTATAAATGAAAATTTGGTGGATAGGAAAGCTTCTGTCGGAACATTGGGCTTAGGTAGGCTTACTTGACGCAAAACAGAAGGCGTATTAGATTTGATTTGGCCCAATCTCAACATGTCATTTATTAATGTATCTCATATCTGTTTATCTTGTCATTAATGTTTATCCCGAAGCATAAATAAAACAATGTTCACCAATCAGCCGAGGTAAAAAAACAGGACTGCTTTGTTGAGGAACTGAAACTTAGACATAAATAAAAACATAGCTTAGAAATAACGTCAACGGACACATGGCTTTACTAAAGATGTTACTTAGTCTTTATTGATTCTTGAAGAAAAAAATTCTTCCAATATGTGTGCAAAACTGTATTTAGAATCCTGCATTTGCGCCACCCCAATCGGATTGCCCGACGGTTTCATCATCATTCCAATCTCCAGTTTCAGCAACAACGGCTGCTGGTGTAATGACTGCAACAGGTACATCTTCCGGATAACTAGGATCTTCAACCGTATCAGCACCTGGTTCATGATATGGTTCTTTTACTGGAGCCAAGATTTCCTTTGCAGCTTGCTCCTCCTTTTCAGCTTCTTCGGGATCACGGAAGAAGAACAAGTCAACCATAACATCCCATGGCTGATCACGTTGAATAGATCCACGCAGCCGCAAAACTTCGCGAGCCAGCAACCACCACATGAGACCAATTGAATGAGTCGATTTCGTGTTGCATGGAATCGCTATGTCAACATACTTCAACGGGCTGTCAGTGTTGGTGAAGGCAATGACAGGGATATTGACATAGGATGCCTCGGTGACGGACTGATGATCAGTCAATGGATCCGTAACAATCAACAATCGTGGTTCACGGAAAGCTGTTTGAATCTGATTAGTGAATGCACCGGGCGTAAACCTTCCAGCAATTGGAGTAGCGCCAGTATAATGGGCAAACTTCAAGACAGCGCGCTGACCGAATGGGCGAGATGAGATAGCAAAAATCTAAAATAAAACAATTATTTTACTCTCTATTTCATAAGAATTCATCATCATTAGAATGATAATAATTAGAATCAGAATTGAAAATATCCATCAGCATTATATCAGACCCGAAAGATGGTTATTATTGGTATCATCATTTTAATATTCAATGAACGTTTAGTATTAAATATATGAATAAATTTACCTCACTGGGATGTTCAATGGCAGCGATTGCACGAGCTGCCAGTAATAGTTTTTCCCAAGTACGTCCGATATTGATGATATGGACACCATCTGGTCGACGCTTGAAAACATACTGTTCCATTTGGAAGTTGACATTTTGGGAACCCAGATGAGTTGTGGCTGCCAACATTTTGGTCACATCAGTGTCCTTTAGCGCCATGACTTCAAATCCTCCCGACATTGTAACGTCTTTTTATTGAGCAACGATGGACCTTTAAGAAAATAAACAATTCATTTTTAGGGTTATGTTTGGGAAAATGATGTTTAAATAAGGTTAGACCAGACGCACGAATGATGTATGTATGGCAGAAATATATACATCATGCCACCCAGTTTTACGTTAATTTAAGGCATTAATTAAGGCTCTTAAACCATTTATTTAAAATTAAAACATTTTCTTACGTTTGATGCCACAGAGAGAGTTTTGAAAAAGAATGCTAAAACAGAGGGGTATCGTCGACCAAGAATTACGGATATCTACCCCTCGGCTAAATGTACTGACTTGATTGAAACAACACCTACATATGTTCTACATATGTTCGTAAAATGTGTCACGCTCAGTAGGAGGTATGCGAATTTGTGACACTTTGTATGGGAATTTGTGACAAGTCCATTGGTGACGATCACGATCAGCGAGGTATTATTTACTTGATTGCGTTTTGATTATAATAAATTCGCATACTGCAAAAAAAGTATTTATTCATCGGCATCTTCGTATCTTGCAAAAAAAAAAAAAATAAATATCGCATCCTGCAAAAATAAGTGATTTATTTATTCATCGCATCTTACAATGTTTTCATTATTTTTACTTGTTGTACTTATTACTTACATTTATTTATGAATAAGATTCATTATTTAATAATTTAATATTTAGAAACAATTTAAAATTTATATGAAATAAATAAACTTATATATAGAAGCATATATTCAATATTAAGAATTCTGTATTTAAGTAGTGCTCACACCAAGTTTTGTGCTTTATTAGATTTTAGAATTCAATAAATAGACAATAAATTTTATTTATTTCAAGAGGAACACATTTTGTAGAATAGAATCCGGTATTGGCATTCCAAATAGAAAATTCTCGAGAAAATTGATTAACACACGCAATTTTTTTTTATTGGTACAAAAACGATTACTTTCTAAAACATTCATTTACTAATGACATACAGATTACAAAGCGTCATGAAATTTTAATTTTTGAAGAATGATAATTGTTTAGTATATTTTAAGAGGGGAAAAAACGCAGTTTAAAATTACATGTTTCCATGTTCGAAATTACCAACCAAAGAAAGCGTCGAAAGCCTTATTGATGATGCCCGTTGCACGTTTTGGTACATGACTACCAGTAACTACTTCTGTTGGACCTTGGGCAGACTTGTAAGCTGCGCTTGTTAAAGATCTGATTGTATTAACATAGTGATCGTGTAATTGTGGCTGAAGCCCACTTAAATTTTCTTTATCCATTATCGATTCATCGTTGCATTTTGTAACTCCAATCATCATGTTTGAATTAATGATTTTCCCATTATATATCAAAGCTTTATCGCATTCGAGACGCGATGAAAACCGTAAATGTATCCAATTGCCTGAAGAACAGACTTTCTCGAGAATTGTTCCACATTGAGCAAAGTGTGACAGTATAGCTGCAGTTGCCGACTGAGGAAAGCCAAAAATAGTGATCCAAAAATGATTGCTGCACGATTCATTTGCTTCTGATTGAATCGTAGTCATTAAACTTTGCTGGTTGTGTTGATGTGAGTTATTATAATCCGGAATGTTGCTCATTGGAATTGGAGACATAATACGCGACTGATTAAAGCCTGACTGATTGTGAATAGAAGACTCTGCTACAGCTGGTTGGCTGTATCCACAAAATATCTGCTGAGATTGGTTTACTTGAAGAATATTTTTCACGGGGGTTTGAAAGCTCTTTTCGTTCTTCAGATAATCAAATAATCCAACAGCTGGTGGTGCTCCGGATATAGCACTATTGTTTGGATTTTGTGCTTGATGGAATTGGGCTTGCTGGACGGACAAGTTGTTGCTGGGACTTTGCTGATGTAATCCACTAGGGAATTTTTGTGGAATATTCGAACGATTAAAGTCTGGTGATGATACTGGCGAAGTATTGGCTAAAACCGAGGTAATAATGATAAGAATGTGAGAAAATTATATTGTCACTTACAAAATGACAAAATTCGCGCTGGTGTCTGATTCTCGACTCCCATTAAGAAGCTAGGCAGATATGTCCCTTGTCCTGGGCTTGCTGGGGATCCCAACTGCATTTTTTCCATGTTAGGCTATTAAATTACTAAGTAGCACAGAGTAGCAATTGACAACTAAACGAAAAATAATAGCGTAATGTGTTTCACTTTTCAAAAAATGTCCGTTTCTTTGGCAGGATTCATAATTCAAAAACCGTTAAATTTTCTTAAATTATATTTAAGAGAGCGATTACAAAATATTCACAGATGGATCCAAAATTGACAACAGAACAGGATATGCGGTCTATGAACCAAATAATGAAATCCAAAAACGAATCTCAGACATCGCTAGTGTATATACGGCAGAGTCACTAGATGCAATTAATAACGCAGGCAAATAAAAAATGAAAAAATATTACCTAATATGTAGCGACTTTTATAGTGTAATCAAAAGCGTTACTAACAAAGAAATTATAATAATGTGGGTGTCAGCTTACATCGCAATCAAAGAAAATGAAAAAGTTGATGCTTTAGCAAAAGATGCTATAAACAGAGATGTTGAGGAAAATGTCGAAAACACAGAATCTGATATCAAACGAGAAATAAAAAAGAAAATTAAGGAAAAACGGGCAACAGAATGGAAGAATAAAGACCGAAATTCCAGAATAAAAAATAAAATAATACACACAAAATAGGACCAATTTAAGCAAAATAAATAAAAAAGATGAAATAATAATTACAAGACTTAGGCAAGGATATTCCAAATCCACTCATTCATATACCTTATTGATAAAAAAGACATACCGAGATGTACATTTTTTATTTTATACGCTTTTATTTAACTTGCTTTTCATGTATGTATGTATGTCTTGTTCAAATCTTGCAATCGATTTTTCGACCACTTCCAATAGTCCAATCTTTTTGAAATTTTGCATGTGAGTCTATTTTAGATGACAATACAATCTCTTCAAGATTATTTCAATAATCTTGTAATTTAAATATGCTATAATTAAGTAAGATTTTATTACAACAACAACAACACCACCAACAACAACAACAGACAGAGAGAGAGAGAGAGAAATCTTTAGTCACTCATTTTTCTGATATTAAAATAAAATTCAAAGTTCACCATAAAAAAACTAAGAATAATATATTTTAATGTGATTGATAGATATTATATATAATACTAGCAAAACGCGCGGCCACTTAGTGGCCCCATTAGAAAAATATACAAAAACTCTCTTGGGTTTTTATTATGTATAAAAATTTGTATGGAAGTCTTAGATGCGAGCGTTCCGGAGTCAGTCAGTCAGTCGTCACGTGATTGATATATTAGGCGCCCGTTAAATAAATAATCAACATTTTCTTTTTTGTTAGTAAAATTTATTGGTTTTTATTATTGACTGATTGACTGACTCTCTATCCCTCTCTCTCTCCCTCTGCCTCCCTCCCACATAAAAAATACGCTTTTATTTTTTCGTCATAGAAAATAAATAGATATTTTAATAAAATGGACTAAAAAGGAGAAAATAAATTTTTACATGGTTGATTCAAAGAACCTGGATAATCTATAATGTTTTCACTAAAAATAAAAGCGTGGGAGGCTCGATGTAATGGAGAAATATGGTATGATGATAATTAAATTACATTACAAACATAAACCAATAAAGAATAGACCACTATATTTGCCACCATGGATCTTAGCCAACTTACTTTTGAACTTCGACCAAAAATACGTTAAATATTAAAAATTTAAATCTAAGGTTCAACTTTTTGTTCAAAAAATCATTCGAATTTTTTTTCGGCAGTTATTTTCCATTACAGTTTTTTATAGAAAATAATGTAAACAAATAAGTGCTTCAAAAAAATCAGAAAAACAAACTCTGGATGGGTTTCCTTTGGAACATTGTCAGCAATAGAAGACATTGTCAAATAAAGAAATTCAAAAAATTCTCTCGTGTCATGATTTGTACGAATTGTGCAAATAAGTATATAAGTTTAAACTTAACGTATTTCCATACTAATTACGTATTTTTATCTAATTATTTTATTACACAATTCGACGAATCTTAATGAGAGATTTTATTCTATATTAACATCATTTCTAACTTGAATTGAATATAATAAAATCTGTTATTGCACGAAATCTGCAATTAAATATTTTAAGTTATATTATTATTACTATTATATACTAGCAAAACGCGCGGCCACTTAGTGGCCCCATTAGAAAAATATTCAAAAACTCTCTTGGGTTTTTATTATGTATAAAAATTTGTATGGAAGTCTTAGATGCGAGCGTTCCGGAGTCAGTCAGTCAGTAGTCACGTGATTGATATATTAGGCGCCCGTTAAATAAATAGTCAACATTTTCTTTTTTGTTAGTAAAATTTATTGGTTTTTATTATTGACTGACTGACTGACTCTTTATCTCTCTCTCTCTCCCCCTGCCTCCCTCCCACATAAAAAATACGCTTTTATTTTTTCGTCATAGAAAATAAATAGATATTTTAATAAAATGGACTAAAAAGGAGAAAATAAATTTTTACATGGTTGATTCAAAGAACCTGGATAATCTATAATGTTTTCACTAAAAATAAAAGCGTGGGAGGCTCGATGTAATGGAGAAATATGGTATGATGATAATTAAATTACATTACAAACATAAACCAATAAAGAATAGACCACTATATTTGCCACTATGGATCTTAGCCAACTTACTTTTGAACTTCGACCAAAAATACGTTAAATATTAAAAATTTAAATCTAAGGTTCAACTTTTTGTTCAAAAAATCATTCGAATTTTTTTTCGGCAGTTATTTTCCATTACAGTTTTTTATAGAAAATAATGTAAACAAATAAGTGCTTCAAAAAAATCAGAAAAACAAACTCTGGATGGGTTTCCTTTGGAACATTGTCAGCAATAGAAGACATTGTCAAATAAAGAAATTCAAAAAATTCTCTCGTGTCATGATTTGTACGAATTGTGCAAATAAGTATATAAGTTTAAACTTAACGTATTTCCATACTAATTACGTATTTTTATCTAATTATTTTATTACACAATTCGACGAATCTTAATGAGAGATTTTATTCTATATTATACATCATTTCTAACTTGAATTGAATATAATGAAATCTGTTATTGCACGCGGCCACTTAGTGGCCCCATTAGAAAAATATTCAAAAACTCTCTTGGGTTTTTATTATGTAGAAAAATTTGTATGAACATTTTCTTTTTTGCTAGTAAAATTTATTGGTTTTTATTATTGACTGACTGACTGACTCTTTATCTCTCTCTCTCTCTCCCTGCCTCCCTCCCACCTATTCCACCCCCTGTTACGCTTGGCCACCAATTTACCAATTTATTACACAAAAAATAACGAAAAACGAATTTTATCCACATTGATAATGTAACAGTTCCACATTTATTTTTAAAATGATTTTTAATAAATAAGATCATTCTCGTTTGTGTAAGAGAACCTAAAAGTTGTGTAATTAATAAGGTACAGTTCAATTTAAATAAATTTATCAGCATGGAAAGAAGACGACTTGCTACTGAACTAGAAAATGCCATCGAAAGTTTAGAAAAATTATGGAAGAAGCTTCAAAAAAAGTTATTACGATCGACTCATATAAAAAGTATGTAGCTGATACCGACTTTATTATGGGACAATATAAAAGAGCTTAGTGAAGCTTTATTAGCCAAAGGTGTTGTGCCAAAATTAGCATATAAAGAAATAATCAACAGGACAACACAAAGCTATGTTGGCATCAAAAATTATTTTCACGGTAATCCTCAATTTAAGCAAATAAATATTTCAACAACCAAGTGCAACAACGATTGCAAGACCAGTTTCAACAGCTGTATCAGGGCCAAGCGTAACAGAAATAAGGGCTACAGCAGGATTAAGTGAGTTTACTTAGGACTTAACCTTCCAAACTTTCCAGGTCTGGCAAAGTTTTTTCGTCGCTTGAATTTTATAAAGGCTCAAACAAACTCTTGTTATTTTTAAATGGACAATAAAAAGGCACCCTTATAAGGACAAAAAACTTGTTAAACAAACAACAAATGCTCGATGTAATGGAGAAATATAGTACAATGAGTCTCCCACGCTTTTATTTTGAGTGAAAACATTATAGATTTCTTTGACCCAGGTTCTTTGAATCAGTCATGTAAAAATTTATTTTCTCCTTTTTAGTCCACTTTATTCAAATATCTATTTATTTTCTATGGCAAACAAAATAAAAGCGTATTTTAAAAAAAAAATTTTAAGAAATATAATTTCTAATATATATATAAATTTTATTTTCAATCAGTTTGTATCATATAGAATAATATTTTTTATATTACCTACATATATTTGCTAAAATATTTTAAAGAGGAAAATAATAAAAATTGAAAAACTTCTATCAGAATTCGAGTGAGTTATTTTATTTGTTATATTTATTTATTGATATCATTTGTTGCAACGATTTAACAATTATTTTGTTTTTCAGATTGCAGGGAGAAGAGTTTATTTATTTTCGTCAGAAGAGATTTGAATTTTTCAATAGCCGATTTTATAGTTTTACGAAAAACCGAATTCGTGTGAAATATTGTCTTATATAGATACGGAGCAACCGACGAGAATAGACGGCAGAAGAGTATTATTTATTTATCTAGGGATATTACAAATACAAACTAAAAAACTTACTTTTTGCCATTCAGAAATGGTGTAAAGAAACAGGGTTTAGATTCTCATAGACAAAATCGAAAGTCGCCTAGGACATCATCTTCGTTTTTTTTTTAATTACAATTCTATCATTGCGAATATCACTGAATATAATTTAGGTTGGCTACAGTTGTGGTTTAAGTCTGTCTACTTTTTTACATGCTTTATCTAAACTTCTCTTCGTTTCTGTTTGTCGTTCTGCTGAGGCGATCAACATCTTTCTTCGCTTCTCTACGATCACCTATTTATTGAAAGGCTTTGAAATTTACAACATAGATTTTTACCACTGTACACTGCACCGCTCGTAAGATAATAAGAGACCACGACGTCCCCAATGTTTGTCACCAATTCCCCATTGCGACAGATTGTAACACAATGAGCAGAGTAAAGGATATTTTGTTTCTGTTTTGGAATACAATTACATTGTTAATTATAATGTTTTTTTTTCTTTATTTCTTTTTTGTATTCATCAGCGTTCTCGATAATTATAATAACAATCAATTTCATTAAAGCTTACTTAACAATCTGTCTCGAACAGGATCCATTATCCATAGCCCTACTTTACAACTTGCGCTGAAGAAATTTGATGATGCTTTTATTCTCGGCCACCACTTTGGCACCTGGCTCTGTTTTAAAAATTTCAACTCTATTTTCTACACCTAAAAGTTCAATTTCAGTCTCTATTTTTCCTACTACATAGATATACTCTAATAATTTGGAATAACGACAAATTATTGGAAGGTAAATTGCGGAAGGTAAGAATATATGATAAATCGCAAGTAACTGATAAGTGGATACAAGTAGTAGATAATTGGTTCAATTTGTAACTCTATTTCACTGGATTAAAATTATTAAGTTCTATAATACTTCTCTTTTTTAGTTTTTAAATCAAAATATCTTTTCTAAGAAGGTATGCAAAATTATGAGCCGATTTTCTCAAAAGATGGCAGCACTGAGCGTCTTAGACAGAGTATTAATAGAGTCATGTTTGTTTAATATAAGGTTTATTTTTATTTTAAACTTAAGTTCGACTTAAGTAGATAATTTATATTGGTTTATAGTAATTTATTTTTTTTTTTCTTTACATATCACAAATTATACATACAAGATAAATCAATTGTAAAATATCTTAAACCAGTCTTGTCTTGCCGTTTTCTATCCAAGAAATTATTACTTTATGTCACTGTTTTTGTTTTGTGGTAAAATTAAGCAATTAAGAACCTTACATGAATTTCTTGTTGTGTATCAAATTCTCACAATTTCAGGTTAACAATTTCATAAAAACTTTCCTCATTAAAAAATGACTCATAGATCAGTTTATGGCATAGCGCCATATCTGATTGACGACTCTTGCGAAGGTGATTGTCCACCACTTGGCCCAGGAATGTCAGACTCTTCACTATATTGGTTTCTTATAAACAAATCTGAAAAATCATCGAGCAATCTTTGCACAAAAGATTTATATTCGAGCGACTCAACGCTTTGCGATTCTCCAAAGTTGAAATCAGCCACTTCCACTAGAAAACGATTTCTGTTTTGGATATAGTAAGCAATACCAAATACAATCAGCACAACGGCCATTAGGCTGAACACCACAGGAACAAGGATTACAGACAGCTGTGAGTGGGGTTGCACTATAAACAAAAGGAAGAATTTATTGTTAGCTTCATCATCCATAACATGAAACATAGATATCAGTCGAAACTTACCGTCATAAAATTGTATGCCAATTGTAGTTCGCTTCAGAGAGACCTCATTTTTGATTAACAATATCAGACTGTAAGTATTTGATGTTTTTGGAAAGAAGTGTTGAAATTCAATTTCTTTCATTTCAGTGATACGCCAATCACTGCATTCTTCTTCACTGTATGATAACCATACTGCAGTTGTTGAATTAGGATTACTGTTGACGATTTTTGGACAGTAATGAAATGGGGCAGTTCCACCAAATTTAATATTTAGTTTGCACATGTCACCATGTTTCAACCATACGTTATTTCCAACGGTCACGTTGGCAATGGGGTTCTCCACGATTATTTTTCTTTGGTAATAGCCATAAATTCTTTTTGGATCGCTAATAATTTTTGAATTATTGTTGCACACACCAAAATATGGAACTTCAAAATCTTCTGCCATCTTTATACGGACTGACATTGGGATTTGAGTGGCCAGGTCCATTTCACTCATTTTTTCTTTAGCAATGCTTAAGGGTTTGATCGATCCAGTCTCAATGAGAGCTTTTTCATTCCACTCAAAGTCTGGTGATTCTCCTTCCTGATGCCTTTTTCTCCTTCCTGATGCTGCTGGTTCTTTCGTGGCTGTTGTAGTCGTGCTGTTTATAAATTTTCATTTTTTTTTTTAAACGAAAGATATTTAAATAAAATTTTTTAATATAAATTAAGACGAACCCACTCTGACTATACGTCAACTGTTGATAACTAAATTGTCAATCACCCATGATTTCTGTACCAAGATGATTTTCTTCATTTTTCCAAATCCTCTTATATATAATGGATAGATGAATAGATGAATTGTAAATTGGAAAAAAAATAAAAGAGATTTCATAACAGGACAGGGCTCAGTGACTTTTTAGATTAAATCCCGCACACGAGATAGGACTGGGAATTAGCGAAGCGTGTCACTAAGCCGAGCGAGGATAAAATAAATAAAGAGTTCCATTTTCTAATGAATTTTTAAATTTTTCGAATGGTTGGCTTAGGTATGTTATACGTAAAAAAATTGTTCAGCATTTTGTTTGACATTTTTGGAAAATCAAAAGCAAAAAAATTAAGATATCACAAGGAGGATCATGACTTAAGCTTAAAACCCTTTGTTTCAAGAGAGACAAAGAGGTCAAATGCATAGTAAATTTATCTCCCTGGCATCTATCGGACAGCCTTAGAAGCAGTTTTGAATATATTGTATGTTTTTTTTTTGGTACACTTTCATGGTCAAAATGGTTCTGAGTAGAAAAGTGGGATATCCTAATCAATTCACAGGTTTCTTACCTGGTTTTGGGTAACTCTGTAGTTGTTGTTGCGGTGGTAGGTGGCTCTTCAGTAGTTGTGGTAGTACTGGTAACTGGTGGCAATGGTTCATACGATATTTCTAGCAATGCCTCAACTTGATATTTTTCATTTTCTTTTTGATACCAGTTTGTGAAATTAAGCTCATCTGTCAAACCAACATAGATACAGTCAATAAACCAATAAACGCGAAAATATGCAGCCTTCGATAACAGTTTATTATCTTTTTCCGAAATGAGTATACTATGTAAAGTAGGAGTCCAACTAGAGACATATCCATTTTCTCGAATGGTATTGTTGGGGTTCTGAGTAAGTTGCATTTGCCCATTAAAATGGTTTGTCACGTCAAAACTGATTTGAGTTCTTGCTTTCTGAAGATACAGAAATATGTAAAATTCGTCGACAGCAATATCAACCTGGTATCGTCCATGAGTGAGATTTTCAGCATTGATAGAGAAACTAACCACTGGGTCATGAGTTTTGATTGACTAAAAAACAACCGGGGTTTCTTATGTTAGCCGTTTAATATTTTCAAAAAATTCAAACCTTTTCAGAGTCAAATATCCATCGAAATTGATAATCGTTTGGTGGTGCTTGACGGCCATTTATTAAAAATGTTACATTAAAGTTAACTGACGTTCCTTCAGCTATTGGTGAATCACTGGTCACACTGATATTGTATTCTTCGGAACAATAAGCTATGTATGCATCATTACAAAAAAGAGAGAAAGAAGGAATTAGTAACCCCCCTCAGCGAGATAATAATAACAACAACAAAGCAGTAAATAATTGGTAAATAATGAAGTAATGAAATTTCGCTTTCATGTTCAAATTTCTGAAATTAATATGCTTTCAGCTTCATTTACCCTGTGATTGAGAGCTTTACAAGATTATTTTATTAACATTACTCACCTGCTGATAACATAATCAAGAATATAGAAAAAATTAAAATCATTTTTTTGGTTTCTTAATTCTTGTGTTGAGTAGGGGTTCGTAAAGCTCGACTTTTTAAGGCACGGCTCAAGCTTGAACATTTTCTCGAGCTTCTTTCTACTCACTTAGTAAAATACTAAAACGAATTACAGGTGGTTCATGCAGTTTCTAGAGGATTTTTCTAATGGGACATACCTTTATTTTAGGTTGTTTGCGAAGGAAATAAAATTTCAAGAAAACAAGTGCACTCTGATCGACTTTTCGGAGGAGTGCAGGAGTTTCTTGAATTATTCATTCGAAACGTTTTTTTTTTATTAAATTTTTTTCTATTCACCGCTTTTTGAGCGCAATGATTGGTATCTTCTTAAATAGTTTAATTAGTACACCAACCGGAAGTTGACGACGAAGATTCAGTGTTGTTTAATTTTATTCCTAAAAAAAAAAAATTGCCATTTATAAGTATCATTCCGTGTGTAACAAATTTTAACGGTGTTATTAAATTCCATTGCTACCTAAGTAGGTAGAAACAAAATTGTAGAAGACTCTGTTTTTTTTTTTTAGTTTCATCCATGTGCATTTTTGTTGTTCAGATATTTTTGTCTTTAAAATTATAAAAACAATTAAAAATTTCAATTATTTATTTCAACGCATTCAGCCTGAAAACTGAATCAAATAACATAGCGAGATAAGATCATCCAACATCTGCTCAACACTATGAGATATCATGGATGAAGAAGAATTAGGTTTTATCAGAAAAACGCGAATTAAACAGAATGCAGATTGTCCAGTGGCTAAAAAACGCGAGAAACAGCTTAAGAAACGAAAAGTATATCAGATTCAATCCTAAATGCAAACTAAACTAAATACAAATACTTTATATAGATTTTAAGATGCATGCATCATTTTACTGTACATTACTTATTTTTTAAGGTTGCTCTAATACTTCGAAAATGTGAAACATTAAGGAACTCTGAGGAAAATCGATTTCTGGATGAGCATGCAGCAATCGCCAATGAGATTAGTGAACGTAAAAAAAGAGTTGAAAAGTACAAAGATCGGGTACTTGAGAAAGAAGACAGTCCTGAAACACTAGAATTTAAGGCTAAAAAGCTAGCTAACGTTATTGCCAATGCTAAACATCTGATCGTCTATTCTGGAGCGGGTATCAGCACATCAGCTAAGATTCCAGATTATCGAGGCTCTCAGGGCATCTGGACATTGCTACAAAAAGGCGAAGAAATTGGAGAGCACGACTTATCGCTGGCTGAACCAACATTTACTCATATGTCTTTGTATGAGCTACATAAGCGCAAAATTCTCCATTATGTTGTGTCTCAAAATTGCGATGGGCTTCATTTGCGGTCAGGACTTCCACGATTCTCTCTTTCCGAAGTGCATGGAAATATGTATATTGAAGTGTGTAAACAATGTAAACTGGAGTATTGGCGTATTTTTGACACAACACCATTAACATCACGCTTTCAGCATAAAACAAACAGACGCTGTAGAATCTGTGCAAATCCACTGGTGGATACGATTGTACATTTTGGTGAGCGAGGATCTCTCAAATGGCCTCTCAATTGGGACGGTGCTACAAAAGCAATCGATAGGGCTGATGTTATTTTGTGCTTAGGATCGAGTCTTAAAGTTCTTAAAAGATATCCTTGGTTATGGGCACTTGATAAGCCTACTCGACAGCGGCCAAAAATCTACATAGTAAATCTTCAATGGACACCAAAAGACTCAATTGCTCAGTTAAAAATTAATGGAAAATGTGACAAAATTATGAAAATTGTTATGAAATATCTTCAGATTGATGTGCCTGCGTACAATCGTGAACAAGATCCAATTTTCTATCATGCTTCACTTCTTAGTGAACATGAGCTGCATACAACAGCATCTCAGCCAATGCTAAAAAAATGTATTTATAAACAGGCTGAACTGAATGAAACGGATACCACATCTTCTACATCTGAACGTATCGGTGTCTCTACCGAATCTGAAGATTCTAAATCACAATGTGCAGTTGCTCTACGGAAATGCATTAATGACAAGTCTGGAAGTATTGACGTAACAGTCGAATCAAAAGAAGGTCCATGTCAAAGTAATGAAGGCGATGAGAATAAAAATAACGACTGCACAATCAAGACAGAGACTCGTGGGATAATAGAAACGAAATTCCAAGAAAACACGGTTACTGAAAACATTTCCGAGGTTCTAGACCTAACAGTCGATTCCGATTCACAAGAAATGAAGCTTGATGTGTGTAATCAACAGCTGGATATCAAATGTGAGCCAAAAGAAGAAATTTTCGATTTCGAAGAATTAATTGATAATCTAGATGTCAAGGTTAATCACAAAAACGAAAAATTCGAAACCGATGTGACAATCGGAACATTAAATCCTAACAGTTCCAGTGAAGCAACAATTCAGCAGCTGCAAATAAGTGAACCATTTGATGCAAAAGCTATTATCCTGCAAAATCAAAACCTCATTGATATGGCGCTCCTGAATAACAGTTTATTAGCAGCTTCGCTGGCGCTATCACCTGTCTCATCAACATCGAAAGAAGCACTTACAGCAACAGCGATAATATTAAATTACAACAATCAAATCATCAACACACTGACAAACAATTTGAACTTATTGCCTTACAGTAGCACCGCACATGCATCGCTGATGAACATGCATGAAGCTAAACTAATCTGTGATAAACCTAACATAAGTACTGAGTTGCTAGAGAATGACATTGAACTGGTTGAAACAAGCGACGATAATAGGAAAACGGCTTTGGGGTCGATGAGAGCGAAATGTAAAGGTGATAATGAAGCGACAACTAGAGCTGAGTATTATAAGCAATTGCTGGCGAGTTATTGCAAGGCAATTAATGAAAATTTACCAAAATGGTCAGATGTTAACTATGCGTATTCCGGATTACATACAATTGTCTCGATCCCACCAGATGATGCAAATTTATGGAAAAACGATGACACCGATTCAGATGGCCAACCCATGAAGAAACTGAGAAGTTCAACTGCTGTAGAAAGACGTGCAGCTAAAGCTGAATGTAAATTTTGCTGGGATAATTATGAAGAGATGCAATGTCAGTTCTACAAACCCATCAGTCGTGACTTTAAAATTACTACTTTTCGCAATGGCAAAGCTATATTTTGCGAGTGCTGCGATTACACCGAAGAGGAAGACGAAAAAGAACCTACGGAAGATGACAATTGTAAATTGAATGGTGTGGAAAAACAGTCTTCATCAAACGTTGTAAGAGCAGGATGGTTCGGCAAAGGTAGGTCACCTTTGAGTCAGGTCGACTCAGTCAATTACTGATCTGATTTCATCGTTAATCTGAACCTTTTATTGACATTTCAGGATATCGCAAAATACAAAAGAAACGCAAAAAACAATCTTAGGACGAGCATACGAGTGCACAACTTTCGAGATGATGATAAATTATTATTGAGAGATTTTTTGTGTTATTTTATTTCTTCAGGAATTTTCTCTTCGTTTATCATTTTATACAATAAATACATATAGTGGTAGTTTAGACTATGTAGTACATTTAAATTTTGTGAATTTCAGTAAGAATAAAACAAATAAAACCTTCATTCATTCTTCAGCAGTAGTAATATTTTCGTGAACATTTCTGATGGACTTTAATTTCGAGAGAATGTCACAATTTTTTTTTAATTGCTGCTCAATGTTAATTGATTGTATCACAAGCTCTGTTGCTTTTTCATAGCGGTCGCGTGCTGTTTTAAGGAATTGTGGAATAAGGATTCCAAACCAGTGGATAGGCTCAATTCGACCCGAATCCTTATCAACAGAATGTATTTCAAGTTCAAACCTATCAACGCCCATTTCTGATTTAGTTCGGTTGATTGTTTTAAGAGCTTGAAATTCGCGACCTTCATCGGATTCGGCTGGCAACTGATAAAGTGAAACCGAATTCGGTCCTTGAGCATATCTAAAATACGATGAGAATGGTACAGTAGTAATGAGAATGGTACGGAGGAACTGTGAATATTTCTACATAAGTATTTAGTTAATGCATAATTATTTGCCTTGTTTTCGCCATCATTAATGCTCCTTCATTTGTAAGTTTCTCGATGTTTATTTTTAGCGTAACATATTCCTCCACAAGTTCCAATGTCCGGAGGATAACTTTGTCCATCAGCGTTTTTAATTCATCCATATCAGTGAATATTTCCATTTTTTGAAGATAAAGAAAATCAGAAAATCACCTGACAAAAATAAATTGAGAGACCACTATAATTAAGCTCATCCCATGAACCCCAGCTTCAGCACATTCAATTTTCTTCATTTAAAAAGTTCCCAACCGTCATTTTACAAATTTTTTTAGAATTTTGTTGCTGTCAGTTGCTTTCTTTTTTTTTTTTTTTTTTTTCAAAAAACTAAGTTACTAAGGTTACTAGGTAGGTAGTATTGCATATATTCCGTAACGCTATTTTGGACCCCCTCCCTGAATAACACAAATCCCATACTATCTAGAAAAAAAAATTATTTAGAAAAAAAAAATTAAGCCATAAAAGAATTAAAAAAAATAAATCAGAAAAAAATTCAATAAAATAAATTAAACATGTCTCCATCGCTCAACATTACTCTACTACTTAGCAACGAAAATTTTGTCTTGGTTATTTTATTTAGTACCCCGAAACAAATTTTGTATGCAAGACGTTGCGACGTTAAAAAATTTAAGACAAAATTGGCAAGGAAATCCTTTTTTGGGACATCTTGTTCCAATTTTGTGGATATAGACAAATAGAGTTTAATATTTTTTTAAATATATTTATCTATATATCTACATAATTAATAATAATAATACGTTTTATGGGGACATTTTATGGCTTTCTTTTTCTTAGGTTCTACATTTCTACATAATTAAATTCCCAAACTTTTACCAAATTTCCAATATTAACGACTTTTTGAAAATTTCAAATTTTAGAAACTGTGCCTCTGTAATATTTTTATTTCTTTTTTTATACGGAGGAGTACCTCCCTAAACGAGAGATTTTATTCTGTATTATACAACATTTCTGCGAAATCTGCAATTAAATATTTTAAATTATATTATATTATTATTATATGCTATCGCAAACGAAAGAAAACAATTTTTTGAGTAATTGAGTGAGCCCGAGTGATTCATAATTGATTCTCAAAATTCTGTATATTTCCATTTACCTACACAAAACCAGCACTGGGCTTATCAGTGTTTTACATCAAGCAAAAAATTTCTATCGCGGTGTTTTCAAAAACTTTCCTTGTGCTATTTTTTTTTGCTTTAATGACTTGCCTTTACTACTTACCTTCCACAGACAACTCGTCAGGCGCAACATGACGATGTGTTGGCCGTAGTCAATCAATAACTTGACCCTGCCAAACGGACAACAACCATCGACACCATGTTTGGAGTTTATGCTGAGTGAGAACCTACTGGACAAACTTTTTGAATGGAGTCTTATTACCGGAAGATATTCTAATGTGGTAAGATTGGAACAGCTGAAGCTTTATCAATTACTAGTGAGCAATTCGAGACATCAACTATTGGTGCATGAACCATTTTTACGCCCGCTTCTTAAGCTCTTGGCGTCGAGCCAAAATGAAATATTTCCACATGATGTCGCAAAACGGCTGGTGATTTTATTAAATGTAGTTCTAATGCAAAAAGTGCATCTGTTAGACCTATTTTTCTGTTCAACACAACAACACGGGCAACAACAACCAAATGGTTCAAATCAAACGAATTTTATTATTTTTTCACTTTTAATTCCTTACGTCCATTGCGACGGCTCAATTGGGCATCGGAACCTACATAGCTAATCACTCTTCAATGAGCCCAGTTCTGGTCACGGGTCTCTGTGGACTGTATTTAGCGTTGCCAAACTCTATTGACATCCAGTCCTGCGGTTGGTTCCGCATCACAGCTGACGACGTTAATGATTTGCCAGAGTTAGCATTGTTTATGAATTCTTTAGAATTCTGTAATGCGGTCGTTCAAGTAGCACACTCAATGATTCGTGATCAACTCTTAGATTTTTTTATATCAAGAATTTTTAGTTCCGGTGCTTGGACCAAGCATTTTAGAAAGTAAGTCTCTTTATGTATTTCTGTGTGTTTTCTTTCTATTATTGTTTCATATCATAAATAAAATTGGATTCGTAAAATTTTACACATTAAATAAGGAACAATCATTTTCTAACATAATTTGGTGTTTCGGTTTATACTTACTTTGGTATTTGGTACATTAATTAACCATACAAAATTTTTGTCAAAAGTGGTCACCAGTGGTATTTTTTATTGAATTAACTTAAAACCCTGGATACCTGGATAGCACAAACAGTTTCACATTTTTATTTATATCGATTTGCTTTCTCATAAAAATTTCACTTTTGCTGATTTGCAAACATTTCAACACAATATTCTACTAAGTAGGTTGTGCTCAAAAAGTGGCGGCAAAGCTCTCAGAGTCGCAAAAGAAGGATTTAATTTTGATACTGCTGCGATGCTAAGTCATCACCCGTCATCAGTTAATTGGCACGGCAGTAATCTAAAAATTTATCAGACTTCTGATCCAGAATCATTCGGAGACTGATAAAAGGTTCTGCAACCGGCTAAGATAATTTATTTATACAATATCTCTTACTTGATTTGATGCATTACTTAGTAGCTGATCTTAATTAGCCGGCTGCTGAAATTCTGTGCCTAATTGAATAAAAAAATGCAAAATTTGTAGGTATAGGAATACGTTAAATTTATATTTATTATAATATTTTCCCAATTTCTTGTATTAATTATAATTAATTAATTGTATTAATTAACTAAATGCTAAAGGAAAGTCAGAAAATAAATAATTAAGCAAAATATTGCTTTTACGATAGCCAGCCAAAAAGTCAATATTTCACAAGAATCCGGTATTTCATAAAACCGGCTATTTAAATAATTCAAATATGTTGAAAATAATCTGTTGATGAATTTGTATGATGATGGCTAAATAGAACTTATTATTATTAAAAATAATCAGCCAATCCTACTGTTACAACAAATCAAATCAATGGAATGCAGGAACAAATCAACATGATAAAGATATGATGATATCTATGCTATGCCTGTTTAGAATTTATGCTCTCTGATGTAAATACAAATGTAGTAACAACAACAGCTTTAAACAGGTTTAAACAACTTAAAGCATTTCAATATTAATATTATTTTCACACTTTGTATATGAGCAATTTAATATATGTATATGAATCATAGTTGTTAAATTGATGTTGTTGGCCATTTATACAAATTGAGAAAATGATTAAATAAAAAAAAATGTGTTTAGGGTAGTCAGACATTAAGACAAATTACAACGACAAGACTGTCTTTGACGATATATTTCATACAAATCCGGTTTCAAATCAAATGTAGACGTGTAGACACAGACGTGTGACGTGTAAGCTATTTTCTGCAGAATTTGAATTTTAAAAAATTTGATAACATGACTTCTAAAGAAGTATTAAAGTGCCAAAACATTCGGCAGTACTATACGGAAATCAACAAGTTTCGGCAAGCAGCAGAATATGATAAAGCCATTAAATCGGCAAACAAAAGTGAACAATTGCTTATTCGTAACCTTCAAACAAAACTAAATGTTAATCCCTTATAGTTCTCAGCATCGCTCCAGAAGAAACGCTTGCTGCTCAGTGCAAATCAATTGCGTTGATTCAGCTGTCCAAGTTCGAGGAAGCACTCAAGTTTATTGATAAGAGCCAACTCAATCAGACTCTGGTGTTTGAAAAAAGTTATTGTGAATATCGATTGAATCGACCGGAAGTTGCGTTAAAAACCATCGAAAAGTCCAACCAAAATCCCCTGCCAGCAAACCTACAGGAATTGAAAGCTCAAATACTTTATCGCCTTGAACAATTTGACGAATGCTTCAATTTGTATAAGGATATAATAAAAAATTCGAGCGATGATTATGAAGAAGAAAGGTCGACAAACTTATCAGCTGTTATCGCCAATTTATCGACGGTAGGAACGGTAATAAAATGCATTCATTCAGTATGCTCTCTTGCGCCGACTAAATATATATTTTTTTCTAATTCTTATTCATAGTCTAAGAAGCTTCCTGAACTGAGTGAAAACTCTTATGAAATAGTATACAATCGAGCTTGTGCATTGACAGGTACTGGCGAGTACACGGAAGCTGAAAAAAAGTTAAAATCGAGTGAAAAAATGTGCCGTGTATTTTTGGAGGAAGATGAAACAATGACTGAAGAAGATATTCAAAATGAGCTGGCCATAATAAAAGTTCAGTTAGCTTATTGTCTACAAATGCAGGGCAGAAATAAAGAAGCATCCATTATATACGCTGAAATATTGAAGAACAAGCCAAGTGACCCAGCTTTGATTGCTGTTGCTTCTAACAATTCCGTCGTAATTAACAAAGATCAAAACGTTTTCGATTCCAAGAAGAAAATTCGAGCTGCAATGGTTGAAGGTATTGAACACAAACTAAACAGTATCCAGAAGAAAAGCATTGCCATTAACAACTGTATTCTGGCCCTTTTCACTAATCAAAGTGATCTACAACAGCTCGCCAGTAGGTTGATCAACAAATATCCTGATCTAGAATACAAAACAAATCTCATTCAGGCGTGTCAGCTGGCCAACGACAAAAAATTCAAGGAAGCAATTGATCTGCTTGAGAAATTCACTGTGAATAATTCAAAGTTTGCATTTGAAATCAAATTTGCCCTCGTTCAATTGAATTTAATGGCGAACAACAAACAAAAGGCCATCGAAGTTCTTCAGTCACTGGATAACGAGCAAAAATTCAGTCCAGGCGTGGTGTCTGCCCTTGTCTCCCTCTATTTAGGTAGCAATGACAAGCTTTCGGCATCGAATATATTGAAGGTAGCTGTCGATTGGTATAAGAAAAACAAAACAAATGTTGGCGACTTAACAGACATGTGGCGTCAGGCTGCAGATTTCCATTTGCGAGGTGGTGAAGCTGAGACTGCTGCTAAAAGCTTGGAAGAATTGTTGCGATCAAATCCAGCTGATATGAAAATTTTGGCACAACTTGTTATCGCATATGCTCAGTTCGATCCTACTAAAGCACAGCAGGCATCCAAGAAACTTCCAGCCTTAGAAACGTTGACAACTCAATCGGAAATCGATGAACTTGAAGCAACTAATTGGATGATGATTGCTAAAGCCGTCAAGAAGAAATCAACAAAATCTGACCAATCGCCGGGAACTCCAGGTAGTGAGGGGGCTCAAAAGAAAATTAAGAAACGTAAACGCAAGAATAAGTTGCCTAAGATTTATGATGCAGATATCAAGCCCGATCCTGAACGGTGGTTGCGGAAGGAGGAGAGAACTGGATATCGAAAAAAGAAGGACAGACGTGTAAAAGAAGTAATGAAAGGTTCGCAAGGGGTGTCATCGGGTCAAGCTGACATGTAGTAAGTATATATTTTTATTTCTGAAAAGAAAAAAATAATAATCACAAAAAAAACTTCCAGTGACATGACAAAAGCTCAAAATCTTGGAACCAATGTTAGGGTTGTCCGTGAAGAAGTAGCACCAGGCCCACGTCAGCAACAAAGGAAACATCAACAAAAGAAGAAAAAGGGAAAACATTAAGCATTAGACGTATTTTATTTTCTTAATCGTATTTTGATACGCTACAATGAAATCAATAAATGAGCATTGCTCTCCTCGTATCAATAATTTTTGAAAACTTTTGTACAATTCTTGCCATTATTATCAAGAATCAATTTCAAATGCCAAATGGATTGAACTGGATCTACTGCTCGTGCTCGTTAATTATGTTGTTCTTAAAATCAGGAAATCTCGGAAGGATGCACAAAATTATTTATGAAATTTATTTATTATGCTTGCTCTACTTAGCTTGAGACCAGGAGAAACAAAAAAAAATAAAGATTTAAAGATCAATCTGCGTATCCGATAACTTGTTGCAATTCTTGTATACTACATACTAAAATATGAAATAGCTCCTGGATATGCCATGGTTTTGTGCGATTAATGATAATTATGTCGCTTCTTCCTCGATAAAAAATGGATTGGAAACTTCAGATGTAAACTTTCGCTTATATACATAGCTTTCGTTACAAATTTATTTTATCATTTTATTAGATGGTTGTTTCAATTTACTTTACCAATAAATTACAAATTCATACTTCGAACATTACCAAACACTGACTGACGTTTGGAATCAAAATTTCCTGTCGATTTTAAGTGTTTGATATTAAACCGACAGTGCTGTGCGTCCTTACTTGAAACATGGATACATCCACAAGTATTACATAAACCCTTATTTGGAACCCTGGGCATGCTTATGACTTTTTTACTTTTGTTGGTGTTAACTTCTGAAGACAGTAAAGATTTTGACATAAATTTAGGTTACTCAACTTTTTACTTTCGTAAATCCAACAAATTGGCAAGAAAATGATTTCTCCATATCATCATAGATGCAATTTTGACTTAACTTATAATTTAACAGTGCATTTTTTACGTGGACTCCAGCTAAATGTGAATGGATTTTATGTATATTCTACAAATGCCAATGGAAGGATTTACTGCTTGGATTGATCGCACAACCCCGACGTAAAAGTCCCCAAGATGGATGAATTGGCCTGTTTGTGTTCGGAATTATCGATCTGAAAATCTCTAAAATGTGATCCCGAATGCCATCGTACGACCTTTCTCCTAACAGTCCTAAATTATAAATAGCTATGCCCCTCAATACGTGAGAATAGTCAAAAGGTATATTGTTGAAGGAAAATCGTTGACCATCCTCACTTTGATACATTTTACGTAAGCCAGCATGCAATAGACAACATTTACAATTGATTTCAATATTCTGATTAGCTACTTGAACCGCTGTTTTGGCCAGCAGAGTTGAAATGTATGCGTGTGTTATAAGAAAAACGGAGTAGCAATGGCTTTTACCCAAATTATTATAAAAAGCTCTACTCCAACTGTTGCATAGCCACCGACAACACGTTGTTCATTCAATTGGCAGAGGGAGCGTTCATTTTTGTCGTTTAATAAAAAAATAATTACAGCACTCCATATTTTTCCTCGCCGGTACCGGTACCAGTCTACCAGTCCCATCGATTTATTCGTATTGTGCCAAAACCTTCATAAATAGGCATCATAACCAAGAAACACCGTTGTATTTATATCAATTAGCGCTTTTAATTGGTTTTAAAGTTTTCCCAGACCATTCTATTTATTGGTCAAGCGTTAATGATATTGCTTATTAACACCCAGTTACAATTATTGAATTAATGTGAAACCAATAATTGATGATTTTAGGGAAAATTGTTTGTATTTTGATTTAAAGAAATATCATCTCTTATATAATAAGCCAGATTTTACATGTATGTACTTATCTGCGTAACGCCTGAGCGTTTATCTGCGCTCTACTATGATTTTTTGATTTCTTTTTTTGCTTTAATTTGGTGATTTTTTTTATAAGTTTATTATTTATGTATTATTATACTATTTCTTAAAAAAATTCTAAAAGCAAGAAGTCCGCAGATGAATACCAACAACTTTAAACGATTGCCCTTGAGATCTTATTGATAGACATTGCAAAAGTCGCTCTGGAAACTAAAGACGCTTGAATTCAAACGGCAGATCATTAGAAATCATGGGAATTCGTGGTATGAATACATCTTCTCCTTTTGCGCAGCCTGTTAAGATAGTTGCTTCAATTACACGAGGCATTAGACTTTTCGCACAAAGTCGTGTACCATTATAAAGTCTTGGTGCATCTAAATTTCTTGGAAGTATTATCGGAAAACCAACCTTGAGTACCAGATCGTGTAGCGTTGAATCTGTAAGTTAATAGTATTTCCGCTGTCATTTTTCATTGAAATAGCGTCGAATATTTGGAGAGCTTCTAATGTTTTTCTATGCGCCATTGTACATTCATCCCATACAATAAGTTTACACTCTTGTAAAACTTTGGCTTCTCCAGTATCTTTACTAATATTACACAATAAAGTTTCACATTGTGTAAAGTTGAGCAGTACGACAACTATGAAGTAGTGTAGTAGCAATTCCTGAAGAAGCGACTGCAATCGCAATTTCAGACTAATGTCGAATTTTTCTAAGAGTAGATTAATGACAAATGTTTTTTCTGCTGTTCACCTGGTACATCGGGAATAATTATTCCACCGGCTTTCCGATTGATCCGATCTAATAAAGAAGGCTTTGCGTTTCGATTAGAAACATCGAAATTTTTTGTTCCGGAAATTTTGCTGCAGTTTTCCGGCTCTTCCAATCCGCACTTGGCCCGCGTGGAAGAGTATGGGCATAGAAACTCCAAGGAACGTCAAAATTTAATCAAATTGCACGGGTTTTTATGTCATTTCTCCGATTTTTTTGATTGATTGATTGATTGAATTATATTTATTTGGTCCACGCAAATCTATGTTGCATTAATGACCATTTCCAGACTTTTCGAATATAAATTCTGGTGGGAAAAGCAGCAGACTGCAATAAAAACCCACTTCTTTTTCGTGTTATTTTTCACGCATTTACACTACCTAGTTTCTAGTCTTATATTTACATGTCCAAGGATCAAATCTTCTCATATAGTTGAATGTTTTTAACGAATTTTATAATATTATCATTTTTGCGCTCATCAGACAAGTCACTTATATTTTGTATGGAAAATTTTCGTTTTATCGGGTTGTATAATGCACAGTTGTTAAATATATGTTTGACCGACATGTCCTCCCCGCATTCGCATCGGGGCTTGGCTCCTTTTTCCAAGAGGTAAGAATTTGTCAATCGGGTGTGACCCAACCGTAATCGCGTTAATACAACTGATCATTTCTCCGATTTTGCTTCTCAAATTTTTTTTCACGGAAGAAGAAATCAAAACGGGAAAAGCACCCTTGACAGGACTGGAAGCAATAAGAAAAATGACAATTTTTTCCCCGTCACCCAAGGCCATTAATTTTTGGATTTTTGTACCTCATCAACGTTCTGGACGGGTTGCCTTTTTCCCAATACTAAGATGATTAACTATATATATAAATTAGAATGTGGGTTTGTTTGTTTGTTCGCGATAAACTCAGTCACTGCTGCAGCTATCGTCACCAAACCTTCTAACAATTATTTTCTGGGTGCTGGAAAAGGTCGACGTCGACTTTTTTCCAGCAAAAATTCGCTCGCTTGCTCTCTGGAGTTGACCAATAGAATTGCTGTTTCTAGAACATTCTATCGGGGTGTTCATGTAGGAGAGTCAGTCAGGAGGGGTATGCAAAGATGTAGAAGAGTGAGAGAGAGAGATTATTTCTAGAAAAAAAAATCTTCTAACGCGATACTAACACGAACTTTTGAATGATGTCATGAGTTTCGAAAGATCGAATTATTTTCATAGTTTTTTTCTTGATATATATCTTCACGATTGCCGCCTGACATACACATGATATTATCAAGCCCCTTGACATCTGACAGAATATTCTAGATGTCTTATTGCCATACCGTATAAATAGACCCCTGACAGAATGTTCGAATTAGTCGTATCTCGGACGACGAACCGAAAGCATATTGCTCTGCAATAAAGAACAGAAATATAAACGTGATCCTGCATTCCTTCATTACAACAACGATGCCACTGGAAAAAAAGAGATCCTTTGGGAAGAAGCACATTTGCTTCAACAACTACTCGGCTCGGAGAACAACGTAAAAGACAAGCGGCTTCAAGAGCTGCTGAGACAGCGGGACAAACAACTACTCGGCTTGGAGAACAACGTAAAAGACAATCGACTTCTAGAGCTGCTGAATCTTCAGAACAACGACAAGTCTCTCTGTTGTTAACTTAACTGGCTTTGGGTACTTCCGCTAGTATATTATAAACATATTATATTTAGGCGATCAGCAGTGTTGTCGAGTCTGTTTTACTTTCAAACATTGTTACATGGTTCCAGTGTAAACATTTATATTGTATTTACTAAGGCTTGCAGTACCGGACCATTTTATCGGAACCGGGATTTCGGTACCAAAAAAATCCAATCCCGGGTTCCCGGTGCTGGCACCGGGACAGATGAAAAAGAAAATTTTCAAAGTCAATAAAAAAATCATATAATTTCACACACTTTATGACTTTAAATCAAATTATCAATGTATCAAGCTTAGCAATTCATGTTTATATTTTTGTTGAATCGTTTGCCCATATTTCATAACCATGCCCCGAAATTGCTAATAGTGATTTGCCCAGAGAATTTTCGTGAACGACAAGATAGTTTGTAATTAATATCTTGTGAATTGGTGCGTTTTTCTGAAGGAACTGAGCTATCAGAAGCAGGTATCTTTACCGGATTTGTCACGACGGAGTGAGTCGACATGTGTTTATGAAGACCGCTTCTTGAAGATGTCTTCAAGATTTTTTGACATTTCTTACATTTTCCATATTCACCCGAGTTTTGACGCAAAAAATAACTCCAAACTGGCGTTTTTTTTCTATCAGACTTCGACTGCTTTCCATGAATTTGTCATTTCCAGACATAACTGCTTCTATACTGAATATAAAGTATATAAAATATATACTGAAAATCCCGGTATTTCGGCTCTTCTGGTACCGGGATTTCGGTACTAAAAAATCCAGAATTTCCCGTGATCCCGGTTTCCGAGATCCCCGGATTGCAAGCCTTAATATTTACATTATACAATCCATAAAATCTACCGATTTTGAATTGAATGAGATCCCTTTTGCACGACAATCAGAACAAGTTAGATTGTGATTACTTTACCTGTGTGAGCATAAGAAACAGGTACTTTCCAAATTGATACATGGCTCGAAACAGAGCTTAGAAATTTCCCAAACGAGAGTGGAATAATGATTTTCAGGTAGTACTTCCAAGACATGTCTACATACTTTCGCACATTAAATAAGTTAAAGAATGGGCCACTGTACACTGTAATACTCATAAGCCGAACGATTGTAACTGTCATCGGAAACGAAAACTCATTAAGAACAATTTTACCTAAAATAAAATTTATGAATCGACTTGTAATATGGATTTTAGCCTGGAAGCCTTATTTACTAACTAACCAATAACATTGTTTGTGCTAGAACAAATATACCATAAAACACACAGGAACAGAACCATCAATTGGGACTCCATGTTGTAACAATTTAGTAATTTTGAAATTAAACTTAATTGTTCTTTCTTTTTTTTTACCTATTTTAGACATGAAACTTGAATGCTCATTTTTGGAACAGATTACGCTTTTTGGATAAACATCTCTTTAGAAATTCTCCAAAACCACTCGAATCCGAAGGCAGGAAAAAAATAGTTGTCCAAAACTTGGCTAAAAATAGAACCAGTACTTTCCATAGATTTTGCGTTCAAGGATTCGTAAAAAAAAGAAAACAGGACAGTATTTGTGGTAATTGCGGGCGACATGTAGGAAGTAGATATTCTTGCACGTTGAATTATTGTGTAATATGCAAAAAATATTATTCACCAAGAATAACAGAATAATAATAAAAAATTTCATATGTAAAATTTGTAAATATTCAGCTGTTCCGTGATTGATTGGTATAAACATGACAAACACAATCGAGTACCTCGAAAATGTGACAATCGGTATCGCTAAAGATATTGAAGGTGGTAAGCTCAAGGTTAATCGTGAGAGAACTGGAGCAGTGAATAAAATAAAGGATTATGTGATAGGAATCGTTTTCGTAAAGGATAAATATTCAAGCCCTTCAACAAGTAATGAAGATGTCAAGTGCGATTTGGAACCTTGTCAAAAAAAAACCTTCAATCCTTTTACCTGAAATAAAACCACAGAAAATATTTCTTCTCTGATGAACAAATAAATTCATTAAAATAATTTCTTATTTTGTTTTTCCGTTCAATAAAGGGTTTAATTAAATCATATATCTTATAAAATAATAGCTTCCATTACATATAAACTATTTTCAAAAATTTTAAACTTACACACGAAATAAGATTTGTCAAAAACAAGAAAATATAATTTAACATAAATAGTTTCTCATCTTATAGCTATCAGAAATCGGTCAGCTTCATTGGCATATTTCAAGTTATATTGAAAAGTTCGTGACAAAACATAGCGAGAAGAAAGACCACTTATTTTTATATATCAGCGCTTTCACCATACCAATGTCAGCAAAAACTTATAAAATTGCTCTTAACATATTATTTCTATTGGCATGTTATAAATACTTAGCTTTACACAAATATCATGTTTCTTCCAGTTGATAAATGAGGAGAATTAAGTAGTAAATTACTCTCACTATAACCGTTTTGATGATAATATCCTCCGTTCGAGGTCTTCCTTGATGATGTCGTATTAACATCGCTATGAAGTGGCTGATATTTACCATGCTTTGAATGCGACGGGAGGAGTGATGACGCTTGGATTCTTGCAAAATATTTTGCCTAAAATTAAATTAAGCTGATAGATTTCTTTGGAAACATACTTAAAAATGATGATATAACTTACTCTATTGTAGCATAATACACCAAGTGTAGCCGTAAGCATACCAGCCACGTTGAGCCACGTAACTGGATTTCCAAGAATAAAGAGCGATATCGCAATCACGAAAATACGTTTCGACGCACTCGCAACAGAATAGGTTAGTGGAGTAACTAGCGACAGAACACTAAATGCTAAAATATTTTGAAGCCAATTGAGAACGCCATCCATGAATAGAAGAGTAATGACACGGTAATCCAGATTAGATATTGATGGATGCTTAATGACGTTAGAAAGGTCCGAGTAGATCCAGATTGGAAAAAATAAAAACAGTGCCATACGACCCAGGAGGTGCAGAAGCCGAAGATGATGAATTGAGGTGTCCTTCAACACTTTCTTAGAGAAGATGTTTTGAAGAGAGAACCCAAATGTCGAGACCAATGCCGAAACAAGTCCAACCATGTCAAAGCTAATTTCAGTCAATGTAGCAATAATAACACCTACAATAATCGGCACCAAGCTCAAATAAACTGATAATGTCTGTTTCTCCTTCATTATTATTCGGGACAGTATTATAGTGAACAGAGGCATCGTTGCTTTTACTTAAAAAAAGGAATATTGAAAAAATACTTAGATAACTGCAATGAAATACTTTAATTACGTAAGAAGGGTATTAATAATAGCATTAGGTAGCTTGTCTGAGTTGTTTATTATTTTCAAAGGCGCTATCACCTTTTGTGCAAGAGGTGGTGATAAAAGCTCTATTTGGGAAACCGCACTATATATATATACATATATATTATAAACATATTATATTTAGGCGATCAGCAGTGTTGTCAAGTTTTTTTTACTTTCAAAATTGTTACATGCTTCCATTGTAAACATTTATATTGTATTTACATTATACAATCCATAAAATCTACCAATTTTGAATTGAATGAGATCCCTTTTGCACGACAATCAGAACAAGTTATATTTTGATTACTTTACCTGTATGAGCATAAGAAACAGGTACTTTCCAAATTGACACATGGCTCGAAACAGAGCTTAGAAATTTCCCAAACGAGAGGGGAATAATGATTTTCAGGTAGTACTTCCAAGACATGTCTACATACTTTCGCACATTAAATAAGTTAAAGAATGGGCCACTGTACACTGTAATACTCATAAGCTGAACGATTGTAACTGTCATCGGAAACGGAAACTCATTAAGAACAATTTTACCTAAAATAAAATTTATGAATCGACTTGTAATATGGATGAGTGCCTTATTTACTAACTAACCAATAACATTGTTTGTGCTAGAACAAATATACCATAAAACACACAGGAACAGAACCATCAATTGGGACTGCCTCCCAATATGTTGTAATTCCATTTTTGGTATGTATTAAGTAATTTATCTAAACTAAAAAAAAAAGGATAGATCTCAGCTCTAAATATTTACAACAGATGACTCGATGACTCGACTATAGTGGAGAGATATCTGATGATTGATGATGATGATTTAATTTGGAGATTTGGCGCCAAATCTTCTAATTGTAAAAAGATGTTAAAAAATCTATTATATTTGTACTTAAATATTAGTTAAATAATTAAGTTTAACTTGTTTAGTTGTCTTACAATGCTCAATACTACTAACATGCTAACACTAAGAATGGAGTTAATAAAATTCTATTTAAGAAAAAGTTTATTGTTACTGCTTACTACTTAGATATTGAGCCTTATTAGTAAATTATGCAATACATTTAAGATGTTGCAATTGAATAATAAATAGGTAGATATCAATATATCAATAATGCCTGGGACCGATGAAAAAAGAAAAACTTTTTAATTTTTAAACTTGTTAATTTTAGCGATTGCTTGCTTTTCAAATCTGAGATGCGGTTGTAGACGAGGTTGTAGAGTAGACAAGATACAAAAAAAAAAAAAAAACATATTAGAATTTAATATTTTATTTGGATATGTGCATTTATTCGACGCAATGTTTCTTCATATCTCGAAAGCATTGCGAGAAACATGAAGTGAGGTTGTGGTGTTAACACCTAAACTGTTGTAAGAGACTCGGGAAAATCAAAAACCCCTCTTCTAAATAAAAAAAAACGGGATCGTATGAAAGAAAAGAACAACGAATTCAAAATGGCAGATCCGGTAACACTGAAAAAAATCGTTTTAATGCCACATTTGACATTCATTCAAAATCTTCTCACCAAATTACGTGGCGATATAAAATGCAAGTGGCAGCAGATGTATGATTGCATCGTGTCTGACAGAAAAAAGTATGATATCCTCGAGCTTGTCGTTTTGACCTCGTGCATAAGTGATTACGTTAGCTAAGCTAACTGTGCTACTCTTTTCAGGTTGACAATTGAACAGATCAACAAGATGAATGATACGATTTTAGACTTAAAATTGAAGATGCAGCAACAAAAAACTAATGTGAGTATTTTATCAAGAATCTACAGCAACCCAAGTTGGGGTCATTCTGTAATTTTAAATGGGAGGTTTGTGAATTTGAGGCTAAACGTTGGATCTTGAGAGCTACAAACAGCCCTAAGTAGGTATATCCGCGGTTTGTCAATAATTTTCATTGTAATTGTAAATCAAGTAAGAGTAAGTATCCGTTAGTAGAGTGCATCCGTTTTAATTATAATTATAACATGACAGTTCTTCTGCTAATTATCCTGACGCCAACCCCCTCCCAACTCTTATTTGGCTGTTAAGTTACATTTGTAAAAGTAAAATGTCACCGAAGCTTCGCTTTTGTAGATGGAAACATTTTCATAATTTGATGAGTAAAGTTTACATCCTTCAACTAGGCCTACCTAGTAATGGTTCTTTTAATAATGACGTCATTTAAACCGGTGGAGATCCTGGAATGTCTGGTATTTATAGAAAAATCTGACATGGGGGAGTGGGTTACATGCCCATACATTCATCTGAAGTCACGTACTACTTAATAGTAGAATGTTTTTAGCACAGCAAAATCTTTTTTCTCTTCTACAGCAAAACATGGCGGCTTATACTACAACTAGTCAAGATGTATACGATGACAGCAAAAGAAGGTTAAGTCCTATTCGATTTCCCTTATTGAATATCGAAAAAAAGACGGATAATAGCTATGCAACAATCCTAAACGAGGCATCATCGAGCTCAAGAGATCCTCGTATAAGAGATAATACCTCAATATCCATCTACAAATCAAAAACTTCACACAGAAGTGACTCTTCGGAATTCGAAAGGGAAACAGAAAAGCACTTAAGTGTAAGACAGTGTCACAAATATCATCAATACGATTGCAGAAAATGCGAAAGAAAATCACACCATCGTTCGAAATCTCGGGAATCTTCGCACTATTGTAAATGCTCATTTTCGCCGGAGTACCGTCGTTCTCAGGAACGGTCTTGCTTGAATTCAGATCATCAAAGAAACGAGGATAGAAGATTGAGACCTATATTAACACAGCAACGAGACGATGAAAGGCGAGGAAGATCAAAATCACGTAGAGACGTGACTCAAATCAGATCTGTGTCTTACATTAAAAAAAATGGAAATTCTAGATACTCAAAAGAACAAACTTTAAGTCCATTGTGTTCATCAGCAATCTCATCAAGGAAATATTCATGCGACAAGACGCTTTTAAGCGCATCAAGAGATTCTGATGAACGAAAGTCTAAAAGTCAAACTCCTATACGCGAAATTTCGGTTGCAGCAAACAAGCTAAAAGATTCTAGTCTTCCATCAAAGGTTTATGAATTGCCTGGCATATCGACTAATTCAATTCGGGATTCCTATTCTTCGTCAATGTTTGGAAGTTCAAATCAAAATTATGAGTTTGGCAACTCTCAGCTTCATGTGAATGGCCCAAATAAAGTGCCACACTCGAATAATGAGATGAACCATCTGACGTTTCCTACGCTTGGTGAAAGTTCTAATTCCAATTTTTTCCCCAGTGGTAAAACTTCGAAAAGAAGAACTCGAAGAAGAATGACACAATATTTTTCTTCAACCCAAGCTGAGCGCGTATATCCAGCCAGGCGTTTCTCGCAATTCCAGAGTGAAAAACATGATTCGTTTGCGTACGTAACTTCAGAGCAAAAAGTTGAAAAGCCGAAAAAGATAGACACGTTGCCTTCACCAGAAAATGTTATGAATCATCCCAGGTTTCATGATAGTAAAAAGATTATGCAGAAGCCTGTTGAGAAATTTTATGTGAAAAATATTGGTTCAGGCTTATCATCACATCAAAATATGAGTTCGTTAACCACGGATACAACAATACGCAAGAGGCCATCAGATGAAACTATTAATTATATGCGCTCAACTTACAAAATACCGAAACTTAACAGAGCTTTATCACGTGATTCGGAAATGTTATTCAGTCAAGATGTAATAGAAAAGAAAAAATACGTATCCACTCATTTTGATGCATTGCAAGAAAGTCAGAAAATTGATAAGCTTAAGACTTTAGTTGCTTCTGACAACAAGGAACAACCTGAAAAACTGTTACAGAATCTCAAAGAAGTTTTTGGTACAGAGGCTTTCGCTAAAATCCAGAGCTGTTTAGTACAGGACACCATGAGCGGTTCAAAAGCTAAGCAGCAAATGCAGTACGCTACACATGCCAAACCTGAAAGAGTTGAAACTGTAGAAGAAGCTGAAAGATCGTTCAAGCAAAAACTCAAAATTCCAGAGGAAAATTCAAAAATACTGAAGAGTGCTAAAGCCGGGGGGAAGATAAAAGACAATCCTAAATGTGTTGTATCTAAAAAGAAACTGAGTGAATTAGACCGTTTACATGAGGACATTAGAGAAAATATCTGCGAACGAAACGTTTTTATCTCTAGCGGTAGAAGACCATGCACGTTAAAAAAATCATCACCAGAAAGGTCAAAAGTAGTGAAAATCGATGAGGTCGCTTGGTTCAACAAGTTTAAGCTTAGACATTTCTCTATTATACTGCATAAATTAAATCTCAGTTCTTTTGATATGCCGTTCAAAATTGGCACAAAAACAGTTTTGGAGCATCAGGACCTGAATTTAGCTTTAGAGCAGCACGGCCAAGATACTAGTATACATAAATCAGAGGATCAGGTGTCATCACCACCTTCTTCAAGTACCCCTCACAAAAAGGCAGTAAGAACCAGAAAACGAGCAAGATGGTCACATGGCGTGATCATAAAAAAGAAGAGAGCAAACCGGATTAAAGAACTCTTGATCGACTCGGATGATGAGTGGAAGGACTGTGAATTGGACAATGCAGAAAACCCAACTTCTGCGAGTGGAAGATCAGCGAAAATAAAGTTGAAGCAACTAGTTTCACTGATGAATTCCTTTGAAATGGGGAAATCAAGTTCTCATCTTGAAAAGCTCTCATCTGTTAATAACTCCTCTAAATTATTCTCAGATGCTTCAAAATTAGTAGATAATATGTCATATTCTATTTATCATTATGGAACTATTTTCAAATGTGAATTATGCGCATCATTCAAATCATCCGAAACTGGAGAATTCTCCGAACATCTTCAAAATTTACATGGTCTTAATTTTTGGTCAGGATTCTGTAGTATATGCAATAAGACAATTGAGATGAACCAAGATTTGAGATTACTGCGTGAATTTCAACATTTAACATATCACCTAAAAAGTGACAATACTGATACAATTAACGAGCTTGCCATCCAATCACCGGTTTCAAAAATAAGACCACTTCCCAATGATAAAACATCAAAACGTTCAATTGATGAAAACTCGTCACTATACGTAAACGCGGATAAAGAGACAACATTTCTGAAAACATTGCAGCCAAACCAAGAAACTGCCACTAGCAAATCGCAACATCTGGCTGAAGCTAATGTCGGGAAAGTACTTCCGACCGTACGCATTCCGCTATATCAAACAACTATCTCTAAAGAAACGTCAAATATGGTTCCAGAGGTATTCGTTTTAGAGAAAAAGCTACCAGTTTCTTCGGATTTACAGAACCTTAACAACAGTTCTCCAAAAAATGATTCTATTGGTTCTATTTATACATCAATTCCAAATATCAATACTGCAGGAGTCTCCGGGGCTGGTACTGAGAGGCAAGTTGTCGACAGCAAGGCTGTTTACAGTGAACTGAGTGATCGAATTTCATACGATGTTCTTAGACCATGGTTACAAGGATCGAAAAATAGCAAACATGTTTCCCTGATTTCGAACATGCTAACTCAAACTTGCTTAACAGCTCTTTACAAATGTATGGGATCCACATGCTGTTTTTTTACTATAAATGAAACATTGTTCAAAAAACATTTAAACATGCATCAAAATCTCCAGCCAGAAGATAGTTTAAATCATTTATCATGTAGTTATTGTCTCATGAAAGCGGCGAAAACTCCAGAAATGTTATGTCGTCACATTCTTGATGAGCACGCAGTTCAATTCTACCAATGCAACTATTGTTTCTATCGATCAGTGAACGAATTTCAGACAGCCTACGTTCATCAATCCAAATTCCATAAATCGTGCCCGAAGGCAATCCTCATATGTGACAGTAACATTAGGAAGAATCGAATTGAAGAAATCACATCAATCAAAAAGATTCTTTCAGAGTTCATTCCTCCGATGAAATGCTTATGTAAGTCAAAAATTATATTTTCATTATTATTCTGGTCATTTATTTTTACCCTTGAATGTTGATACTTTTGCTATGCAGTTTGCGGGAAGCACTTCTTTGTTTTCAAACTGCTAATGGATCATCTTCAAAATCACGATAACAATATTAAATCATATTGTGCGAAATGTGGACAAGTAACTTCAGTAAATACAATTTTGAAGCATCTTGTCGACTGTTCCGGATTCGGTTTTTTTCAATGTTGCTACTGTCTGTTTGGTAGCAATACTCTCGAAGTTCTTAACGTTCACATTGCCGATTTCCATCCAAATCGCTTGCCATTTTTCTACGAGAGATCCTTGCCTACATCGGCTGTCAAATTAAACGCAAAGGTACGGAAAGACAAATTATTGAAAAATATCCTAAATATTTGAAACTGTTACTTAATATTCTAGATCGACCCATCATCAATTAATTCGGGTATAATTAAAGAGCTGAATCAGACGTTGTACAGTTCGCAATATTCACGCTCGATTGTCAAGGACTGGTCAGCTTTAGTAAACGCCAAAAATCTTAACACGTTAGTTTTATCTACATCAAATCCCAAGCAAACAAAAGCTCCGGAAGTCTTCGGACATTTACTTCAGAGTAAAGTTTCCAATGATCCAGAGCAGCAGCAATCGGAACTGCAAATTAAAAATGTTCGTTTTTCTTCATGATTATTCTAAAAAGTTCCTCAACACCAAAAAAAATTATTGAATTCTGATTTATTTGATCAATTTGTAATTGAATTTTTCTTGACAAATATGTTGACTAATTTTTTTTCCATCATAATTAGAGCAACTAACGTTTATATTCTCAGCGAATTTCTTGTTGTGCATTTAGCAGCACTTCTAATAATACATTGCAATTGATCTTCGTCAAAATGATTTAAATGGGGACAGTGCTGAATTGATCGATTACCGTTGTCACAATAAATGAACATGCTGCAACTGTTAGGATGTGGTTGGGAACCTGTAGAGCCTATGGGACAATCTGGTAATCCCGATAATGGTGGTGCGGTCGCGGTTTGCTAGGTATGTATCATTAAATAAATTCTGTAATAATTAAGTAATTTTTGTTAAATTTGTTATTGCTTACATCGCATCCAGCTAAATGCGGTTCGTCACAATACCCAAGCGCAGAATTCCAATGTTGATCAGGCCGGCAGAAAGCCAAATTTTGAATACCTCGAACACAAATAATAAATTCGTCGCAATATTCCCCTGGCAAATAAATAATCGTATCTGTATCAAGTGGACATTCATCAAAGCTTTCATAATAGTAATCGTCTTCCCAGCAAGTTGCTTCATCTTCCGGTATACAGTTTAAGTCATATTTGTCAAACAGTAAACCATAATCACACTCATAATCTTGTGGTCCAAGCTCAATATCACATTGAGTAAACATCCAACATGTGGGATGTGGGACCAGGTCTAAATTTTCTTTGCCATCACAAACATCATTGCGTTGAAATTTTTTTGGCATATTGCGATTTACTATTACTTTCGAATTCGCCCAACAACTCGTAACTGAAAGAAACACCATAAAGAGCAATAATATTTCCATTATTTTTCGAATTCAGCTTGATGTAACTGAATTTTTTGATTTTTTCCGACTACTTTTATAGCTAAAATTAAAAACAATCACCAATAATCATTCATACAAATCAATCTTATCAAAGTTTTACAGATAAATAAGTTTACTACATGTTCTAGATATGAACTACATTCGGTAGCTGCAAAAAATCAAGTACCCAAGTATAAAGTATAAGTGACCTCACAATAATGACAAATTGATTCCCACATCGGTTGTCTGTTGTCAATTGTAATCAGTAAAGTTAATGTCGATTTTCAGTTTTCCGGCTTTCGAGGCGAAAGACACCAAACTCGTTCTCACAACCCACTCATAGCTTTTTTTCTTTCTTTCGAAAACAGTCGGTGAATAAAAATTAAATGTATGCTTTGAGTGCTCCAGAAGTGAGGAATATTCGAGTATGATGAAAATGACTTAGCCGACAAGAAATATGCTTTTAATGTATTGTCCTACATATTACATAGCGCTAATTAAAATAAATAGTGTGCGATCACTATTTACGTGTGCGAGCACAATGGATAAGATAGATTAATTTTAATTTACTTATAAGTAGATTGACAAATCAATGTGAGCCAATGCAAATTCTTCAGGTTTTCATCTATTCATTTTTTTTCACGTATCTAGAACTTTGAATATCGTGATGAAAATGTCAATAATTTTTTTATTTTTCATCTTTTCGTTTGTGTCAATTTCGAAAATTTTATTCTGTACACATATGATCGGTAGAGAGCTGAAGAATTTTCTTATGCATTTCATGTGCATCTTTCAATAATGCTTTTTAATAAATCTTTCGAACGATGTTGGAAGTGTTTTGCAACAAAATTTCTTCTGTTTTTTGAATTTTTTGGCTCTGTTGATGCCTATCGTCAATACTATCGAAATACATATAAGCTAAAAATACAGAAATACAAAATAAAGCTTATTTATGAAGACAATTCAAATGTGATTTTAAACCGAAATGTTGGTTTAACTTGTTTGATGAGAACGGCTGTAACCTCTTGGTATAGCTTGGTATCTTAATTGTGTTGTCGAGATGTATTGTATTGAAACAAATTATTTTAATATTTGGAACAAATTAAATTTTTGGTATGAATGACAAACCATAAGCTCTGTAGATATTATATATTTTGTCTATAATGGAAAATATCTAGAAGATATCCCTGCTGTTTTTCATACTTCTAATGCCTGCGAAATTATAAATAACCGGCCCTATTTCGTCTGAGGAAAATTTGACGGGTTGGTGAGCCGAGTTTTGCCTGTTTACGAGATGACTTTTTCTCAATACTGAGATGATTATAGGCTTATAAATAAAATAAAAAATAGAATAAAATATCTCATCCCGTGAGATCGTTGAATTGTGTAATAAAATAATTAAATAAAAAAATACGTAATTTGTATGGAAATACGTTAAGTTTAAACTTATATGCTTAATTACACGACAAATCCTCCGATAAATCATGACATGACAGATTTAATATAATCAAATCAAGTTAGAAATGATGTATAATATAGAATACAATCTCTCATCCCGTGAGATCGTCGAATTGTGTAATAAACACACTAAGTAGTGTGTCGCGACGCATAGGTTGAGAAACATTGATTTAGGTGAAGCGAAAATTTAAAAAAAAATTATAATAATAATAATAAAGCTTAATAAAGCAGTTAAAAATTCGGTTTTTAAATTCTGTTTCCCAAAACTTAATAAAGTTAAACAGTTGACCAAGGCAGTATATTTAGAGTTGACACCAAAGCCAACACAATCAAAAAAAATACTCAAATACGAACGACACAAACAAATGAAAAACATACGAAATTTACAAGACAGATGGTAGAACACTATGAATAATTTGGAAAAATCCTTAAATTGTTGACTCCTCAGATTTACTCAAACTGTAAACAAAACAAATTTTTTTGATTATTTTATTAAATACATGCAATAAATCGTGCCTTGCAATAATTAAATACGCAATTTATATAATTTGTCATTGAGATATGGCCTTTGGTTTGCTTTGTTTAAATTTGAAGAAATTCGAAGGGCAGTCCTATACTCGGAAATCATTCATAGCTGCCTACCTTATGACTGAACGATTTCGTTTGATAGTTTAGTAAATTTGTTTTGGTGTTAGTGCTTTGGTGTCACCTCTAAAATAAACAATTATCTGATTTGTATTTTACCATTTCACAATAAGTAGTCTTTGGATTTTGGGGAACAAAATTATTGTACTACATGACAAAAAAGGATGTACTACACATTGTAAATTCACTCGGTCCAGCATGTCTATGGAATTGCCGAATATGTCAAAGAAAGATTGTTGATGGAAAACAATTTAGTGTCGCTGACCACCCGAAATGCTGGGTCAAATTTTGTTGAAGGAAGCAGAGAATCAACTTTGGAAAATGTCAACAGGTCCGACGAAAAATTTGGGTTTTTTTGGTCAACAGGTAGCACAACATTTTAAGAGAGCAACAGAAAGTTTAGGACTCGACAAAAATTTACGCAACTGTACAAGTTCAAACACTACCTACATAGATATACCTTTCATTCTTTTTTCTCGTTAAATGAATCGGGAACGTTCCTCTTGACTCTTTTTTAATACTTTCAATGGTCTAGAAAGATTCCTTTCTAATATATTACGAAGATCATTTTCTGATAAAGAAAGGTCACAGCCTGGAATACATAGAACATATTCCTTTCTCAGCAAATATATAAAGTGGTGGCGGGTGAAGAGGTTGGGAATCATGTCTGACCTGCCTAAAAGGAGGAAATGAGAGGCCTCAGATAAGATTTTATTTTAAAATTAAAAAAATATATCATAAGTTTTCATGTTCCAGTTCGATCCGAATCCGCTGCCTTTATTGAAAGAATTTCCGCTTTTTTTTTAATTTCCTAATTTGTTCGTGGCGAAATGGTAAAAAAAAGCACAACTCAAGGATCAAAATTAGCACAACTTAAGATCCGCTGAAACAACACAGTATTTTTCTCGTTTATTAATATATGTAACTGTAAGAACATATAAAGAAAAGGTGAGAAGAATGTTTTCAAATGCGATTTACATTTTCAATGAAAGAAAAATAAATAAATTTTTTTTTTTTTTTTTCATATGTTCCAGAGTTTTCAAAAATCTGCCCAATACAAATTGTTAATCGTTAAATTATGATTCATATATATTAGATTTTATCATCTTACGACTTTATTGAACTGAAATAATAATATAAGAATTATTGAAATGAGATAAAATTATTTTTGTTTGAAAATATAATCTTTTTGCGAACAAAATTCTTGATAATCTTTTTACGTTAACAAGCCTTGTGTTTAAATATTGGCGGGAAATATAACAAATCTACTTGATCCCTGTTCCGATCCCTGTTGGGAAGAAAACTGAAAAATATCGCTTTAGTGTGGACAAATAATCATTTAGTGAATTTTTGATAATTAAACGAGATTTAAAATCCTAAATCACATCAAACATGTCAGATAACGAGGAATCTAACGACCAGGTAGAAGTAAATGACACAAATGATAACTCGGTAATTGAAAATTTTCCGGTTTTCCGTTGAGCGTCTAATTATAACAGCAAAAACAACAATAATAATTAATTTTCAGAATGAAAGCTCGGCACAAAGCAGTTCTAATAAGGAGTCAGATTTTGACACCAATCGGAGCAAGCGATTTGACTTTCTACTGAAGCAAACAGAAATCTTTTCACACTTTATGCCAGGTTCTTCGAAACTAACACCAGAAAAAAAGGCAAAAGCTGGACGAAAAAAGGAAAAAGAAAAGGAGGAGGAAGAAGAAGAAAAACACGATACATCGATCGATCCTGCAGAGTAAGATAAATCATATTCGAAAAAAAGCTTTCAATTTACATGCTCCTTTTAGTCACCGTCATCGTAAAACTGAACAAGAGGAGGATGAAGAGTTGCTCGCTGAAACTGCTAAGGCTAAAGCAATTTTCCGATTCGAAGCGAATCCACATTTTATCAAAGGTTTTGATCACAAATTGCGCCAAAAAATGACAAATAAAATTTTGATTCGATTTCAGGCGGTGAAATGCGAGATTATCAGGTTCGTGGTCTGAATTGGATGATATCATTATATGAAAATGGTATAAATGGAATTTTGGCTGATGAAATGGGTGTGTTAGTTTTTTTTTTATGTTATTATGCATTGTTTTCACGATATAAACTTTTGTGTAGGTTTGGGAAAAACTCTTCAAACAATTTCGCTTCTCGGATATTTAAAGCATTTCAAGTAAGTTCATATATGTCTAGTAGGGCAAGTATTGAACACTGTTTGGAATTGGAAAGCTTCATCTCTAACCTTTACTTTTAGAAACGCTGCTGGTCCGCACATTGTCATCGTTCCTAAATCAACACTTCAAAATTGGGTAAATGAGTTTAATCGATGGTGCCCTTCGTTGAGGGCGGTGTGTCTTATTGGCGATCAAGAAACACGAAATACATTTATTCGAGAGGTCATGATGCCAGGCGAATGGGACGTTTGTGTTACATCCTATGAAATGTGCATACGCGAGAAGGCAGTTTTCAAGAAATTTAATTGGCGCTATTTGGTTATCGACGAGGCTCATCGTATTAAGAACGAAAAATCGAAATTATCTGAGATTCTGCGTGAATTTAAGACTCAAAATCGTTTGCTACTGACGGGCACGCCATTGCAAAACAACCTTCACGAGTTGTGGGCACTATTGAACTTTTTGCTGCCGGATGTTTTCAACAATGCTGACGATTTCGATTCTTGGTTCAATACAAATCAATGTCTGGGAAACAATCAGATGATTGAACGTTTGCATGCGGTTTTAAAACCATTTTTATTGCGTCGACTGAAGTCTGAAGTTGAAAAGCGTCTATTGCCTAAGAAAGAAACTAAAGTTTATGTGGGACTTTCCAAAATGCAACGCGAATGGTACACAAAGATTTTGCTCAAGGATATTGACATTGTTAACGGTGCTGGCAAAGTTGAGAAGATGCGTTTGCAAAATATTTTGATGCAGCTTCGTAAGTGTACAAATCATCCCTATCTGTTTGATGGCGCCGAACCTGGCCCGCCATATACAACCGATCAACATTTAGTTGATAACAGTGGAAAATTGACATTGTTAGATAAGCTGTTGCCACGCTTGCAGGGACAGGGCTCACGAGTTTTGATCTTCTCTCAAATGACTCGTATGTTGGATATTCTTGAGGACTATTGCGTCTGGCGCAACTACAGATATTGTCGCTTGGATGGACAAACGCCTCACGAAGATCGTAGCAACATGATTGCAGACTTCAATTCCGAAGGATCGCAGAAGTTTATATTCATGTTGTCGACTCGTGCTGGTGGATTGGGTATAAATCTGGCAACTGCTGACGTTGTTGTTCTTTATGATTCCGATTGGAATCCTCAAATGGATTTGCAAGCCATGGATCGTGCTCATCGTATTGGACAGAAGAAACAAGTTCGAGTTTTTCGTTTCGTCACTGAAAATACAGTTGACGAAAAAATTGTTGAACGTGCTGAAGTGAAATTGCGTTTAGACAAGCTGGTTATTCAGCAAGGCCGTCTAATGGATAACAAATCGGCACAACTGAATAAAGATGAAATGCTGAATATCATTCGCTTCGGTGCCAATCATGTATTCCAATCGAAAGACTCTGAATTAACCGATGAGGATATTGATGCAATCTTGACGAAAGGCGAAGAAAAGACAAAAGAGGAACAAAAGAAATTGGATACTCTTGGCGAGAGCTCTTTACGATCTTTTACACTAGACACGGAACAGCCGCAATCCTCATTGTATCAGTTTGAAGGTGAAGATTATCGCGAGAAGCAGAAAATGCAGGCACTCGGCTCGTGGATCGAACCACCAAAACGCGAACGTAAAGCTAATTATGCCGTCGATGCATATTTCAAGGAAGCATTACGTGTCGCTGAACCAAAGGCACCAAAAGCTCCACGCCCAGCTAAGCAACCTATCGTTCAGGACTTTCAATTCTTTCCACCGCGCTTGTTCGAATTGTTAGATCAGGAAATTTACTGTCATCGTAAATCAATTGGCTGGAAGGCTCCGAAAAATCCTGATCTGGGTTCCGAAGCAAACAAGGCTCAACGTGAGGAGCAGCGCAAAATCGATGAAGCTGAACCGCTGACCGATGAAGAAATTGTTGAGAAGGAATCGCTTCTTACACAAGGATTCACTACTTGGAGTAAGCGTGATTTTAATCAGTTCATTAAGGCCAACGAGAAATTCGGGCGCGATGATATTGAAAGTATTGCAAAGGAAGTGGAAGGCAAAACACCTGAAGAGGTTATGGAATATAGTTCTGTCTTCTGGGAGAGATGTCATGAATTGCAGGACATTGAAAGGATTATGGCTCAAATTGAACGTGGTGAGGCAAAAATTCAACGTCGAGCATCAATTAAAAAAGCCCTTGATGGAAAAATGGCTCGTTATCGTGCACCATTTCATCAATTACGGATTTCCTATGGTAATAACAAAGGCAAAAATTACATAGAGGAAGAAGATCGCTTTTTAGTTTGTATGCTACACAAGCTCGGATTTGATAAAGAAATGGTCTATGAAGAATTACGCACAGCCATTCGTTCAGCTCCGCAGTTCCGTTTCGATTGGTTCCTGAAATCGCGAACAGCTCTTGAACTCCAGCGACGTTGTAACACGCTCATTACACTGATTGAGCGTGAAAATCAGGAAATAGAAGAGAAAGAGAAACAGGAGAAGAAAAAGAAAACGAACAATGTAGGCCAATCAAAGGGCGGCCAGAAACGCAAGGGTGAACAAGCTCCTTCCAGCGGTTCCACTAAAAAGAAGCGCCGAGTTTAATTCCATAAAATGACATTCTTAACTTCACAAAAAATTGCTGTATCAATGTATGAGAATCAATATCAGCCCGAAACTAAAAAAAAAAAATCATAATTGATCGTACAAAAACAGCACATCTCAAATCAACTAATATATATTTTTAAGTCATTTGCTTTCATGATTTGCGTAAATTTACATGTATTTCCTAAATTAATAAAGACGATTCCTAAAATCTAATGTTGCTAAGTTAGCTTATTTGCGCTTAAGGGAACGGGGAGGATGTAATTCTAGGATACTTAAGAAAAACATCTCTAGGGGTTTGGAGAGAATTGTGGAGTCAGTGTCGCCAATGTTTATTGGGCTCCCATCAATACCATGTAGTTGGTATAAATCCTAAAATGATTACTTAGCCATATGGCATGAATGCCCCCTCTGTAAATCACTGGTTATATCTCAGTAAAATGTATTTATGCAGATTTATTGCTACCTACTCGTTTGTGTCATTTCATCGGAGAAATTACTCAGAGTGAAGTAACCACAAACCACAATCACACAGCAATGCAGAGATAAAACTAAAAGAAAATTTGTCAAAGTATAGATATTTCAGCAGTTTATGCTGCTTGCTTCTTGTTTTCGCGTTCACGACGTCTTAACTTTTTACGACGTCTGTCCTTCGCGTTCATCTCGTTCTTGATCATTAAGTATGTTTTCTTCAGCTCTTGAATTTTTCTTGTCAATATATTGATCCGCTGATTGCTGGATAAATTGGGATCTAAATAAATAAAAAAGTAAGAACATTGGAGGATTACAATATTTTGATTCAAACTCTCACCAAGTTCAACCAGAAAGTTAAATTGCATTTTATGTGATGAACTTGCACCGGCAACAGCAGTAGCCATAATAACAGCAGTTTGAGAACGTGGATTGAACGCATTCACGTCGGAATTATCATTGCTATCAGAATCTGTTGGTTTAATGTTTAAAACCAAAAAAATGATAAAATATGCACAAACAAATTATCTTCTCACCGTTGCAGGCTTGCAAATTTCCTCGGACATTTGCATTGCGTCCAAGCCGTCTACGTTTCTGGCTAGAATCGGGTTCCTTTATATTTCTTCTTCTTTTTTTCGGTGTAGCTTCAGGTTTAGCTACAAAATTAAATTGTTTTATTAGATGCTTATATTTCTATTCAAATCCCTTTATTGTTATAATGCTTACCATTTTTATCACCGTCCGACTGATCATCGTTAGAATCACGCGGTGAATTATCAGAATTGTTATTCGTATTGTTACCACTGCTCGTTGCACTGCCGCGCTCTGATTTCAATTTATCTCTTAAAATGTCACCCGTTGCTGGTATAGAACTTGACACATCGGTGTCAATGTCCAT